>CM044961.1:15630534-15696238 GCA_024516035.1 Bactericera cockerelli
TGGTGACGATGGTGCTGACGTCCATATTTCTCTCATGCACCAAGTCCACCAGTCCCAGTCCGGACCCCACCAGAAGCCTCCCTGGGAAGAGAGCGGGTGGTATCCTCATTACTATCGTTGGGGGAAGTAAGTAATTAGTAAGTTTTGAGTATACTTTTTTGAAATAAACAGACATATAGAAATTTGTTTTAAGAAAATTCGTAGCTTTCTAGAAAAATCAAGTATACCGGGTATGTCTACTGACTCTTCGTCTCATCTCCTGACTCATTGCCTGAATCACTGTCTTATCTTTTGACTCACTGTCTCATCTCTTGACTCACCACTCATCTCCTGATTTACCATCTCATCTACTGAGTCGCAATATCATCTGCTAATTCACCATCTCATCTCCTAACACACCATCTCATTTCCTAACTCACTATCTCATCTCCTGATTTACCATCTCATCTACTGACTCGCAATGTCATCTGCTAACTCACAATCTCATCTCCTGACTCACCATCTCATCTCCTGACTCACCATCTCATCTCCTGACTCACCATCTCATCTACTGACTCGCAATATCATCTCCTAACACACCATCTTATCTCCTGACTCACCATTAGGGTGGAGCGATGTTTCTACTTTTTAATGGAATAGTGAAAAAAAGTTGTCTATTGGCGAGAAACTTCCAAATCTGTCATTAATTTTTTTCTAAAAAATCGGGAAGATGCGCCCCGAGCCCCGCCCACTTTTGCAAAATTGTCATTTATAGACACTTTTCCTATGAATTTTCTAATTTTTTTAGTAATACTTTTTGAAATGGAATAGTTGTAAATGTTTACTTAATAGAATGATCCATCATTATAAAAATAAAAAATAGTCAATTTTAAATGGTAAGTTCCGCCCCAAATTTGTCCAAATCCAACAAAATTTTCTAAAATCAGCAAAAAAGACACATATCTGCCGAATTTTCTAATTTTTCTGGGACATTTTTCCGGAACAGAATAGTATTTAAATACAAAAACATACTATCCTCGTTTACTTGGATTAAAAAGTTTTATAAAATTTACACGTTAAGTACCGCCCCGAGCTGCACCAAGACCGCCTAATATTCTAGTAATAAATAGCTCTCTCTAGGCTCTCTACTAAGAGGATGGGCTCATGTACTGTGGTACACTCAAGTATACTATCCTCTGTTTCTTATAATGACTCATCATAGAAATAGAATCCTTTACAAATATGATGATTCATCTCCATCAATGCCACAAAAAGGTCTTAAATATTAGAAACAAAGAAAACAAGATTTTGGTAGAAATCCGTGGGTTTTATGCCTACCACAACTCAGTCGACAGAAAGCAGGGAGTGTACTCTGATAAACGATTTGTACGATTTTTTTTTCTCTCGAAATAATTAATATCAGTGTATTAAGATTCGAAAATGTTATCACGTTTAACAAGAAACAGTTCGTAGTACATTGACATTGACTACATTAATATTAAAGGTGTATGGTCCAATGTGGTTTTCAATTAAAAATAGATCATCTTGTTTCGATGGACCCAAACATTCAACGAAGAAAGTATCTTGATGAAAGTGTAAAGAAAATAGTAGATCCTGTTGTTCAGAGAAACGCCTTCTACGCGCATCCTGAAAACTTGCTGTTGATTATGCTGGCAGATAACAGCAAAGTTCAAAGGGAAATTGCATGCAGAATAATTAAAAAATCACGTGAAGAAAATAGGTTCCCTGATGTTAGAAAAGTCACTGTAGCAACATCCTACAGCAGTTTAATATAGTGGCACGAAGTTCCTGTGACTGAGCCCCCTTATAAGAGACATCAGTATCGAAGATCTGGCCAACATTGTTGAAAACAACAACATCAAAAACTTTATTCCAGATGTGCCCTGCCACACACAGTGCGTCGCAAGGTACATCAAACTTGTGACAAATGCATCAAGCACTGTGATTGGTTATGAAGCCAGAGATGGTTTGATAAGGAATCAAATTGGATCCAGAAGAATGATTCCAGTGTTTCGTACAAAACAGGACTTTGCCTGAATAATAAATAAAATTAGCAAATTTTTAGTTAGAAATGTCCGAATCGGTTTTGAAAAATTGAAGTTTTTTTTTAAAAAAGAAAGGTACTTTCCAATGTCAATACGTAATTTGTAATCTTTCAAATTTACTTTGTATAACTTTATACCTCCTACCTACCTTTATTAACTATTTATATTTTATTTTAATTATACATAATATGAAGAAAATGTTCCGTTCATCAATTTATTGTTCTTATTCATTGTAATTACTTGGGTGTTTTACCCATGTAGCATATAAAAATATACTAATGAATTCACCAACTTGGGGCGACACTAAGAATGTGATATATGAGTCAATTTTTGTTTACAAGTGTACGAAAAGAGTATAAAGTAGTACTTCAGTAATATTGTGTCCTGTAAAAGTACCCTGGAAAAATGAAAAAAAATCTGTGTGTACCACAGTACATGAGCCCATCCTCTTAGTAGAGAGCCTAGAGATACCTATTTATTACTAGAATATTAGGCGGCCTTGGTGCAGCTCGGGGCGGTACTTAACGTGTAAATTTTATAAAACTTTTTAATCTAAGTAAACGAGGATAGTATTTTTTTGTATTTAAATACTATTCTGTTCCGGAAAAATGTCCCAGAAAAATTAGAAAATTCGGCAGATATGTGTCTTTTTTGCTGATTTTAGAAAATTTTGTTGGATTTGGACAAATTTGGGGCGGGACTTACCATTTAAAATTGACTATTTTTTATTTTTATAATGATGAATCATTCTATTAAGTAAACATTTACAACTATTCTATTTCAAAAAGTATTACTAAAAAAATTAGAAAATTCATAGGAAAAGTGTCTATAAATGACAATTTTGCAAAAGTGGGCGGGGCTCGGGGCGCATCTTCCCGATTTTTTAGAAAAAAATTATGACAGATTTGGAAGTTTCTCACCAATAGACAACTTTTTTTCACTATTCCATTAAAAAATAAAAATAAAAGTGCGATTTCGCTCCACCCTACTCACCATCTCATCCCCTGATTTACCATCTCATCTACTGAGTCACAATATCATTGCTGACTCACCATCTCATTTCCTGATTTACCATCTCATCTGCTAACTCACCATCTCACTCCTGACTCACCATCTCGGAGTAGATGCAGCGCCGTGACCCCTGCGCTGTACAGACTCACGTCCTCTGTCTCTACATCCTTCAGCTTGCTGGACACCTTCCTCTTCATCAGCTTGCCGTAGCAGCCCATCAGCACGGGTGTGACGTCACGTGTCAGACTTGGATCAGCAGGGTAGTTGAGCTTCAGCTTGAGGATGTCACCCGAGGTGGTACCGCAGTAGGCGAATTGGTCGTCCGGAGTGATCTGCAGGCAGAATTGTTTGATGGTGGAGTCGAGATTAAAAAAGTTATCATATTTGTGTTGATCACTTTCGTGATGTCACAACTACTCAAACTCGCTTTACTAAGTTTACACTGAACCCGGACTTGAACCACCGACCTCCAGGTTACAAGTCCGCCGCCTTATCGATCAAGCAACTGAGGTCGGTTGGAGTGGAGATTAACATAATTATACTATAGAGCCCTAATTTTATTAAATATTTTGACCACGTAATTGGTTCTTGGAGTTACTGTTGCAATAATGGAACTCTTTTCATCGGGCAGTATTAATCAGGCGATACTATAATTACATGTTATAATGGATCGGTAGGCCCTTTTAGCACTGTACTTGAAGTAATGAAAATATTTCGGTTCCAAGTGCAGTGCTGTCAGAAAAGGTGAGTTTTTAGTGGGTGGAAATCCCACACCGCAGGCTAAGACCTCGGTCTCTTTATAAAAATTGTCTGCCCTTCCTTAAAAAAAATGTACCTATTTATCTGAACGGTATCTATGATCAGTCACAATAGATCCAAAAAAGGTCGGTTGATAATTGGAGCTTCTCTTGTAGGACTCCAAGCCCAAGCAATTCCAGGTTAGGTTTCTTCCAAATATTTCCATTTTATTCCAAGGTCAACTTCAACACATTCGTGAAAGGAAAATGCGTTTCGGTACTTTTAAAGATAAACAATGGACTTAACCTATAAAAGAACTGGAAGCAAGAATTTTCTAGTTCCATTTTGGTTAACTTTGGAAGAGGAAATTTTTCCTCTTCCAAAGAAAAATGACTTGCTTCCAGTTTGGTTCATTTTATTCCCGTTTGGTTAACTTTGGTTAGAAAGAAAAATACGGCTATAGTCTCACCTCCATGCAATTGATGACGCGTCTGATCTTCCCCAGACTCACGTTCACCTCACTGAAGGCCCGCTTCACAGGGTCCACACTCCAGGACTTGAGGTGTTCCTCCCCTCCCGACAGGAAGCAGTGCCCGCGGATGTGGGCCGCCCTCAGTGTTTTGGCCAGCCCTGACGCCACACTGACTAGTGAACCTCCTGTAGGGTACATTTTCAACTTTTCATCAAATTTTGGGGTTCAATAAAATATTTTTTATGAGAAAGGTTTGGTTTAGAAATATAGTTAAAAAGAAACGAATTGAACTGAATTTTAACATAAATAAAGAAATAAGCAGATTCACGCAATTAATTTTTTGTGAACATAATGAAACCACAGTTCTTCATCTATCACTGAATTTAAGCAACGTTCAACGAGGTTAGGACTGCGATAGGTGACCATTCAAATTCGATCACTCGTGATGATGACTGAAGGCTGAGTGAAGTTAATTTGATTAGCTGGTTTGTGAATGTCCAGTGAATGAAGGTTAACCCCTGTCCCGTCGTGATATGGCCATGTAGTTAAAAAGACAATAAAATCAATTGGACAGTAAACGTAGCTAGTAAAATTATTTTTTATTTTTTGTTTAAATTTAAAATTGGTGAGGAACCTACTTGTGTTTCTGGTAAGATGGACGGCAAGTAAAAACACTACCGGCCTATTTATTATTTATTACATTCATATTAATATTCTGAGTCCAAACACGAGTTTTGAAACGTCGTATCTCTTGTGAGCTCTGGTTTGGACCAGGAAGATAGCACGTCATTCCCAATAAGCAAAAGGTGTCCTATAGTATTTCTGCCTTATTTTTCAACTGCATGGTTTTGATCACGTCAAGTTTTATGCCTTCTGATAGGTGGCAAGATAGTTAAGCCTCTAGAGGTGGGTCCCTGAAGTAATGCCACAGAGCGTTTCCAGGACAACATAATATATAATAGAAAAAAAACCAAGAAGAGGATTTTAGACAGTGAAAAACCTTCTCGCCGGCTCACAGGCATTAAACTACGCTGGTGTTTGATGTAAATTTTCCTCTTCTGTATAAAAAAAAACTAGAGGTGGGTGTATCAGGTACATGGATATTTACCGCAGATAACAGTTTTCTTTTCAATATCATAAACGACTATCTGTCCATCGTCCTGCCCCCCCAAGGAGAACAGGAAGGATTCGCAGGATGAAAATATGACACTCTCTACTCGCACGGCATGGGAATCGTGCTTCACTAGTAGGTCCCCGCTGGCGAAATCCCACATACATACGAACGCCTGGAAGTAGAAGAGATTAAAAAAGATTCGTTCCAAAGGTTGAATGGCCTATAGAGAAATAGCCCAAGTTCTTGCGATGGTTGATCGCATATATAAATATGTGGTTCAGAACGAGCCCTTGTGGGGAAGAGTTAAGCTGTGTCCCCACTTGTGCGCTTTCCCTTTCACTATCCTTTCAAATCGCCAATAGGACATGCTTCTCAAACAACATATTCACAACAAAGGCTTTCGTCTTAAATCGCACTCGTGGGCTTTCGTCTTAAATCCAGATTTCTCTTAGAACTATTTCTCTTATATCCACGTTTGACTGTATTATTATTTAAGTAATCTTATTTAACACTTAGACGACCGGGTGTACCACGGGTGGTACACGCGTACGGAATGGACCGGGTGTACCACGGGTGGTACACGCATGCACTACGCCTGTGAATAGCCTAAACATCGCCGGTCCCACGGGAGAACTGACTAAAAACATGCCGGTCGTCTATGTGTTAAGCACTTATTGATGTAAAATACAACATTGCCTATTATTACAAATTACTTTAGAAATTGTATCTTAACCCTTGTTGTACCTTGAACACCATATAGTTGGTCTGGCCGGACGCCACATACTTGCCGCTGCGGCTGATGTCTATGCTGGTCACGTTGTTGGTGTGTCCCACCAGGAACCTCTGGGCGCCAGAGTTCCAGTTGAGAACTATCAGCTTGATGCCCAGGGAGTAGATCACGTGAATGCCGTCAGGGTGCAGCTTGAGACCGCCTGGGATCGTGCCTGATATACAGGAGTAGGATAATATTAAAAGACGAGATACATACCAAGTGATACCAAAAGATGCCGGTCGTCGAGGCGGATCTTTTGAGTATAATATGTTGAGCCTCGGATAAATGAGGCCAGAGTTATAAAGAATTCTTTGCTAATGTGTCTCGTCCTTTAATATTATCCTACTTACAGGGTGTAAATAAATGTCTCGGTGGGGGACGTTAAACAGAGACAGTAGTAGCCATGTCGGGCCAAAAGACAATAACACAAATTGTAGGCGCCCTTAACTGGGTTTTTTTTTTTTCATTTTAACGAATTAACGAGCATAGCCCATGGGTTGGCGTTAGGAAGGGCATCCAGCTGTAAAATTTGGAAGTAGGAGTGCCAGAACCAACCAACCTAAACTATATGGAAGAGGTTGGTCAAATTCGACCTCAACCAAATTTGGGAAAAGACTAAGTGAAAGAAGAAGAAATAAATGTATAGTCCACCATTCAGGAACATGATCCTGGGTTTAATAAAAGTTGGATCAATTTCACTTTCAAAAAAGGCTTCCACTTCATTTTAGGAACTGTCAAAGTCGACAAAATAAGTGTTCTTTTGCTATAACTCTTGAACAACCTATAGTATTGGTTTTTTTGTGTTATTACATTATATTATCTTGATGATTCCATCAATCCAACGTGACTTTAACACATTCATATCCGATAAAAATTTACTATGGTTTCTGCCTGTTCCTGTCACCCGTTGAAGGATAACACCTGAATATAATCCTAAGAAGCATGGACCAGTTGGACCACGGAGGACAGGCACTAGCATCCTTACAAGAGTAACACGTATACAAACGTGTTAATATCAATTGATAAAGTTTTCAGACAGCGCGGCGTCTACAGGGCCGTTTTGGTTTTGAATCCACCCATGGTCATCATGGAAATCCACGTACTGCTGACTATTCCTGTTAATTTCGGTAGCTAGGTTGTTTGTACAGCGAGCAGTGGGTAAAACTCCCGTCGTGGTATGACCATGTCGTTGAAAGCGGCTTTCAACCAAAAAAAAAAACAACAACATACATACTTCTGAGAAAAGTAGTTTATGTTTGGCAAGCAAAATTTTTATGACTGAAAGATTATTTTTAGGAATCGTATTCTACCACTTACCATCAAAACCTACCACACGAAGCAGTTTCAATTCCTGAATTTTTATCTCTCGAACTTCTCCATCTTCTGCGTCCTTGTCACTTGTTGATTGCGTTTCCATGGTAACCTAATCTACACGTTCTATAATATCACTAGTTATTATTAAAGAGATGAGTAAAACATGATAAAATTATTTCAAGTAACTGTTACATGAATGTACTAAAAGAAACATCTCCTACAACCTTTGGGCAAAATAATCATTTGATTGGTAATTCGAAGGGTTTAAAAATATTTAGTATTGAAATACAATGATTGGCCAATTTTTCGATCTCCATCAAGGAGGTACAGATTCTACAAATTAATGTTTACAGTTATCTGTTTGAGTTTTGAAAAAGTACAAGGTCCAATTGGGGCAAACTACTAGACACTTCAATCAATACCTTAAAACACCGAACTCTACTTTTCACGTTCTCATCAATTTTTATGAAAAAAGGTACCTTTCTTCTACGTCATTTTTTTATTATTAAAAAATACTTAGATCTACCTTAGTGTACTGTTCTTTTAAAAAAAGATTGAAGTTAGTTTGATAGTTCCACAGTGCCTGGATAGAATTATTGATCTCATAGAAAACAAAAAATCAATTGAAATACACACAAACGTATCACTTTTTATTTATGTAAACATGTAATTAAAATGTTATGATGGTTTGGTATTAGTTTAGGTTGGTAAGTACAGTGATTTTGGGCTCTCTTTCAAATAATTCGTAGTTTTACAAAACGATCCTTAAAAAAATCCGATCGTTGGAGGATTCCCGAAGGCTCACAAATATAATTGGAAAATACAGGTGCATATAATTCATGCCTATTGATAATAATGTCAACTAATACTACCTTACGTATTTTCTTACTAGTTAGAAATGGTCTGAATTCTATTTCGTTTAAAGTTTTCATATCGTTTGTTATAGTAGGGGCTTCGCTTGTGTACTTGCGTTGTCATGGTTACCAAACTCAAGGTGTGAAGGGATGGGAGGGGGCTCCAGATGATGAGAGTGGAATTCATAAACTTCGCTTTGATAGGGAACTATTGAATCACCATGGTAACCAGTAAACATACTTTTTGTGTTATACTCAAGTGAAGGTCGACCTTGGCCTTTGCGATTTTTTTTTACACATTTCACCCTAAAATAAAAGACGTAGAACTCACAACATAATTATGTAGAGTTGCGATATAAGTATACCTAAAAATCATAAATAAATTCTTTAGAAAGAATCGCAAAGGTCTCGATCTTTATGTTGTAAATCCGATTATTGTTGTATGGAAAATAATATTTTTATTTCTCTTAAAGGATCTTACCCAAATCTATGTCAGCCTGTGACTATTAAACTTTCTTTCTTTTTCAACACTCAAAAAATTCCCATTTTCTATCTAATTTTTTTGCACTCAAACTTTTGACCTCTCCACTCAAAATATTCCTCTCTCCGCTCAAACTCCTTTTCTTCTCACTCAAACTCTTGCCCTCCTCACCCAAACTCTTGCCCTCCTCACTCAACCTCTTGCCCTCCTCACCCAAACTCTTGACCTCCTCACTCAAACTCTTGCTCTCTCCACTCAAAATCTTGGCCTTCTCACTCAGTTTTCTATTTCCTCCACTCAAACTCTTACCCTCCAAACTCATGTTATTTCTCTCACTCAAAAAATTCCTCTCCGCACTCAAAACGTTCCTCCTCCCAATCACACTCTTTATCTCCCTACTAAACTCACTCAAACTATTGCTCTCAACACTCAAAATCTTCCCCTCTCCACTCAAACTCTTCTTCTCAACATTCAAACCGCCTCCCTTCCCACTCAAACTCTTCCTATCATCACTTGAACTTTTCACCTCCCTACTCAATTCACTCAATTTATTCCTCTCAACACTCAAACTATTCTTCTCCCTACTCGAAATATGTAACTCCCTACTCAAACTTTTACCTTCCTCACTCGAACTTTTCTTATCCCCATTCAATTTATTTACCTCCTCACTAAAACTCTTCCTATGCCCATTCAATTTATTTACCTCCTCACAAAAGCTCTTCCTATGCCCATTCAATTTATTTTCCTCCTCACTAAAACTCTTCCTATGCCCATTCAATTTATTTACCTCTTCACTAAAACTCTTCCTATGCCCATTCAATTTATTTACCTCCTCACTAAAACTCTTCCTATCCCCATTCAATTTATTTACCTCCTCACTAAAACTCTTCCTATGCCCATTCAATTTATTTACCTCCTCACTAAAACTCTTCCTATGCCCATTCAATTTATTTACCTCCTCACTAAAACTCTTCCTATGCCCATTCAATTTATTTACCTCCTCACCAAAACTCTTCCGATGCCCATTCAATTTATTTACCTCCTCACTAAAACTCTTCCTATGCCCATTCAATTTATTTACCTCCTCACTAAAACTCTTCCTATGCCCATTCAATTTATTTACCTCCTCACTAAAACTCTTCCTATCCCCTCTCAAAGTTTGCTTCTCCCCACTCAAACTCTTCCTCTCAGCACTGAAACTCTTGCCTCTGTCACTCAAGCTCCTTCCCCCACCACACTTCCCCCTCCCCCTAGGATCCAGAGCTTTCTCCAGAGAGAAGTCCAGGATGGCTTTCTGCGGGTTCTCCAGCAAGCTGTAGAAGTCCTCCTTCTGCAGCTCGTGGATTGACTTGGCGGCCTGCACCAGTCTCTGCTGCTTCAGAACATTGATGTAGTCCTGCTGCTTCTTGAAACCTGGAAAATGGAAAAATGGACTTTGGAAATGACACAAAAATAGGAGATCAAACACCTCGGCCGAGGTGTGAAGAACGTCTTTACAAAGAAAGAGACAGCCCGGCAGAGTGTAAGGTTACGGAAATTTTTGTTCCAATTTTGAAAGTTAAATCCTCAGATTATTGTGCTGACTTCGAAACATATTGTTCAAAACATTTCGAAATAAAAAAAGCATAATTAAAGGTTAATTATCAAGTTAGTATGCACCAGGCTGGGTTCAAAATACCGGCTGGATAGGAGCTTTATTTTTGTGGATGCTCGGGGTCCACTCATCACTCACTAGAACAAATGAGATGTGACTGTTATCTACTCTTTCGTTAGGAATCTCTTTTAAGCAAATCGAAAGTCTACTCTTTTATTTTAAGCAAATCAAAAACATTATGAAGATTTTAGAAAAATGTTGAAGTTCTTTTTCAATTTTTACTGTTGTAACCCAGTACAGTCAAAACAGGATATAAGAAAAACCTGAATACATTAAGAGAACAATTTTCAGGTCAAATTTACCTCTACAAGGAAAAATAACCTGTTCATAAAAGAAACCTTTTTTAAATGAATATTTATTTAAAGAGAGGTCTGTAACATTTAGAGACCTTGCCCCTGATTTAAGAAAGAAAGAAAAAATCCGGTCCCTTGAGTTCTATTGGGGATTTCACGATTCGTCTCAAACTACCTGAGGTGGCCTTTTTCACAACACGATTCGTCTCAAGAAAAACAAAACACGATTCGTCTCATAACACGATTCGTCTCAAATACTCAAAAATCGAAAATATATAATATCCCTTTCAAACTATCCCCATAAGAAAAAATTCCCTCTCGCACCAAAAAAAAAATCCCTATAAAATGGCGATGTTCACGATGTTATTGTTTTGAACCAGTAACAGTCATCTATGTTATCAGTGTTTATTTGAGTGTTTGACAGTAGGGTTAGGTAAAATACATAGAAGGTCATGCCTCAAGAATATAGTATTACGGTTAGGGATAATACATAGAAGGCAATGCCTTAGGTTTAAAGTAGGGTTAGGTAAAATGCATATAGAAGGCCATGCCTCAAGAATATAGTAGGGTTAGGTAAAATACATAGAAGGCCATGCCTCAAGAATATAGTAGGGTTAGGGATAATACATAGAAGGCAATGCCTTAGGTTTAAAGTAGGGTTAGGTAAAATGCATAGAAGGCCATGCCTCAACAATATAAGAAAAAATTCCCTCTAAGATGTTTTAAATAAGATGTAATAAAATATCCCTCAATATGTACCGTATTTTATTGTCGTACTGAGGCGAATCGTGTTGTTTACTTTTTCGCCAAAAAAAATGTTTTGAGACGAATCGTGTGGTCATTTTTATACCTGAAATTCCAACCTTTTTAAAAAACCCTTTTTGAGACGAATCGTGATGCGCCCGTTCTATTATAGCCAAGTTCGACTATATAATAATAAATTGTTATAAGCTCTTGCTTCACCATACAACAAAAAAACACTGCCAATTATGGACACAATACTTCCTCGTGATTGTTTCACATTGTAAACACGTGCCAATTTTGAGATTTTATACAAAATTACTTGTATCTCCAAAACTACTGAACCGATTTTCTTCAAATTTATTTTATATGGTGGAATATTGTTTTTTACATTCTAGATTCTACAAAAAATTCTGTATCGGCAAGTCGTGGTTCTTATTTTTTGACTTTATTGTCCAAAATTTCGGATTTTCTTAAATATCAGACTCAAATTATAACTAATTAAAAAGTAAATATAAAAAGCCTGTGTAAAACAATAATATGCATATACATACAAAATTTCATCAAAATCGGGTGTATCGTTTACGAGATATAAGCATTTAAGTAAAAAGTTAGTGGTCAGGCGCATGGTCTCTTTCACCCAGAACCGCTAGTGCGAATTCGATGAATTTATAATGGGACTATCTAGATAATGTCTCCTAGATGTGTGCAAAATTTCATCAAAATCGGTCGAGTAGTTTCCGAGATTTGCGCGTTACAAGGAATCGTTTTAACAGACCGACGGACCGACAGACCGACAGACGGACACAAAACCAAATTTGCTCAGGAGGTTATGAAACGTCCAGAAATATGAAAAAATTGAAATCGGAGCAAAAAAATATTTTTTACAAAAACGAACACAATACTTCCGATTTCTAATATTAGAAATTCCTCGGAAGTAATAAGCATCTCACCGATGTACAGTTGGTTCTTCTGCTTCTCCAGTCTCCTCATCTCAATCTCCATCTGACCCTTGTCCTTCTCCAGCTTCGCCTGCATGTCCTGATTCACTCGAGTCAGCCTGGCGACATCAGCACTCAGACCCTTCTTCTCTTCAGTCAGCTTGTTCACAAGGATGTCCTTGTTCTTCGCGCTCAAGTCAATGTGCTTGTTGCTCTTGGTCACGTGCGCTAGACTCTTGGCCAGTTTGTCCTGCTCAGCAGCCTGGGCGCTGATCCGCGCTTTCAGATCGTGGGTTTGGTTTTCCAGTTTCTTGTTTATGTCGCGCAAATTTCGCCCTTCCGTGATTGTTTTTCGACCTGTGAATCAGATAACTTTTTATATTATAAGAACTATATTGGCTGAGTTTTTGTATAAAGTAAAAAAAAACCAGTGTGATCATTATAACACTCTTTAGTGGATTGTAACCACCAGGCGAGATTAATGCTCAAAACATTTTTTACCACCTAACCCTCAGAGTCTTATATTATGTGGTCATAAACTCAAATTAATGAGGAAAATTTCATGCACTGGGTGGGATTCGAACCAACGGATCCCTACGCTACCTGGATTACCAGACTAGCGCGTTAACCACTTGACTACCAATGCACGGTTGGTTGATAAACAAAGAAAGAGGATAGTGAGAAGAAATAACAAGGAGTGTCTCAAAAATTATTTATTTTTATAATGTTAATATTAACAGTTTCACCCCTTACTCATTTCATAGGAATAAAACAAGAGCCACTTCAGATTCAGCCGTTTACTCATGAATCTCATGATATTACATTTTTTTAGGAAATTTTAAGCGTTCTCCTTTTTTAACGCAATGTGTCATTTTTTGGGGATAGATAAATATTCCTCAAAAAATACATAATTTCTTCCCAATACTCACGCTCTATCTCACTAGTATTCAATTTTCCCAGCAGTTCTTCATAGGCGCTGTTCTTGATCCTCAGCGCACTCTTGGCCTCCCGCAAATCTTTCTCCAGTTGTTTGATCTTAGTTTCCAGCAGGAAGATGACATGATGGTCATTCCGGGATTTGGGTCTGCTTGGTTTGGAGTCGCATTCCATCCAGGCGGGATCCAGCTGGATGGTTTTGTTGAGGGAGTTGATGATGTTTACTTCGTCTGTATCTGTTGCACCACCATCCTGTTCCGAAGGGTCCTGGAGAAAAAGGCGTTGTGGCTCTTAGCTTTATATGTCTTTTGTAAAGAAATAAAACGGAATTTTCAAAGGTCAATGTACGGTGCGAATGATCTGTTGTAACACAGAGATTAAGCGCCTAATTAGAAAAAAAAGGTCTATGTAGAAATTACGCTCCGTATACGTACCGTAGAGGTAGATTCGAGAACTCCTTGATGATACCCACGGTTTTAGTCTGACAGCTGATCAGGAGATTAGTTATAAAAGGTGGCCACCCCCTCGTAACTCGTAAAGGGGTGGCCACCTTTTCTGAAACATACTGTATACCATGGAACATGGAACCACAATCACATTCATGAATAACTTTTTGTATGAAAAGCAGTAAATAAATTTATTTAGGAACCATTTTGTGTACATACTGTAAAACATGCCACATTGCATAATAAGCCTCCTATGACGGAGTAAATAAAAATTAAAAGTAGAAGTAGGCTCTTTTGGACTTAATATTGGTAGGTGAGGAGTGAGGACATTGATTTGTGATTGTCCTTCCGAATTCATTTGAATCGCTGGGTTTGTCTGCTCAGCGAATAACACTAAAATCACCTTATATGGCCAGTTAGGACTAATATGAGTCTTATAATAATAATTTTATTTATTTGTAATATTATTTTACAATTGATAGCTTTGCAAGGAAAATCCTAACAAAACTTCAAAAATTAGCAATAGGCAACTATTCTTATTGGTCGATTATTCCAGCATTGAGCCCATTAGTATTATGCGGTCAAAATCGCAATGGGAGGATAACTTGTCATGTCACCGCTGAGTTTTCAACCCGCGACCTCTGGATTACCAGACCGACGTACGCCTTGGCCATTGAGCTATGTGGTGTGTGAGGTACTAGGAGAACGAATGGTGGATAAACCCCTCGTCGTGATATGACCACATTGAGTTATTGACTTGAATGTGACGCGCGACATTCAACCTAAACAAGCAATCCAGTGTACCCTGAATAAGAAACCTAGATATTAGAGAAAAATTTCTCGGTCAAATTTACGCCTCAGCTAACCTTTTTACCTATAAGAGAAACCTTGATATAAGAGAAAAGTATCCGGTCCCTCAAGTTTTTTTATTTATTTATAAGCTGACGGAGATACCCATTTTAGAAGAGTTCCTAACTTATCTAAAACGTAAAACTAATGCTTAAAAACAATAGACCTAGGGAGGAATTAATAGACGTTTTTGTAATACCTCTGTGGCAGTAAGTCACCGAATGCGTACTGTGTAAGATAGGGAAAATCGACACTTACCAACGACTTAAGTTATTGATGTTGTCTATTAATTCCGCCCCTATAGTTTATATATCCAGGTTCCACTGTACTTACTACCATCAGGCCCATCTCGTCTCGACTCCTGAGGCTCGCGACATGGAACCTGTCCACATAGCCACTGGTCTGCTCCCTCACCTCCCTCTCCACTCCCCCCAGCACCTCCCTCCTCCACGCCTCCACCTCCCGGTTCACACTGCTGTTCTCACCCCTGAGCGTCTCCTCAATGGACAGGTACTTCTGGTTCAGGTTTCGGCTGACGATGGCGTCCGACACTCTGCACAGCTTGGCGCCCCGGTCGTCCGACAGAATGAGGGCGTCTAGATTTGGCGGCAACTCCATGGTGTCGGAAATAAAGATAAGATCGCCTCTTTTACTCTGCCTGGTTAAGACTTATAAGACCCATTATTCCGGAAATAATAATAAGATCGCCTCTTTTACTCTGCCTGGTTAAGACTTATAAGTCCCATTATTCCGGAAATAATAATAAGATCGCCTCTTTTACACTGCCTGGTTAAGACTTATAAGTCCCATTATTCCAGCAGTAAGCTTATAATATTGTAAAACTCCCAAAATGGGAGGAATGTTCCGTTTGGGTTTCGAACCGGTAACCCTTGGATTCACAGAGTGCCACCTTTACCACTGAGCTAATAGAGAGTGTGATGCGAGCAATTATAAACTGACCCACTTTATAAATAAAATACACATGAATGAGAAGATGTAGATTTGTAGATGTAGATCATAGTAATTATCACTTTTGAAGACGGAAAAAGTAGTCCCGTGCCTAATAATTACGTTGAAACACCAGAAACACCTAGTCTTCGATTAGAAAGTCATCAGCAATAAGATTTAAATAAATCACCACTTTTTACTTTATCTAACCTAACCTAATAAAATTTATTTGAGCACGAAATATTATTATTTTTACATGCATCGTTTACAGGTAGTTATGTAGATGTAAAATAATTTTAGATTATATTTCTTTATGTTTTACTTTATATGTACCATTTACAAGAACTACTCTTCAAACTAAGCAATTAGAACTGAAGCAGCCATACAACTATGTATATGGCAATAGACACAACACGTGTGTGAATACAGGTACTCAGTCTACTTGGTGGTGTATTTATTTTCCACCCTCTAATAATAGGGATGTGTTCCTATACTCGTAATGAGTTGTCATGGTACAGGAATCACCCTTGTAAACAAAACGCATGGACAGTCGGGAAGTGAAGCAAGAAACAGACGATAGGTCTTTCTTTTTTCAACGTCGCTTTCAACTGCATGGTCATAATTATTAGGTTACTTCGATAGGTTAGGTTACTCTACAACTCTACATTATTAGCCCATGGTTTTTTTGGGGTGGGTGGTATTGACATTATTTTGAAAAATTTACCTACATAGGTACAAAGATCTCGTACTGTTCCATCACTTAACATAAAAGCCAGTTTTATAAAAATTGCACCTAAAAATTTTTGTGGACACATAATAATATATGGGTTAACATCGCTTTCAACTACATGATCATCTCACCACAGGGTTTTACCCACCCTTCGCTGTACAAAAGCTACTAACCTTACCTTAACTGTGTTAGGCCGGGAATAGCCAGTAAATCGTCAATTATTGTCATGATTACCATAGAAATTCAAGATCAGAAATGTCACCAATCTATGTCCTCACCACGCAGGACGGTGCTTATCTTCAGTGATGGAATGAGAACTGGTAGCGTGTTGAACATGTCATCTCCACTGGCAATTTACCTAATACCCACGATTTGAATGGGGATAACGGATATCTACCCGCCAAGCATCTATTTCCTCTTTCCCTAACTTTGCCTTTACCCAAAACATACTCAATTAACACCTGCTAAACTTTTTAGTGCTCAGACGTTTTTGAAAAAATCAAAAAAAATTTGATTACTAATGTAATGTTGACCTTTGATTTCTACAAGCTCAATCTTAGAATTTCGTCCTAGCTTTTTTGGGTAATAGCTGACGTACAAGTGGTAATCATAATTATCTGCATACCAAAAGGAACTTTTATATCAAGATTCTATCTCATGGGTTTAGTTTCCCAAAGAGTACTAATTTATTACTTTAGAAAAAAAGAAATACAATCATATACACTTTTTTCAATCAAACACAAATTGACTGTTTATTTTTACAATACAATACAGTTAAATTATGATTTGATTACTAACCTAAGCGAAATATACACGAACCTTCGATTAAAAGTAGTTCGTCAAATGCGCTTGCTATTAGAGTGACTACAATCATAAATACAGAGATTTTGTTTTAAAGCGTAAATTTTCCAACTAATCTCAGTAGCCAAATGGTAAGTGCGGTGGTTTCAGATTAGGCAGGCTGGAGTTCGAGGCTTGGTCATGTGAAACTTTTAAAGCTATTAATAGAGGTACCACTGTGATAAACATTTGACCTTTAAAAAATTAATATTCTTTTCCTTTCAGAGGTAAGGGGATAAGAAAAAAGAAATCTTCATTTAAACAGAGAAATAAAGAATAAAAAGACTGAGATAGTTAACTCTATACCTTACAAAGGTATTTTATTTTAAAATAAATAAATTGAATTTCATGTGCAAAAGTCATTCGCAGCCAAGTAGTTTAAAGGTGTCTAGTATTTAATTCTCATAATATATATTATATTTCCGACTGATCACATAATAAAATCACTCAAAAATGCTTCAAGCATGGAAACAGAAGATGTAGGTATTACAATCTTGAGATAAAAGGGTTGCATTGAGAATAGCCCAACTGTCATTTTCGTCACGTCCAGTGAATAAAATAAATGAAAGTAAATTTTTTACATAATTCAGAAATCTATTGTACAACAAAGTTCACCAGAAGCAGTCAAAGTGTTGACTTTTTCATCATTATTCACGATCTTGGTTCTTCTATGGCTGGTTCTATCAATTTTACGAAACCTCGGTTTAGTTACGAATCTTGGATTGAAAACACTAGCGTTTTCGTCAAATTTGCGCTAGTGTGCCGGTACTGAGTGACTCCAAGATGACATGACAAAAAACCAGGGTTTCATAAAACTTTGTTTTTCTTATTTATTGATAGAGATAGAACCGGCCGCTATACCCCACAAAACATCTTCACTCGTTTAATTATAATTTATACAAAGAAAGGGTGGTAAATCCAGAGACTCAAAAATCCGTTCCTTCAGTTTTTCCTATGAATTGGAGATCGGGATCTCGATCGTCCTCGGCTATCTTCGTTTTCTCTCGACTCTTTTCGTCTCTCTCTGTCCTCCTTGCGCTCACTCTCCCCGTCTGCTTTGCTCTCTCCCTCCTCCTCCTCCTCCCCCACCCACTCAGATCATACTTGGACAGATCTTCGTCATCTCCCTCTTCCTCCTCATCCTCCTCCTCTGGTTCCTCCTTGTCCTCTTTGGCTGTGGCGAGACCACCTGGAAGAGAGAGGAAAATATTGTTATCATGGGTAGAAGGAAAATATTGTTATCATGGGTAGAAGGAACACTGGAAAAGATAGGAAAATATTGTTATCATAAGTAGAAGGAACAATATTTTATTAGTAGAATGTTACGTAGAACTGCAAAAATATTTATGAACAGAGAAATGTACTATACAGTTTTTAAAATTCTATTTTATTTGATATGATGTGTATCCTTAATTTTTTAAAGAAAAATTAGGAGACAGGAGCCCTGGTGTGAGCACATGATTTAGTGGTAAGATATTCGGTTGCCATGTGGAAGTTCCCTACACTACCTGGAAACACACATCTTAATTTTATTTAAAAAAATGTACTGACCTTGATAAGAGTCTTCAGAGTGGATACTACTGCCGTGATTTCGCTTTTTCCGCCGTCCAAAATCATCATACTCATCATCATCATTATCATTCCTCCGTTTGTATTCTACAGTGCCCCGCTCATTGTAACCCCCACCTGTAATTGGAAAGTAATTCATTAGAAAATTAGAACATATACATTACAATGTCACTGTCTTTTTCCACATACGAGGGCAGATTGATAAGTCCGGTAAAAATGAAACAAGCACAAACTTTTTTCGAATTGGTGCTATTTACTTTTCAACACTATCTTCTTTTAGGGCTATACACTTAGTTAGACGGTGCTGAAGACTTTTGATGCCCTCTTTGTAGTAGTCTTTTCTAAGGGCCTCGAAATACGCCTTTGTTTCGGAGATGACTTACACATTTGTTGAAAATCTCCATCTTGCAAGCCATATTTTCATGTTTGGAAACAAAAAGAAATCACTGGGAGCTAGGTGAGGAGAATATGGTGGATGAGGGAGCAATTCGTATCGCAGCTCCACCAGCTTGGCTGCTGCAATGGCGGAAGAATGGGCAGAACCATTGCCGTGGTGGAACAGGATTTTCTTCTTTCTAAGATGTGGCCGCTTTGTTTTGATTTCCTCATTCAATTGGTCCAACAGTGATGCATAGTACTCTCCATTTATGGTCTTTCTTTTTTGGAGAAAATCAATGAAGATAATGCCCTGTGCATCCCAAAACACGGTGCCCATCACCTAACGGGCCGATGGGATGACCTTGGCCTTCTCCGCCAAGGTCATTCAGCCTCCACCCACTGTCTTGATTGCTGCTTTGTCTCTGGCATGTAGAAATGAATCCATGTTTCATCCACCATAATTAAACGGCGCAAAAACTCATCTGGGTTACGTTCAAAGAGCCGTAAATTAGCCTGAGAAAGTTTCACTCTTTCACGTTTTTGGTCAATAGTCAACAAACGCGGCAGCCATCTTGTCCATAGTTTCCTCATGTGCAAATGTTCATGCAAGATGTTAGCAACTCTTTCATATGAGATCCTTACAGTCTTCGCTAACTCTCTTAACTTCACTCAGCGATCCTCCAACACAATATCGTGGACTTTTGTTATCATTTCTGGAGTTGTCACCTTAATAGGGCGTCCTGAGCGGGAGGCATCTTCTTTGCTTGTTCTGCCGGAGTGAAACTCAGTAATCCACTTATGAATCATCTTAACTGATGGAGAATAATCACCATAATACTTATCATGTGACTTTTTGATTTCCGTAATGATTTTCTTCCGTAAAAAATAATGTTTTATTAGCACTCAATATTCACTTTTTTCCACTGTCACACAGGAACAGCAACACGTCCAGTTTGACTGGCTATCAAATCAATACTAATGAACACAGAAGTATGAAATTTCATGCTTGCACTTTCAAGACATTATATTGTCCAAAAATGTTATAACTTGTATACTAGTATCACATCTTCATTCATTTTTACCTGACTTATCAATCCGCCCTCATACTTCACTGACAATGCCATAATAATTATGATAAGATATTATTGTAGATAATAAGCTCATAATTGTAGACAGTTGTAGAATTAAAAAAATATCTGTTTAGGCTTTTGATAAGAATAATAGAAGAAATAAACTTTAATATTTTATGGTTATGTTTACAGAAAAAAAAAAACACAGAAAAAGTTTATTTGGTTTGGTTGTATATTGCATAAAAAAATAGAATATTGGGCCTTAAACATTTCTCATTAATTATTAATAAATAGTACAAGAGAACATTAATTTAAAATTTTAATTGACTGTCTTTACAGCTAGATTTTGAGTAATACCTATGATTTTGCACAATGCATGGATTTTCCTATGAATTTGAGCACTTAAGAATATAACACCAAAACAACTTACCCATATATTAAAGAAAATCAAGACATTCTAAACTTACCAAGGCCTGTTCTCTCTTCAATTTCTCCAAACTTGGGAGCATTACACATGTTACATTGAGATCTCCGGGCCCAATTCACATTGCCACATTTGTTACATTGCCAGTCCTCAGGGCTGAACAAACCATGACTTTTCTCTGCTATGACTTTACCTGAAGAACAAGAAAAAAAAGATACTTTAATTAATTTCCTGGTTAATGTGGATAGATGGTTTGTAAGTTTCCAGCAAATTTAATGGAGGCTAAACCCCTTACCTTGGTTACCTAAATAGGGGCTAGAACCAGGCAAAAAAGAGAGACAATTCTGTCTCACATTAACTAAGAGTGGACGTTTTTTACTTGGGAAATAAATAATTATCTAAGAAGGAGTAATTTTTAGCCTTTAGGGATTGTAGCTAACTGAGTTGATTAGTGTAAATATTTTTGTGCTACTTAGTCTGTGTATTTTCTGTTCAAGTTACAGTGCTAAAATAAAACACAATACTACCGATTTCTAATATTAGAAATTTCTCGGAAGTAAAATCTAAGGTCATTAATAATTTTGTACAGCAAGTGCTTTATTTAGACGGTCAGTGCAAGACTGCAGAATAATACATTTTTAATAATTATTTCATACATTTGTCTATGTCCAATTTCTATTCCCCATAAAAATTTAGTCTAAGGCCCAAATTATGAAACAGGATTTGTTAATCTTAGTGGACACTATCCCTTAAATTTCACCTAGACAACAACTGCAGAGGTCATATCTAAGCTGGGCTTTGTAGCTGTATACTACTTCTGTGGTGTAGCATAGCTATGTCTAGCCTTTGTGACAGAAAATCTGATTTTAGAATACCTATTGGTCAGCTGATAAAATCTAAGGGTTGGGCTTAGATTTACTAATCTTGTTTCATAATATACCCTAAAAAGGAAATGATTGGTCTTATTCTCACTGGATATTTTTTTCCCAATATTATCTAAATTGATAGTCTTACCTATTTCATGACCCAACTTCTTCTTTGAGCTACCACTGCTACTTGAGCCACCAACTTTCTCCAAGCTGCATCTGTTGCATGAGGTTCTCCATGCAAAGTTGATGTTCCCACAAGCAGTATCTGAACAAACCCAGTCATCATCATTGGCTTTTTTGAATGGTTTGGAGGGTTTAATTTGAGCTTCCATTTTGATAGATGCTATTATCTAGACGGCAGTGAGGTTAAGTCAACAGAAAAATAATATTAAGAATAAAATACATTTAAAAGACTTTCTTTTACTCATACACTGATGAAAAGAGAACTACTCATAGCATTAAGGATTGCTTCATTTCCTTCCATATCTTTCTACTTGTTTTTTTTTTTTTAACTTAAAATATGTAGGTATTCATAATCATCTTGGACATTGTATTTATTTCATTAATCAAATTAATAAACTATGAAAACAGGATGATTTGCTTATTACTAGAAAAGGAAAATTGAGGTAAAAAGTATGAGGTGTGGCTGCATCACACATCATTGCAACCAGATGAATTAAGTGGGTATACCTATCACCTTTTAATGTCTTTATGAACTTGCATTATTTAAAGCATTCTGTGAAATATTCATAAAAGTTGGTCCAGACACAGTGATAAAATACAACACTGATTTACCTATGTATTTCACATAGAAAACAACATGTATGTAAGAAAAGGTAATACGTTATCATATTTGTGTTAATCACTAGTGTGATATCACAACTACTTAAACTCGCTCCACTAAATCTACACTGAAACCAGGACTTGAACCACCAACCTCCAGGTTACAAGTCCGCTGCCTTATCAATCAAGCTACTGAGGTTGGAGAAAAGGTAATAAGTAAACAATTGATGAACTTAATTGGACTGAGAGAAGCTGAATGGAGTGAATGGTAAGCCAGCCTCTCAGTTCTTGTAAGACAACAGAAGATAAACAATTTGTAGCAAGACTTAATAAGTGACCTAATGACTTAATAAGTGACCACTTAAATTTTAACCCGCAATCAGTACAGCTGTGAGAGATTTCTCTCACAACTGTATACGTTTACGTGTACTGGATACATTACAAAACCGAACCGTACTGATCCCGGGTTAACCTTAGTATTTCTGGCTTGGTTGTGTAAGGTTATTGTGTGTGGCTGGTGTTTTGATTTTCCAGCAAACAGTGGGTTAAGCATCATCTTGAGGAGATGTTAAGGCAAAAAAAGGTTAGAGCCTATGCTGCTTCCTAGTCAAGGAAGAGATAAGAGGCACTTACTCTATTTTTAGAAGATTTGTGATATGAGGCTAGTTTACTTTGTAGAATGAACCAGAGTTCTAATGCAATGTGTAAGTTTTGAGTTCGCTTCCGAGACTCACACGACTGTGCTTTGTATTTTAATTTGTACAAAAGATACTGATGAAAACTGATTGAAATTAGTCAATCATACAAATCAATAGCTTGAAAAATAATTCACCCGAAAACTTAAAATTAACTAAATATAAATTAAAATTTAAATATTATTTGAATCTCCCCTTCCCTTTTCTGTGTCCAATAACCAATTTATTAATTTAAAACCTTATCCAGTGTTGCCGGGTTTTGGATTTGGATATTCGGATTTCTGACATTTCCTCATTTCCTTAAATTTGTAAACGGACCTTTTTTCCTGGATAGAAATTAGAAAACTGCAGGGTTGCCAGATTGGGGGATTTTTTCCCCAAAATGGAGAAAAACACGCTCCTGGGGAAATTTTGGGGAAATTATTTTAGACTCCAACTTTTGGGAAATATTTGGGGAAATTTGGTAAGGTAAATATTTTTTTTTTTAATTTTCTGTATCATTAATTTTATTCATAATAATCTATTTCTCGAAGAAAAAAAAAAATCGTGATCGTGATAGTTATTTGAAGCACTGCGACGGCGCCGACGGCAGCGCACAGATGTCATGTGATCTGTGGGTATGAGTCCCAAATAGAATATCAAGTCTTTGACACAGATATCATGTGATCTGTGGGTATGAGTCCCAAATAGAATATCAAGTCTTTGACACAGATATCATGTGATCTGTGGGTATGAGTCCCAAATAGAATATCAAGTCTTTGACACAGATATCATGTGATCTGTGGGTATGAGTCCCAAATAGAATATCAAGTCTTTGACACAGATATCATGTGATCTGTGGGTATGAGTCCCAAAAAGAATATCAAGGCTTTCACCCGTATTTATCAATGATTTTAAGTCTGTCTTAAGACAGAAAAAAGTGCTTCAGATTCACTTGAAAACAAAATTGTCGCCCATATTTATGAATAAATTCAAATCCGACCTGAGACAATTTTTTTGCTTAAGAGAACCTACAAATTTAAGACTTTTGCAAGACAGGGTATCCGCTGTCTTGAGTAACTGTAACTCAGTGAGTGAAGGCCAACTAATGACAATCGTGATTTTTTTAAATATGACTTTTTTCTACTACATTGTACTGAATTATTTTTTCTAGTTCACAAAAATAAATTTCTTCCCACTGCAGTGTTACAGAACTGCATGTTACTGTTTAATTTTACCTTGAGGTTGAGGTGCCTTTTTTTCTTCTAGGCTTCCTATACATAAAATATTCTATTGGTTTTGTCTTGTGGTTCATATAAATATGCTATTGCCTCAGATAAACCTACTTCACGTCTTTCAGTGAAACCCTGCTTGTCTCATGGATCCATATCATATGTGAGGAAATATTTGTTCTTTATAGCTAATGGTTCAAATTCTGGATTGGGATGACTTTTTGATTACGAATCTGGTTAATGTTGGTTAATGTTTTGAAACTTTTTTTTGCTGGTGTTTACTGATATGTGAGTATAAGGGTTAGACAAGTAGACACAAAGAACATGTCTAAGATTTATAAAGAACAAAAATAACACATTTTTGGGTTTGAATAACTGCAAATAAACGGTAGATTTTTTTTTGGGGAATTTTTCTGAAAATAGCATGTTTTTGGGGAAATTTTTTGTACATGGTGGGGAAATTACACAAAGTTCATCTGGCAACCCTGGAAAAGCGGGAAACTTCAAATATCGGACACATTTTATTTTTTTATAGAGAGTGCTTCCAAAGCCGAACACGGTTGCTTTTATTTTTTTGGATGTCAGCCGAACAGTTTCATTATTCGCGGAATTTTGCTCATGCTTATGTAATACTTATTTTAACACTCGTTCTCAACTGTTGGGTAGCGATGCGGTATAAGCATGTCGCTTATGACGCGCGGGTTAAGGGTATGTCCTCAAATCATGCTCTCGTCAACTTTTTTTTTTTTTAATTTTTTAAACTGATGTAACATTTTTTTTATTAATGATTTTTTCTTTTATTATTATTATAATTTTTAAACTAAAATAATAATTATTTTTATGAGACTTAATGGGCAAAGGTAGGGTTAGGTAAAGTTAACGAGGTGAAATTGCACGATAGATCACTGACTTCAGTTTGTTGGGTAGGATGGTTGGGTGAGGGGCTTAGGTTAGGTTGAAATTAGTGCAGGTGGTTAGGCCGGGTCGCGCAGCGACCCGGTCTAACCCTGCACTAATTTCAACCTAACCTAAGCCCCTCACCCAAGCTATCCTAGCTGGCTAACGAAACACAACATTTAGACTGAAAAATTAATAGTAATTCCGCGAATAATGGAACTGTTCGGCTGACATCCAAAAAAATAAAAGCAACCGTGTTCGGCTTTGGAAGCGCTCCCTTTTTTATAATTTGCCAATTTGAAAAGGAAATTTTATGAGAATACAATTTGTAACTTTTCTGAGAAAAAGATTGAGTTTTGAGTTATTTTATTGAGATTCTTACCGATCTAATCAAAAAGTGTGTGTTGCCTATGCCTGTAAGACCACAGAGAACTATGAAGGTGATATGTGAGGATTCTACTCTTGCATAGTTAGTGTTCAGATTTCTGTACCCTGTGTAAGTGGTAAAAACAATGTTCAATTTATTCATGGCCGGGTTGAGACTCGACTGCTGGGTCCCAGCTCATGTAGATTCAGTGTCACATGATCAATTTTCACCCATCACAGAGCTCTGATCATGATGCTAAATCTACATGAGGTGTGACCCAGCAGTTGAGTCTTGACCCAACCATTATTGTCCTGTTGTTATGTGTAGAATGCTGAGGTTTTTCACAACTGGAGATATGCCAATCACTTGTGCAGTCATATAATTATCATAAGTTTTGCACCCGTATAGAGATTGTACTAAAATATTGGACAGCCTAAAAATTGAACCTTTTCATGTTGTCAACGTTATAAAATGTCATCCCAACATTTTTTGTTGTTGTAAAAATAACCTTTTCTTCTTATTTCCACTAGGTTTTGAATTCTTGAAGGAATTATTTTTTGTGAAGAAACTGAGATTTTCTTATTATGACAAGGAAGCAGTAATCCATCTCAAGATCAACATTTGAAATACATTCCTGAAGATTGTTAAACATTCCTGAAACATGGCAGCAGTATTGATAAATGATGCAGAGAGAAAGTTTATAGTTGATGGAGTGGAGGTATGTTGAATTTTTTTTTCTTATTAAGATAAAGTATAAAAATGCTGATCTCAAGTAGATTTAGGAAAAGGCAAAGTATAAGAAAAAGATTGAAATTCATCGATAAAATTACTTCACTCTAGTTATTAATTAATAACTTTAGTACTTTAGTAATCAGTCTGGCTGGGGGATTATAAACAGAGAGTAGACCAGCATTGGCTTTGTTTTGGGGCCCTTGGCAATTATTAGCCTCCTTGTAAAGACAGTGGTAGAAGTGTTGAGTCATTCCTGCACTGTCTGGCCAACATCGTTCACAATGACACCACCCTTTGATGATGATGAGTAATAAATCTACTGTTAACATAGATGATGATTTTCTCATGGTGGCATTTAACATTAATTCAAATACCTTTAAGTATAAATAGTGCTTTATTAAGACTGTCAGTGCTAGACAGGTAGTCTCATTATGCCAACAGTTCAACAAAACATTTGATTTATCTGATATAATAAACCAAAGGGTAAATAAGACCAATGGGTAAAATAAGTAAATATAGACATTGATGAAAAAAGGCTCTTGGTCTAAAGTAGCTTCAAAATTATCCCATCATCTAATGTTGACTAGAAAAAATTATCAATTGTAATAATTCAATATCACAATCATCATTTATTTAAAAACTTGAATCTATTTTATTACTTTTACTTCTTGTGAGGTATAGAAAATATTTCAATTTGTTTCATTGTGTAAAAGTGAATCACTGCTCCTACTTTTACTGTACTTGTTTTCAAGTTACAACTTTCCATCAATCCAATTTCAGGTGAACATGAGAAATGATGGAAGAACATGTATATCTTACCGACCAATGGAGCTGGAGTGTGATCTTGTTAGTACAGCCAATGGCTCAGCTCGGCTACGTCTAGCAAACAGTGATATCCTAGTGGGAGTCAAAACTGAAATTGACACTCCATCTCCTGAGTCACCAGGGTTGGGAAAGTTAGAGTTTTTTGTAGACTGGTGAGTATTTGAAAGTTTCAATACTGGTTTTAATACCACTGAACAATTAATTTCTAAAAATAAATCAAATCCTCTCTGTTGAACAAAAGAATAAATTTGCTGTTTGGATACAGGAGGTTTTCTTTATAAGTAATTAAGTATAATAATATAATCTTTGTTCAATCTTACTATGGATCAATGTCTCACAGTATACAGCTTTCTTATTTTAATGAATAATATCTCAAAATAGTATAATTAAAACAAAATAAAAGAAGAAAATTAGATGAAACATACATAATCAATGACATTTTTCTTTCTAACCTACCTGTGATAAAATGTTAACATAAAAACTTTTTGTCCTGGAAACTAGAAGTTAAAAATCTTTACTTGGTGATTTTTTGTAGGTATAGTATTTTTTTTTTTTTTTTCTTTTAAAATTTCAGTTCAGCCAA
Source organism: Bactericera cockerelli (assembly GCA_024516035.1). NCBI lineage: Eukaryota > Metazoa > Arthropoda > Insecta > Hemiptera > Triozidae > Bactericera > Bactericera cockerelli. The sequence goes on from CM044961.1 coordinate 15,658,117, forward strand.
TGCCACACCTATGTTTGAGGGTCGAGGGGGCGAAGATTTGGCCACGGAAATCAGCAACAGCTTAGCCAAGGCTTATGCTTCTTCATTTCCTCTTCACAAGTTGAGTATTGTGCAGGGTCAGAAGTGCTGGAAGCTGTATGTTGATATTCTCATTCTAGAACTTGGAGGCAATCTGTTTGATGCTGTAAGTATTTGTTGTTGTACTTCTAATTTTGTATTTATGTTCAAAAATCTCGTTTTAATTTTTTTCTTTTTACTTTCACAATCTACTACCAACCAAAGATTCAGATTTCTAGGTAGTCAGAATATTGATGGATTTGTCTAAATTTCGAGCAACTATGCTACCTCAACTGACAGAATTTTACGACATTTCCAGTTCAAAATTTACTGTATTCAAATTATTACCTATATTTTCACATCAATATTTATGTACATCAAACCTTTCCACAATACGAAATTTCAGCTGTTTAGGTAGTCTTGGAAGTGCCCCATAATTCTGATGACCTGTCAGCCAATCAGTTCCAAGATCACATAGTATAAAAATATTTCTTTCAACTAGGCTTTGACACACAAATAATTGAAATTTCTATGATCTTTAAAGTGATATCAAGAAATTATGTTTTCCTTATTTCATAGTTTTTAATATAAAGAAAAACCAAGGTGTTAAGAACTAGTTAAAATGAGTTGTGTAAAGATGACTGCCTTGCTTGCTGGAATTCGAACTTACAAACTTTCGTGCGTTCAGATTACCTTTTTATTATCACTTCAATTTATTTATGACCTAATTCACAGACTTCACTAGCTGTTAAAGCCGCCTTAAATTGCACGCGAATACCCCGCGTCACTACAGCTGCTGTCGATGGCAAAAACATAGACCTGCAGCTCTCAGACGACCCCTAGACTGTTGGAATCTGGACATTTCCCGCATTCCTTGTCTCGTCACTATGTGTAAGGTAAATACCACTCTACCAGCCATTTTCAGAATTTAATCATGTCTCATCTACAATAAGAGGGTCATGAGTTATGAGTCTTATATTCAAAATTGAGGTACTGACTAGCCAGAAATATTCCTTCGACATTTAGACTACCTAAAAAATAGTATTTATATTTTACATACATTAATTTATATTTTGATTAAGTTGTACCGCTTAAGGTTTTTTTGGTGTTATATGGTGCAACTTTAGTGGGTAGCACGGCATCACAAGACTGCTGAACACAATATTTGCCTTAGCAACGTATTACTTTATCGTAATCAAATTCCACCACCATTTTTGTGCAAATCCATACCTATAACTACTCCGATTATACAGAGGTGAAAAAATACGACCCCTTTGGAAATTGAACCTGGGCCGCTTGGATGTAAGCTACCCACCTGGTATCAACTCAAATATGAAAAACTCATTGAGTTCCACCGACCTCAATAGCTTAACTGGAGGTCGGTGGTTCAAGTCCCAAGCTCGGTAAAAAAAATAATGCAGCTTGAGTAATTGTGACATCACAAAAGCGAATTTATAAGGAGAGGCCTCAGATACCAATCTGATTTTGTACAATTTTATTGTGTTTTATATATTTATGTTAAAATGTGTAAATTTAACTGTACAAATAAAGGTTATTTACATTACATGATTACTTTATTTTTTTTTGCCATTTGCTTTATTGAAATATTCTTTATTATTTTTATATTATATTATTTTTATTATATACATAAAGATTACTTTATTGAATTTCAGATAGGAGAGCACTATCTCGTGGACCCCACTCAGGAAGAGGAGGCCTGCAGTAATGCCAGTCTCATCCTAGCCATCACCAAGTCAGGCAAACTCACCTCTATGTTCAAATATGGGGACAGCTCTCTGCATGTCAACTCCATTGCCAAAATACTCAAGGTAATTATCATGTTATCTTATACACCATTTCTTATAATTATTTTGAGAGCGCCTTTTACTGCTGCAACATTTCTTGCTGCAGACTGGCTATCTAATACTAGATATCAGTAATGTTTAATAACAGGAATACTCTTTAGAGTTTAGTGGAATGTAACCACCAGGCGAGGTTAATGCTTAAATCATTTTTTACTACCTAACCCTCAGAGTCTCATTATTATGTGGTCATATGCTCAAATAAATGAGGAAAATTTCATGCATGGGGTGGGATTCGAACCAACGTACCTGGATTACCAGACTAGCGCCTTAACTACTCGACTACCAATGCACTTGACTACAGATGTTTCATAAGATTGTCTGCGAAGCCATGGCTCTAGTCGCCTAAAGGATATCTTACAACATTGCTCTCGATGGCACCACCCTATGATGGTAACAAAAGTCTTCTGTTCTAACCTGTAGGTCGATGGTTCGGGACCCAAGTTTGGTAAAAAATTGCAGTGTGAGTTTGAGTAATTGTAATATCTTTATTTCTTTCATGATACAAAGTACATTTACAGAGTGATTTACAAATTACAAATGGAAAAGCTACACAATAGAGACAGATTTACAGATATTACATACAAAATAATACAACTAGACATGTACTAAAAATAAGACCTATGCTGGAAATCCCATACTTTACATAGTATGATAAAAAAATACTATTTCAATTTATTCTTTGCTTTATTGACAGGCGGGTATTGACGTGGGAGTGTTTCTCAACACGGCCCTGGACGACGCACTGACCCGAGAGTTCAAGCTGGGGTCCAGGAGGAAGAAGTTCGGGTTCCTGTTTGTGAACTGATGCTCAAGTTGTTGTAGGGGTGAGTGATGGTCTCCAGCCAACTTTATTTCAAACCACATATTTCTATGTGCGATCAACCATCATGAGAACTTGATGGTCAAGTCCATCGCCTCTGTGTTTGAACAGATTTCCTCGTTGAAAAATGTGAATGTATGTACATATAATTATTATACTTTTTCATATGATATTAAATAAAATTAAATTAAATAAATGTGTTTCTTTTTGTTTTTGTTTTTTTTTTTTTTTTTCTTGTGAGAGGAGGCAAAATCTTCTATGGTTCAAGACGAAGTGCGGGGTTCCAGCGCTGGAAACAGTGCGCCATACCCGCTAAAACCCTCCTCTCCATCACCATAAATAATTAAATATACCTGGAACCGTATAGTACATTACTTCAGGTGTCTTTTTGTTATGATAAAACTAAATTTTGGTGTGGGCACCGAAGAATAATAGGACTTTTTTCTTAACCTTTCATATTCTTATATCTGGCCACATTTTCCGTCTCTTTTTCTTAGTTATAATACTTATAATAAATCAGAACATAGCTCAGAAGGTAGGTAAGATGGGAAGCCAGACAGAGAGAAAAGGATATTATTAAAGGAAAGCAGTGTAAATCAATTCAACCAAGTGAAACTATAGTGAAGAACAAGAGAAAGAGAGAGAGAAAGGATAAGAAAAATGTCGAAATACAACCTCCATGGCGATGGCGTTACGATTGTGACTACTGCCCGTAGTCCAGAGATCCTGAATTCGATCCCCGGTCGGAGCAGATTTTTTACACTGAAAATTCTGTTCCCTCCGTACATGTGAGTCTTGCATTTCCGGCCCTGCCAGGCTGGGTGAGGTTAACGTGGGTAGCTGGTACGATTCCCAGCGAATGGCGTGTAAAACCCCGTCCTAATCGAGGACGTTAAATCAAATAGAATCGTTGGCGTTAGGAAGGGCATCCAGCCGTAAAAATGTGCCATAACCAACCAACCTCAGCCATGAGGTTGAACAACGTCGACCCTGCTTAAGCGGGATTAATCAAAGTAAAAGAAGAAGAGAGTGAGAGAAAAAAAGACTCAAGTCGGGATTCACTGTGTGCAACATTTTGTCTCGCAGTGTTTCTCAATATTTTGTATCGAAATTTGAATGCAAAGTGTTCTAAAGTAATGTTTTAGTAGGTCTCGATCTCATTTAATTCAAGTGAAGAGCAGAGCATGAAACGTTGAAAGACGCTGCGCAACGAAAATCACAAATATTAAGGAAAGTAAAGACCAGAGAAAAATTCAATAAAGAAGGTATTGCAAAGAGTTTAAGTAACTTTAAGGAAACGGGTAGATGAAGAGAAGAGAGAGAAAGAAAGAAAGAGAGGGAGAAAAAAGAGAGAGAGAGAGAGAAAAGAGAGAGAAAAAAAGAGAGAGAGAGACGGAGGAAAAGAGGGAGAGTGAGAAAGAGAGAAATTCAGGTACAACATAATAATATCATGAAAAGGAGAGGAAATGTGAAAGTATAAATAACTCAGAAAACAAAAGAAAGATAATAAAGAGATGTAATAAAGATATGGCGAAGGCAAAGAAAAATTGTTAGGAAGAGAGATACAGAGAGAGAGAGGGAGAAAGAGAGAAAACAAGGAGGAAGCAAAGTGGGGAGATGTAAAGAAAGATGTTGTATCGGGAATATGGGGAGGAGGAGAAGATAAGGAAGATAGTGGGAGGGAAGCTCCAAGGTGCGGAGGAAATAAAATGATTGAGGAAGGAAAAGGTGGACTGAGTTATTATTTAATTATAAGCTTAAAGAAGGAAGAGTTATCTGGGTTCTGATTTTCCTTGCGGCATTTACATCAAGTTTTTGTTTTGTACCGCTAGGGTGTTCTTTCTCTTTCCTCCTCTCACTCACCTTTTCTCTCCTCTTTTTTTTTCTCTCTCTCTCCTTTCTCTTCCTCTCTTCTCTTTCTTTATCTCTTCTCTTTCTTTATCTCTTCTCATTATTTCTCTCTCTCTCCTTTATCTTTATCTTTCTCTTTCTCTTTCTCTTTTCTCTCTCTCTCTCTCCTTCTCTTCTCTCTCTCTCCTCTCTCTTCTCTCTCTCTCTCTCTTCTCTTTCTCCCCTCTATTTCTCTCTCTTTCTTTCTTTCATTTTCTTCGACGTTTTTTAATCAAAACACTCGAATGTTTTCCTCTCTCTATCGTCCTTTCTCTCATTATTTTCTCTATTAATCAGAATTATGAAATATGTCCAAATTTTAAAGGTCAGACCAGACCTCCCTACTTTCCCTTCAATCCTTTGTTGGATTTTCTCTTATACTCTCTCTCTCTTTTAAACTTCCCTTATCCTGTAGAAAGGAAAAAAATGAAACCACCCAAAAAATTAAGATGAGTGTTTAACAGCTTTCCATGAAACAACAGAACTACCTTAGAATCTTATGATAAGTGTTGTACCTTGCCTAAGTAGTATGGCTCCCTTCTGATGTGAGAGAAGTGACACAATACTTACCATTTGGGAGCTGGGTGAACACGAGCATACCAGAAAGTCTTCTTTACAAATATCCGCAATCACATTACGACTACAAATTTCTGTCGCCTCCTGGAATCGAACGCGGGATCGTCCGCATGATAAGCGGAGATCTTACAGCCGCCCGCCCATCGAGCAAGGAACATCAAAATTTCAAAGCTCCTTAACTTTCTCAATATCAAAATTTTAGTTAATTTTTCACTGTAATCGTTTCAAATGCATAATCAAGCGAAGTTTCGCGGGAGAACGCCTCCCAGAAACTACAGTGTAGCATTGAAAAGTCCATGTTGCAATGAAAAATATACCAATTTACAAACAACTCTTACACTGGACACGGAAGACGCCCAAAACATTGCTTCTGTTCAATAGACATAGCAACCCTTCCACCCCCATGATTCAACTAGTTAACCCTCATCGACACAGAGATTAATTACGTACCACTGGGCTAACCATGCGTTCTCCTACCACTTGACCAAAATAAGTTGTTGTTTTTCTCATCATACGAGCATTTATTAATCTCAACATATTCATTCCTTCTACACCTTGTACTCCTTCTTATCTTCCTCCTCTCTTCTCATCTCTCCCTCTGCTCCTTATCTCGTCTTCTCCTTGTTATCTCCTCTCCTTCTCCTAATCTCCTCTCCTAATCTCCTCTCCTAATCTCCTCCCTCTCCTCTTCTCCCTCTTCTCTTATCTCCTCCCTTTCTTCCTATTTATCTTTTCCCTCTTCTCCTCCTCCTCCTTATCTCTTTTCCTCCTTCTTTTCTCTCTCTCCTTCTTATCTCCTCCCTCTCCTTATCTTTATTTCCTCCCTCTCCTCCTCCTTATCTCCTCCTTCTTTCCTCCCTCTTCTCCTCCTTCTTTCCTCCTTATCTTCTCTCATCTCCTTTTCCTTATCTCCTCTCGTCCTCCTTATCTCCTCCCTCCACTTCTCCTTATCACCTCTCTCTTCTCCTCCATCTTTCCTCCCTCTCCTCCTTATCTTTTCTCCCTTAGCCACTATTTCATATCTGCAGTACCACCTACACCTTCATGCTCCCCCTCATCTGTCTTTCATCGCGACAGACTTGATGTGAAGACACGTCATGAGATGCGTCAGACAAGACAGCCCTCGAGGAGTTTTTTTTTCCTAGGAGGAGAGGAGCTTATCCTTGTCTCCTCTCCTTTTTTACTTTCCTGTTTCCTCATAGTAGAGACAGGGAAGGGAAGCAATGAAAGGAATAAAAAAATGGGTTTTCGAAGAAAAATTCATGTGGCCCGAGTGGCATAAATCGGCCCTAAAACAATAGGTAAAATTCTATTAACATGTAGGTACACTAAATGTCATCAATTAGAATCCGATCGGGACTTATCGCGAAACAGACAAATAAACAAACAGCCAGACAAATGAAAGCCAAATCGTCCAGTAAACCAAAGTTAAAACAGAACCTCACTGTGTTCGATTAAAAAGGCTGCGAAACACTCATCTTCTTTTTCAACAAGCCTAGGTGGGGTTAGGAATAGCCATTTATTGGTCACTCACCAAGTACTAATATCGCTATACGTTACTTAACTTCAGTGCTCTGACGAGAAATGGTGTTTTCAGCTTGCCATTGACACTGACTTATTCATTTGTGGTGAAATTATCTGAGAAAATGCATATTGCAAGTCTTACCATGAATGCTGGGTGGTAGCATTCTAATAAAACAACTAAACATTAAAAAAAAAAAAAAAAAAAAATCATATGGTAATTTGTTACTCTAGGTGTGCCAAAAAACCTTTGTTTGAAACAATTAGGACAGTAAATAAAAGATTTCATTTATTAAGAGCTGTGGTTTTTCATCAAAGGAAAATACACCGACTACTGACCTGCCCTTAGCCTCAAAGTGAATAATCAAAGTGGCCGCTTGGACCCTGAACTAATTACTACAACACAAAGACATCCTCGGGTACGAAAGGTAGCAGAGAATTCAACATAGACTGAAGAAATAAGAGAGCTTGTAAGAGACAGGTTGTGGAGCTCAGGAGGTATTCAGGATGATAGAGAAGGAGAATGCATAGTAGACCAACAAGAAATTAGAGAAATAGGAAATCAGGATATGGAGTTAGAACAAAATAATAGGTATGGGGTAACATTTATTTATTTTATACATGATAAGTAAAATGGTTCAAATATATAGTTATCATATATTTGTGTTAATCACTTTCGTGATATCACAACTACTCAAACTCGCATTACTAAATTTACGCTGAAACCGGGACTTGAACCACCGACCTCCAGGTCACAAATCCGTTGCCTTATCGATCAAGCTACTGAGGTCGGTGGTTCAAATATATATGACAATGACAGTTCACATAATTCATAATATTTTTAACTGAACTTATGCTAGTTTCTTTTGATTGTCGTCATCCCGTACTAAGGGCCACGCCTATGAAGTATGGTCCTTGTGTCGTGAAGTTGAAATTATTGTCATAACATTATTGTAATAATTATGTCCCAAAGAAAATATGTGCACTCGTAGTCAAGTGGTTAACGCGCTAGTCTGGTAATCCAATCAGCGTAGGGATCCTTTGGTTTTTTTTTTTTTTTTTTTTTCGAATCCCACTCAGTGCATGAATTTTCCTCATTAATTTGTGTTTGTTAATCACAAAATAATAAGACTGAGGATTAGGTGGTAGAAAATGCGTTGAGCATTAACCTCTACCTAAGTTAGCTTCCACTAAAGAGTGTTATTATTATTATAATAAAACAAATTCCAAGAGTGTATCGAAAATATTTATCCTCAATTTTTTTAGGTTGTTTGGAAAAAAATACAACTTTTATCGCGTTAAAGCTATCGGTGGAGTTGTATCAGATTCACTTCGTTACAATAATAATAATAACTCTTTATTGACAAAGGGCGTTCCTCTTCTTTCGCAATAAGAATGGTATCATAGAAACTGTGAGCGCCCGACAATTTATTTAAAATTTTGCAATGTGAAAAAAAACCGGATCCATCCTTCCTAATGGTTCTTGCGTTTACTGTGAATTTGTGAAAAATGCTAATGAAGGTTCTCTTGAGTTTAATTTCCTTCCGTGAAAATGAGATAAGTTATACAGGAGGAGGAAAGTAAACTTTACAAAGTAAGTAAGGTAGCCGAAAAAAAAATCTTAAATTTGAGTAATTCTCACAGATTTTTTCTTCTTCTTTTTTTCATAAAAATCTTGAACTTGAGTAATTTCACAGATTTTTTTATGATCCCCTCTCTCTTTATCCTCTCATCTTTAGAAAGTAAATGGAGCGGAAAACCATATTTTCCTCTCCTTCTCTCTCTCTCTCTCTCTCTCTCTCTTCTCTCTCTCTCTCTCTCTCTCTCTCTCTCCCTCCCCTCCCCTCCCCTCCCCCCCCTCATTCTCATTACTACAATTTCTCCGTCTTCCTAGTTATTGGCGTGTTTGATTCTATTATTTCTATTAATGCATTTTCGTTATAAAATTCAAAAAATAAAAGAAACCCTGAGGAGAGAGACCAGGTGGAGTGAACGGAGCAAAGGAAAGGTCTAATAGAATGGAGAGAATATTTGAATTTATTTTGGCGATTATTCGGGTTTGAACGTCGCTTTCAACAACATGGGTCTCATTCCAGATAGCTTTCTCACTCTCATAATCCCCAAATCTCCCTTTCAACTTCACTCTAATTGGGTTATTTGGGTAAAAAAACACCCTCTGATTGGGTCATCTGAACAAAATTTTACAGTTGAAAGGAGAATTGGGGATTTTGAGAGTAAGAGGGCTTTCTGGAATGAGGTCATGGTCATATCACGACGGCGCTGGTGTTTCATTTGCTGTCCACTTAAATTAACCTCACCCAGCCACACAGGGGCTGACAATAGCCAGCAGAACGTAGATTAACATGGTTGGATTTGAAACCAGTAAACGTAAAGTAATACCCTACTTCATAATTTTTAATTTAGTTTGAAATAATTAGAGGAAAATGGATAGTTTTTTTTTAAACTATGGATATTATTATTATCATCAAATCATATACCTACTTATTATTGAAAGAAAATTGAATGAGAAAAGTTCCTTTGTCACAGCATTATCATTAATACTAATACTAATAATAATACTGTTTAGTGGAAGGTAACCACTCGGCGAGGTTAATTCTTACCACCTAACCCTCAGAGTCTTATTATTATGTGGTCACAAACTCAAATTAATGAGAAAAATTCATGCTATGGATGGGATTCGAACCAACGGATCCCTACGCTACCTCGATTAGCAGACTAGCGTATTAACCACTTCACTAACGGTTCACATACTTACTAATGAATAAAACCCTCTACTTCTATTGAATTAAAAGTTACCTTCTTGGTAAACTTTCTTTAGACTACCTGACAATATTGTTTTGTTCTTCAAATTAGTAACTATTTTACAACATGTCCCTTCTATTTGAAGGAGAGTTTTCTTTGTCTATACATATAGAGTTTGTGTTACACGTTTTCCTCTTTACTCAATTTTCCTCATATTCATCCTTCATTATTGTTTTCGTCTTAACTACTTCAAATCAGGACGTTCCAGAGCTATTACTGATATTCTGGGCTAGCTTAAAAAAAAAAAAAAAAGATGAGTGTTTCACAGACTTTTTTATTTTGTAGCCATATAACAGGAGCTACCGTAGACACTTATGGTCTGTGTTGTAGTCTACCCATCTCGCAGTATGCCTCCCCTCTGATGAGCGAGAAGTGACACATTTTTATTTTTTAAAGATGAGTGTTTCACAGCCTTTTTTATTTCGTAGCCATGAAACAGGTGCCACTGAAGACGTTTGTGGTCTGTGTGGTTGTAGCCTGCCCATCCCGTAGTATGCCTTCGCTCTGATGGGCGAGAAGTGACACAATACTTCCCATTTAGGTGCTGGGTCAACACGAACGCACCGGAAGGTATCCCTTACAAACAACTGTAACCAAATTAAGAATACAATTTTTTGTCGGCACGGGGGATCGAACCCGGGACCTTCCGCATGGCAAGCGAGTGCTTAACGACTGAGCTAATCGCGCGCTTTATTTTTATCATTATGTGTTCAGCGGATGCAGAATTCATGAATCAGTACAAACAAAATACGTTGATACATTCATGCATTTTACCTAGATACCTATGGGTATACATTTGATTTGATTTTTTATTTTATTTTTCAAGCCAAAATAATTACAAACATTCTCTATCATATTTTGAATTGCTCATTTAAATAAATTCAGTAAACAGGTTTCATATTTACTAGAACAAGATTTGGAAATGAATTGCAAACTAATGTCGTTAAAAGTTCGTCAGAACAAAATGGCATCAATTTATAGATGTTCGTGCTCCTGATGCAAGTTCAATAAATTCTCAAACCAAGAAATGTTCTGCTGTGATAAATATTAGAAATTATAAGTCTTATTTACAAACCGACCTTCAACAAAAAATTTACGAAATTGCAAGCTTGCGTTAAGAGCTCCTATCAAATACCTACATGGGAGGACAAACATAACCTCAGAAAAAATTGAAAATTTATATCGACGTGAATGTCAGTTACGATCTATCTCGAGATCCTGTCCCACTCTCTGCTGTGCGGAGCCAACACTTACATGTCCTGGCGATACTGGGGCGGCTGCACCCGCTGGCTCAACTGGAACCGAACCCTCTATATCTTGTATGGGGCGCTAGGGGTTGTGGCTTACGCAAGGAACGAGCGTAGGTCCCTTTTAAACTTGATATACAACCGTCTGCATGATATTTCCTACGTGTGCGGATCTGCGATGACAAATGTTCATCTGGCCAATCACATCGCTGCTTCAATGCCGCTCGAGGCAAAACCTTCTCTTTTCTACTTCAGTGTTCTTTCTGGCGGACTGCCCGTGTTCAGTTTTGTCTACCATGTCATCCTGAGGAACGAGCACTACGAAGTGACGCAGTTCCTGTGCAAGGCCTCGTCCATTCTTACCATCCTCCTGGGAGACTCCATCAATAGCTGGAGCACCGCCTTTTCTGGGATCCTGTATCTGTTTGCTTTCAATCGTGAGGTGCTCAGAGCACAAGAAGACTTCTTTTTTTACGACAGAAACGCTTACAACTTCCTTGTGATGGGGGCTCAGCTGTTGCTGTGACCTTGGAGACGATAGGGAAGGGAGAGCAAAAATAATAGATATGTTAACTTTTCCAAATGTATAACTGTTTTCTTCTGTTATTACTATTTTCTTTTCGGGGAACCATTCTTTCATTGTTGTAGGTACATCATTATATTCTGTGAGAAAAAATGACAGATTGCACTAAATTCCAATAAGTACCTTTAACTTTACATTACAGCCAATAATCGAAAGAAATAAATATGAGTTTCATGCTGTACATTGAAAGAAAGGGAAAATAAAACGAAATGTACCAACACTATCTCGTGCCTTCCCATATTCTTACTTAATAAATGCAGAAAATCCCCAATGTACACAGAAACTTATAGAAAGAGCAAACAACATTCCAACTCACCGGGCCTCTCCTGGAGAAATGCAAACAGAGAAGAACCGAACTCATACATTTTACAGGCGATATTTCTATTTATCAAGGACAGAACCCGCTTTTTTTAACGCACAATACGCAGTGCCCTCTAACTGGGTGTTTACTTTGAACTTTGCAGTGCTGGTAAATAATATTGTTGTCCATGGAAGTTACAGCATGGAAACAAGACGGAGGATGAGAAAATTGTATGCAAATACCTTTAAAAAAAGGGTTGGGTGGAAGAAATTGCCACAGGCAATAACCCCGCCCTTTAGGTAGGACATTAACTTCATTCTCTTTTTTTTTTGTTCTTGTATCTTTGCTTAATCTTATTGTTTTTCTTTATAATTTCATTCTATTTTACTATATGTAGGTATATATTTTGTTCTACCTAGATAAGATAAGATAAGATAAGATTAAGATAAGATTTCTTTGCCGTTGATTTCACAGCCGTATGCGATGCAGAGCAATGTCTAAAATTGTCTATGGCAGTTAGTTGACCATATACAGAGTGTCCACTTTTAATGTGCGCCATAGGAAAAATACATGTAAAAAACAGTTTTTCTTGTCTCAAAAGTCGCCATTAAGTATTTTAATTAAACCAAATATGTTAACTCATGTATTTTTATTTGAAGAATCCACTGGTGGTAATTTCATACACCTGGGACTTACAGTTAAAAAGTTAAGGGTTCGAAATCCGAGAAATGTGTTATGTTTGAAACTCAACATTTTTGTACAATTGGATACTCTATTTTATGTATTTTTTCACGAGAAATTGATTGGTAATATTTTCAATTACCTGGGGTTTACAGTTAAAAAGTTCTGGGTTCGAAACCGAGTAATTGCGTTATGTTTGAAACTGAATATTTTCGTACACCTGGATACCTACCTGGTTTCTGATTTTACTAACTGTGATACGTGATACCCTATTTTAGCATTCTTTAACTTTATTTGTGTATTTTTTCAATAGAAATAACGATTTCTGCTTCTTTTGTCCGAAGAAGACCTACTGAAAAAAGGCGTGTTTTAAACTTGAATTCATGACTTTGTAAAAAAGGACAACTGATAATCAGTTTATGGGTAGGTACTTACTGATATTGAAGTTAGATTCGATTTTCAGACGAATCTAGTTTAAATCTGACACACGCTCCCAATTTTCAAAACTCACGGATGTGGGCCAAAGAAAATCCTCTACTCTTGGTACAGCCTCATACTCAGTACCCACAAAAAGTAAACGTCTGGGCAGGAATAGTAGGACAACACATTATTGGTCCAATATTCTACAATGAAAGTCTAACTTCAGAACTCTTCCTCGACCTCCTTGTTCATGAAATAGGTCCATTAATCACAAATGTTGTGGGTGAAAGAGAATTTTTTTTTTTTTTTTCAAATGGACGGTTGTCCAGCCCACAACTCAAGATTAGTCAAAGAGTTTTTACAAGCAGCATTTCCAGGAAGGGTGATAGCTCACAATGGTGATATTGATTGGGCAGCAAGATTACCCGATCTATCCCCAAATGACTTTTTTCTTTGGGGTTACCTAAAATTAATACTATCACGGAGGTAAAACATACCCCAATGTAGAGGCATTAAAAGATGCCATCACCCAAGCATGCAACAACATAACAGCACGTCAATTGGCAAATGTTCGCAATGAATTTTACGACAGATTGGGATATTGTGTTGCTGCTGATGGAGATATCTTTAAAAATCGAATCTAACTTCAATATCAGTAAGTACCTACCCATAAACTGATTATCAGTTGTTCTTTTTTTCATGAATTCAAGTTTAAAACACGCCTTTTTTCAGTAGGTCTTCTTCGGACAAAAGAAGCAGAAATCGTTATTTCTATTGAAAAAATACACAAATAAAGTTAAAGAATGCTAAAATAGGGTTATAACAGTTAGTAAAACCAGAAACCAGGTAGGTATCCAGGTGTACGAAAATATTGAGCTTCAAACATAACGCAATTACTCGGTTTCGAACCCAGAACTTTTTAACTGTAAACCCCAGGTAATTGAAAATATTACCAATCAATTTCTCGTGAAAAAATACATAAAATAGAGTATCCAATTGTACGAAAATGTTGAGTTTCAAACATAACACATTTCTCGGATTTCGAACCCTTAACTTTTTAACTGTAAGTCCCAGGTGTATGAAATTACCACCAGTGGATTCTTCAGATAAAAATACATGAGTTACCATATTTGGTTTAATTAAAAAACTTAATGGCGACTTTTGAGACAAGAAAAACTGTTTTTACATGTATTTTTCCTATGGCGCACATTAAAAGTGGACACTCTGTATGTATTGGGAGCTAGAGTCAGTCACCGTGGCAGAGTGAGTTAGCGCGCTAGGCCTTGCACGCAAGGTGACCTGGGTTCGATTCCCAGCGGGGCAGGAATTTTTCTGCTCTGTACTTGGATGTTCGGGGTCCACTCATACCTCGTGAGGAAAAAGGAGTAGTTGCTTGTATGAGTAACGACCAGTGGTGGCATTACCAGAGTAAAAAGAAATTATTATTATTATTATACAACGCTTTATTAGGTATAATTGGACATTATGTAGGTACATAGAAATAATTAATTTAACAATGAAAAAAATGGAAACAATATATACAATGAAATTGAAAAAGAATAGAAAATATAAAACATAAGTCCTAACTAAAGGGCGGGGTTATATTTATATAAATAAATTAATGTAATAGAATTCGAAAAGTACAGTAGGCTCTTAGTAATGCTGCGCTACCCACAGAAATTATGAAGAGGCCTTGCTTGTGCTTCACCACAAACAAAATCATGCATTTTTATTTATTTATTTTATTTATTTACACTTTAATTTTTTATACAATACAATATACAATATACAAAAAATAAATTATTAACAAAGATAAAAAGAAAATTAACAATATTTACAAAATACCTAAGATATAGAAAAAAAAATATTTAAATTTAAATGTACAATGTATTGTAATCCGGGGCGATATTGATATACAATGCATAGATATTGGCAGCTAGAAGCTACAAATTGTCTCAGAATAAACCCACCTAGCTGAGCCTTTCCTTTCTTTCAAAAAATAAATAAATAAAATGATTTTAACGCTCCGTCACCGAACTGAAAAAAGAACGTACGAATTTTTGAAAACTTTTCTTGAAGAGACTCGTCCCTCCAAACCAAGTTTTACTATTTTCCCCTGTGACTTAAAAAGATATGGGAACAGAGCGAGGCGAACTCTAGATTAAGGGTTTAAATTTAATCCAAACTTTATTAAGCTTGAGGAATGTGAACTCAGAACTCACCCCGAAAGCCCACCGAATTTCTGGTAAACTTTGTTGTTTTCGGAAAGTTCATTTCTGTCTTCTGGGATCTTGAGCAAACTTTGACTTCGCAAGGATGCAACTTTAATTTTAACCTCCTAGTCAAACTTGTGAATCATATGTGCTGTAATATTTTTACTGTAATTTCTGAATTAATTTGAGGTGGTGGACTCTCAATTTCATCTACTAAACTGCTCGAAAATGCAAGTCGTGGAGATTTTAATGAGTATAGAACAGTCTTTAAGCGTGAATATAGCAGCAACTATAGTAGGTAATAGACACGTTGAGTAAACTAGTTCGAACAAGATCGCTGAAGTTAAACAACGTCGGATTGTTAAGACTTGGTGGGTGACCAACCATGTTGATCCTTCGAGATGATACTCGTCATTTTTGAGGTTAGTGTTGACACCTGATCGGTGTATTTCCAGCGAATCTTACAGTGTAAAGCAGTGCTAAAAGCGCAACACGTCTTCACTATGGTCAAAATTTAGATAGGTAGATATAAGGTATTGTTTATTAAGAGGAATAACTTACTGTCGGTCCCGGGAGCTCAGTCATAAAGACGGTACTCTGTGAAACCAGAGGTTGCGGGTTCGAAACCCAGCCGGAACATGATAAGTTATCCTCCCATTTGGGATCTTTACCACATAATAATACGTCTTGGGCTTACTGCTGGAATACTAGGACTTAAAAGTCCTAATCGGGCAGTATAAATATGGCGATGATATTATAAATATTATTATTAAGTCAGTATGAAACATCTGAGAAGTGACCGTGGTGCATAAAAAGCTTATGTATATTGCGCATTGCATACTCATATAGTTTTACGGCGCTCATACAATTGTAATGAAACTGAAACAAACATACCTCATTATAGAGAGATGAGAAGAATCCTCTGAGTGATGTTTGATATGAATCTGTAGGAAGTCATGAGAGAGAGACCTAGGGGTATACACATTTCATTTCTAATATACCGTCCTATACTACTTACTAAAGAAGCAAGAAAACAGATAAAAGTTTTGTTTCAGGTCTGTGAGTTCATCATTTTTTGAAAAATCTTTTCTCATTTTCTTCCCGTTTTTTGTATATTTTTGCCTCGAACATTTTGTACTTAAAATGAGTACTTTTTTGGCACACCACTTTTCTTTTTTGTTTTGACTTGTTTTTCAAGATTATCATATTTCTTTGAATTTTCTCCTCACATTTTGTTTCCCGGGGTTTCTTTATTTCTTCAATCTTGATACCACCGAGACCTGGTACATTATGAAGATGAATAGCTGTTCTTTTCTGCTTTTGTTCTTTTTTTCTGAAACAAGATACAGTAGAATCTCGCTAAATCGAAATCCCGTTAAATCGAAAATCTCGATAATTCGAAGAAATTCTTTGGCCCTTGGATAAATCGAAAAAAATGCATGCATTCCGGTCCCCTCGCTAATCCGGAATGATTTTGTGATGGGTATACGCTCTATAAATCGAAATTATCATCTCAGTACTTCTTATAAATCGAATTTTGTAGTTACGGTTAGGTAACACGCTCTGTAAATCGAAATTTCTCTTTCAGTATGTCTTGTAAACCGAAATTTCCTCTACATTATGTAAGCTTGCAAGAACCTGTACGAACCTGAATGAAGTTGTTCGAAAGGCATTAAGTGCGATTGAAGAAGAGAAGACCCTTGAAATCTCTGTTTTGACTGCAATGAGCATCGCTGATAAAGCCTGGAGAAATTCACTCAACAAACCATAAGGAACTGTTTCAAAACTTGTGGTTTCCGAAAAGAAGAGGAAGAAATTCACCCTGATGATCCTGAAGAGAACTGTGTATCGTATGGCTTCCCGGAATGGAACTTGATTGTCCCTAGCGAAGCTCGAGAATCTACTACTTTTGCTGACTATGTCCATTTTGATGATGATGTGGCCGTGGCTGGTATTATGACCGATGAAGAGATTTTATCAGGACAAGATAATGAACCCGAGGACGAGAGCAGCGATCCAGCACCTACTGTCACTGTCACCGCAAGAGCGGCTCGATTTCCAATCAGAAGGTGTGGAGGACAGTATGTTTCAGGCTATAGTTACTTTGGACAATGTCATTGACGATCACCAGCGTCAACAGTTGGTCCAAAAAAAGATCACTGACTATTTCACAAAATAGATAGGTACGAGTATGTATCCATACTCTTGTTTGTAAGTAGGTATATGTTTGTACAACCTGAATAATACATACAATATTACGAGATATGTACCTATTGTTTCATTAAAAAAATCTTGTTGAAAACTCTCGATAATTCGATTTTTATTTCACCCCTCCCGTTAAATCGAAATCTCGATAATTCGAAAATCTCGATAAATCGAAATTTTGCTCCAGTCCCTTCGATTTCGATTTAGCGAGATTCTACTGTAATTATAAGTTAGGTAAATAGGTACCTACCTGCTTACATATAGGTATTATATTAGCTTTCTTTACATTTGAGTATTTCTTTTAAAAAGATGCAGTTTTTCTATAAGAGCTACAAACAAGATACCCTATCTATTTAGTACATGTACCTTAACTTGACCTCCATTCAAGTATTATTTAGAATTTAATTTGTTCGAGAAACAAAAAAATACTTTTGAAGAAGCTATTTATCAAAGGAGTCCATTTCTCTTTCATTTCAAATTTTAACCAGGTCTATCTATCTACCCTTCCATTCTTCATGTCTCTTGTTTAGCTTCTCGGTACTCAAACACGTGTCGTTTTCTAAATCACAGCCAATTTCAATCACTCTCCTACCTCTCTCTTTTTCTATCATTTGAATTCATTTCACTCTCTCTCTCTCTCTCTCTCTCTATCTATTCTTTGTAGCTATTGAAACCTCTTACAATGTTTTCAGCATAAAATATTAGCCTCCTCTTTTTCTCTTTAATTCTTCAACACCTAATCTAATCTATTTCAAACAAGTTAGCACGCCCACACCCCAGTGTATTTACAAAATAAATAAAAATAGGTAGTTTAGTTTTAATAAAAAAAAATGTTTATAACTGACTAAATATGTTGAAAACCGCTCAATAATTCTGCAGGAATGTTTTAAATTTAAATTATTTAAAAATATTTCTTTGATGGTGGAATTGTAATTTATTCATTTTAAACAAAAATACAAAAATATATAAAATAGAGAACATTCTTTTGAAAAGGGACTCCTTCTCCATTTACAATACTCGTAAATCTATAACTTTCTCTTAGGTAATGAAAAAAAAAAAAAAAAAAAAAAAAAAAAAAAAAAAAAAAAAAAAAAAAAAAAAATGGATCACCGAAATTAAGTAACGTCCAGCGAGCTGAAGTCATTCCTTCCCGACCCAGGCTGGGTGAGGTTAATGTGGGTAGCAGGTTTGTGAGTTTGGTTCCTGAGAATTTAAGGTAACAGCCCCGCCGAGATATGAACATGCAGTTGAAAGCGACGTTAAACCCAAACTAGGTTAGGTTAGCTTATTGAAAAAGATGGCTTTGAATGTGTTAAAAGCAGTATTTTATAACTCAGAGAGGCTCAACGGTTTTCAACTTCATTGACAGAAGAAAAAGAAAAAATGAGAACAATGAATTAGATCAAGATCAGGGCTGTAATTTCCAAGATGTTGGTAATACTATTGAAAGACATAGAATTTTATGATAATGGGGTGTAAAATGACTATCATTATGATTAAGATGGCAAATATTGTGATGATGATAATAATTCGCATACATGACTATTAAATGTTGATGATTCTAGTGATGAATTTAGAGCCCGGATTTTACGCAGCCAAAAATGTCAAAATATGCAATCGCGTAGGCATGCAAAAGTCTAGGAATATGCACAAAAATATACATTTTAACACTTTCCGTGCCGGAGACTCATTTTGAAATTATTGCCCAGTGCCGTAGTGATATTTACCATTTGGTAACACCGGCACAGGCTTAAATTTTTTTGAAGTTTTTCTTGTTCTGTGCCGGTGTTACCATTTGGTAACACTATTCCATGTAAGGTGTTACCAAAAGGTAACACCGGGGTCGAGAAGTAGATGTCTTCGGTGTTATCGGTGTTACCAAACGGTAACACCATTTTCCTGAACAGGTGTTACCAAACGGTAACACCGGCACGGAAAGTGTTAAGCAAATACTATTAATTTTTTTATATAATTTTATAATTAATTTAAGTTAGAAACAATGTACTATGGATGTATCCAAAAAATTATGGTTCGCACTACAAGTAAATACTTATATACTATGACCCAATATATGGAATTTTTCAACCTTATAGGTAAGCACATACCTACCTCCGATAATATTGTAATAAGTAAATTCCTTTAAAAAACAGCAGTATGCAAATTCCTACAGAATATCCAAAATAAGCTACTGCATAAAATCCGGGCTCTAGCTGATGATAGTGATGATGAAGAAAAAGAAATAAGAAACTGGAGTGGAGAGATACTGAACTCCAAGATTAGAAATAGAGACAGATATTATTACCCTCTTGTGTGCCTTGAGATAAACACCTACGTTTCCTTCATATTGAGAATTATTATTCATATTCATAATATAATATTATGTAAATTGTAAAATAAGTTGCATTTGATCTTGCAACACCCATGCATCTATTATAGATGCATGGGTGTTTTTTCTTGATAGAAAGGTAGGAGAAAAATCTCTAAGACACCCAGGTTTATCATTTCTGGGGTATGGGATTTCCACTCACTAGAATTCTAATCTTTTCCTGATAGCATACAGCACCTGAAACCGAATGGATTGGAATGGATTTTGATCAAGAATAAGAATCATCATCATGGGGTGGCGTCATCGTGAACGATGGTAGCCGGACAGTGGAGGAATGACTCATTTCTTCTTTACAATGAGGCTAATAATTGACAAGAGCCCCCAGAACTAAGCCAATGCTGGTCTACTCCCTGTTTATAGTCCCCCCGCCAGACTACTGGTCTACTCCCTGTTTATAGCCCCACAGCCAGAATAAGAATACCTAACTTAATTGTCATGCACGAGACTTGAGACCTTTCACCATTGTTGGAATAACGAATAACTAAATGGATAAGATTGTTCTTAGATTAGATTGTTCATAATGCTCATTAAATAATAGTCAAATAAATAATGTTATACCTATTGCTTGTTAAACAATGTTGGGTTAGTTTCCAGCGAATGGAGGGTTAAATACCCGTCGTGATATATTTAATATTATGACCAAATAACCATGCATAAAAAAATATAGTAATTATATTATTATTGCAAAATTGTAACCCTTAAAAGATGATTTGAAGCTCAAAGTCCCATCAAAGAAAAAAATTGCCTTCTTGGAGTTCTTGCTGGTTAGGCCGAAGTAGCGGGCAACTTCTTAAGCTCTGGGAAAAAAAAACTTACTCTAAGTTCGAAGAGGTTAAAAACTTATTGCTTAAAGATTGATTGAATTAGGTACCCCCGCTCTTATTATAGTCGACTTTCAATTTATCAACTAGGGAGGAGGAGGAAGGCAATGAAGAGAGATAAACGATACAGGAGTATGGGGGGAGGATGGGTGGGAGAAGGAAGAAAAATGGGAAGTGATCTGGAAAATTACATGTTTTCCACATCCCCTCCCTCTCCCTCTCCTTCCCCTTCCCCTCTTCTTCAGGCTCCAAAGAAGTAATTTCGGAAACAAGGGCAGATATCTTCAGAAACAAAATTTAGGCAAAATTAAATGTAAACCTGCTTAGCAAGTTACCAGTGTTGCCAAGGTTTTTTTGTTTTGTTCGAAAAGTATCTCATTTTTTGAGTTCTTTTAAAGGAATAATAAAAACATGAACAGCCCCTTTCTTCGTAAACCTCCCGGACAGTTTAGCTTCTGCATTAATCTTTATGGTCTTCCTCTTTCTCTCTCTTTTCATGCTTGTACCATCCTCTTTATCTGGCATTCTGCCTGCTATTATCACCTGATTATCCTGAAATTTATCTCATTATCTTTATTTTTTATTAGTATCACCTTTAGCTCTCGTTCTTTCTCCCTCTCCTATATCTTTTCGCCTGTTTCTTTCTCTTCTTGTTTTTCTTTCTCTTAGGCATAATAAAATAAATAATAAATGTGTTTCTTTCTGTTATTATTTCACAATATTAGTGGGTAGCAGCATTATAGGATTTTACTTATTTTTGCCTATAATATCGCCACTGGTCGCTGCTCACATTTAAGCAGCTACTCATTTTTCCTCACGGGGTATGTGTGGACCTTGAACACCCAAGTACAGAGCAGAAAAAATTCTGCCCCGCCGGGGATTGAAACCAGGCCACCGTGTGTGCATTTGTGCAATGCCAAGCGCCCTAACTCACTCGGCCACGGTGACCACTTCTCTCTTAGGCATAGTCTGTTACCTATGTATGAATATGAAAAATGCACAGTTACTCGTGATGTCACACTGTTACTTCAAACTCACACTGCTAAATTTTTACCTTACTTGGGACTCGAACCACCGACCTCTAAAGTTACAAGTCCATCGCCTTCTTGATAAAGCTACCAAGGTGGATTTACCATACTGGAAATTTTAATCATGGTAATCATCATGATCAATAACAGCACCAATATTAATTATTATTGTTATAATAAATTATTCTCACGTTAAGAAGCTTACAATATCTTTTCTTCTTAAATTCAAAATAATCCTCGTCTTTTTAGTTTAGGTACTATATATTTTTATAATTTCACTCCTTCCCAGTCATTAGGATTATCTCGAATGTTAATTATAGCACCGCCGGATTAAAACAAAATTTCTTTTCCTATAAAAACAGGTAGGTAAATTTTTATCAGGGAGTTTCAAGAATTTTTCAATAAAATGCATTGAGTCGTACTTATAGTGCTTGTACTTAAAAGTATCTCATTCTTCAAAGAAAAGAAACATTTTTTGGCCTTTATTTATTTATTGTACTAACACCTACATGTCCTTAATGGTATAGATACATTTACTGAGTACATAATTATGTATAATGTTGCTTGAAAAAGAAATATAACATTCATGCAATCTTTCAGTATAATTACTACCAGATAATATATCAAATTTTTAAAGAAATGTTCATGATTCTGAAAAACAGCACAATTTTTTTCTTGACAGCTTCTTGAAAAACAACATAAGTAATAATATGAATTAGACATTTAAAAAAAAACTAGACCTCATAGGTTTTTTTTTTGGAATTGGGAAAAAACAACTCATACAGCCATTCATAGGTACTTAAAGTTATAATATTTGTATTAATCACAACCGTGCTATCACAATTTACTCCTCATTGTAATTTTTTTTGCTTAACATGGAACTCGACTGACCGACCTCCAGACTACAACTCCGCAGCACTATCGATCAAGCTACTGAGGTCGGTCGCACTAAATATGTAATATCTTTTTACCTTGTCTCTTATCTCTCCTCTCTTATCTCTCTCTCTCTGTCTCTATTTCTCTTTTCTGTATTTATCCATCTCTTTCTCGCTTTTCTATACTTAGCTGTCTCTTTCTTTTCTCTACTTAATCCTCTCTCTAACAATCCACTTATCTGATCTCTTTCTCTTTTCTCAACATATCTCTCTCTCTCTTTTTATTTCCCCTTTCTTTATTTATCTTTCTTTTTCCTCTACTTATCTCTCTCTATTTTCTTTACATAACTCTCTTGTATTATCTCTCCTTTCTCTACTTATCTTTCTCTCTTCTCTACAATAAGGTAGAATTAACTTAGGAGGTGTCAATCTATGTAAATTTATATTGTACTAAATAAAGAATATATCAAAATCAAAAACAAAAACAAAATCTCTTTTTATCTCTCCTTTCCCTACTTATCTCACTTTTTCCTCTACTTATCTCTCCAATTTCTCTAGTTATCTCTCTCTGTTGGTCTCTCATTTTTATCTACCTATCTCTTTCTCCTCTCTCATTTTTCTAATTATTATCTCTCTCTCTTTCTTTCTTCTGTCCTCTCTTACTTTTATATATTTTCTTGTAGCTTTCTCTCCGCTATTCTTTACTTCTCTCTCTATCTGTCTCTAAAAGCAACAAAGTTTTTCGTAAGGAGTGTTGTAGGAAGCTCTTCATAAAATGATAGGTAAATACAGGGTGTATCAAAAAAAAGCTTTTCTTTAATACCTTGGTAACTTGATCGATAAGCCATCGGAGATCTGGCATGCTGAATAATAAAATATTATTAAATTATCAAAAGAGTATAACAATAATACCCTTTATCTCGCCTTTTAACCACCAGGAGAGGTTAATGCTCAAAGCATTTTTGACCACCTAACCCTGGATGGTGAAACGTTAAGCAAAATGATAAAAATATTTGAAAAATATAAAGTAGCCGGTTAGCTAGTTACTAGTTAGGGTTTGTTCCTGTTAGTCGCTTAGTGTGACTAGGAGTACACGTTCTCTTTTGTTACTTCAATGGTTTATAACCTCTGTCGTTTATCTAAAATGTTTCGGTATAAAACATTTTAGATTAATGAATAAAATTTATGTAGTTAAAAATACATAATAATATAATTACCCTTGTAGCAAAAGCCAGGTCATGAACAATAGATTAAAATACCAGGAAAGTTTTCTTCTGCCAGAACAATTCCTTTCAACTAAAAAAGGATTCTGACTTTAGTTTTTTTGTTTAAACTTTTTAGTTACTCTTTGCTCCTACTTCTTTTAATTTTTCAGAACCTTGTTGGTTTGTTCTCAGAAGCTGAGGGCAAAAACGTGCGAAAATAAAATTTGTTCTCATTTAAAAATGCATAAAAAATATGATCTAGCTTTATGGAGAGTGTTCAAAAGAAATCGTTTGTATAAGCCTTTGGAATTTTGACCACATAATAATACGTCTTGAATTTACTGCGGAAATAATATGGCAGTAATAATAATAGGATGTTGTTATAAGTTAAGACGCTTGTGGTCTGTGTTGTAGCTTGCCTACCCCGTATTATACCCTGTGTAGGTATACCTACCTCTCCTCTGATGGAAAGAAAAGAAACACTAGGTATATTTCCCATATAGGTGCTGATGGCTCAACACGAGCGTGACAGGAACGTGTCCCTAACAAACATCGGTACTAAAACTACGAATACAAATATTTGTCAGCTCTAGGGTTCGAACTCAGGTCCTCCCGCATTGTACGCGAGTGTCTTACCATTGAGCTAATCGTGCGTTTTATGGCCTGTTAAACTGGCCTCACACATGTATGCATGCCAAGCATGTGTGTCAGAAAAGCGGAATCCACGTACGTACATCTATGTCTGTCAACTCTCACACTATGCAGTCAGTAAAGAAAGAAAGATAAAAAAAGAAAAAAAGATAGAGAGAAGGAAAGGGCTAGAGAAAGAGATAGAGATAATGAGGGAATAAATATGACTGAGGCCTGTTCACACGGAGAGGCAAGCGGCATGCATGACATGCATCATGCATGCCGGTTATATGATTGAATTTTCAACAGGTAGCATGAACGAGCATTTATTATGCTCGGGGTTCTTTTCCATCACACACCCTGATGCACGCATGGACGTACATTAATGTGGCCGACTTTACATTGTTGTCATAAACTGGAACATGTACTATATTGGTTCAATCCCAGTCCTTCATGGCCACAATGATTCTTCCTCCTGTCTCCTCTGGAAAAAAAATCTAGTTAAAAAGAGTTTGTGCTAAATTAGAGCTTCAAGAAAACCCTGTATACTTCACTAAGTATACAAGGAAGTATGGAAGTGAGCTTTCCTTCCATTAGTGATGAGAACAAGCTCCAAAAAAAGGAAGGAAAAAAAAGAGCGGAAGAAAAGAAAAAGATTATAGTGAAAAATATCACGTTTTTTAAAGAAAATGTTTAAAATTTTAACATAACTGTTACCTCTTAGGAAAAAAGCACGCATTTACTTTTACAGAATTTAACAGAATTTTATAGCAATGCCTAGACTCAGTGGTAGATTTGTTTGTTTCTCCACTTAGAAGAAGGAAATTGTTTTGCTCCAATAATAATTATTGTTCTTGGATATTTTTTATGGAATGAAGGAATTTTTTAATTTACAGTTTTACAGTTGTATTTGAACCACTGTTTGTATAGTTAAATTGAATGCTCCAATTCTTTTCATTTGGAATTGGAAAGTATTACTGTTCGTTCTTTTATTGCGAAACATATTTTTCCTTCGTCCTTCGTACGATTTATTCCTGTGCGGTCAGTTTGCTTTCATAAACCTAAATTGGATTAAAGTATTAAGAAAATTTAATATTATCACTGCACTGACTTGTATGTAGCTATTTTTTTGCTTCGATTTTAATAAAAGCTAAAAAGTAAAAAATAGGTCATCAACTACCTACTGATTTTTTTGTTGTTAATCACAAGAGTGCTGTAAGAATTAGAGATAAAAGAAAAATATTTTTAGAAATGAAACTACCCCACAAAACAAGAGGACTGTATCCCCTTAGTGTGGGGTAGTCGCATTAAATATATGTTACCTATTATGAACAATAAATTTAAATGCAAATAAATTACAAATTACACAAGATAAATTTTCATATTTGAATGAATAGGTAGATATATACATTTCTTTTTTTTAAATATAATATTGACTTATAAAAAATAATCCACGATAGTATAATGTCAATGCCTCAGGTCATATTGTTTTTACTAATGGCTGCCCTTAGTACGGCGCGCCGTCCATACTATCTAGTCATTTTTGCATGTGACACATTTGATGAGGTTGGTATTCAAGAGCGCTCCACTCGGGGCCTGGTGGTAAGTGACAGCATAATTGCTATTGAACACCCAACCTACCTCTCCATGTATATTATTGAGTGCTTACTTTAGAAAAGGGAGCACATCTCCACTCCTGCCTGTCCCGTTCTTTGTGTTTCTCGCGCGCGTACACTATAGTACACGCTTTTAAATTTCCACACCATCAATATCTTCTCCCAAGTATCGAGTCCCTCGTGCTTGCTCCTCCAAACATCCTCAACGCAAATACCGCTCCCATAACTCCTCACCCAACACAATTGATAACCCCTCCCCAACCCCCATTGATAACCCCTCCCCAACCCCAATGATAACAACAGTGTTGGTGTTGCTCTTGAAAGTTCATTTTTAATATAAAAAAGTTGAGAGCTTTCCAGACTCTATTGTCTCTACTCCGAGTCTCTAGTTGGAAAGCTCCGAGCTTACGTCCAGGCTCGGTGATTGTCACCCTTGCATGGTCACTTGGTCAGTCAACTTTCTGGGTCAGTTTTTCATTTCACGTCTAGTATTGTCATCGAAAATAAAATATTCGAGTTGGGACAAACACCCCATTAGGTGGTAACTCTCATGTATTGTACCAGTACTGTTTTTACATCTAGTACAACTTCTCACTTTTCTGTTTATGCTGATTAAAATAGACATGGATAATCAGAACTATTACCTGCTGATGAGAGCAAATAAGCTCGAAACAGCTGTACAGGTATGTTCTGATATTCATGTACATCTAGTACAACTTCTCACTTTTCTGTTTACGCTGATTAAAATAGAGAAGTTAGTTGATGACATGGATAATTAGAACTATTACCTGCTGATAAGAGCAAATAAGCCCGAAACAGCTGTCCAGGTATGTTCATGTACAATGTACATCTAGTACAACTTCTTACTTTTCTGTTTATGCTGATTAAAATAGAGAAGTTAGTTGATGACATGGATAATCAGAACTATTACCTGCCGATGAGAGCAAATAAGCTCGAAACAGCTGTCCAGGTATGTTCTGATGTTCATGTACATCTAGTACAACTTCTCACTTTTCTGTTTATGCTGACTGGTTACCTTACACAGACCAAACTAGGCCAAGAATAACCAGCTACTGCAGCATTACGAAGTTTGCCTAGTTTTGAAAGTTGCTTAATTTTAGTGATTCTGTAAGAACTATTGTATTTAAGGACGACACTGGCAGGTGTTTGGCTCAGACTTACTGCAGCTTCCAACGAATGATGCAATGAAAAAAGTAGACCTCCTGGTGAAGACACGGCCAAGAGACCTATATCGTCGTCAATCATACAATAACAGTACTCTTTCTGACACTACTGATGCGTGATTTGATGAGAAAATGACTGCCAATAAACAATGTTTCACACCATGGTATAATTGTATATATATCTGCTCATTTTCAAACTGTCCACTTGTAGTGGTGCGAAAATCCTCAAACCCGAGCACAATGTGGACAAAGACCACGTCACCCGGGATTGTATCGCTACAACGCTCCCGCTCAATTAGTGATGTCCTCAATGAATATCTGAACAAGAAGTATGTTAATTTATATGAGTATGCTTACGTTATTTCAAATTTACACCTCCACCATATTGTCCATGTCATGAATACTTAATCACCTACCTGTCCTATCAGAATGAAAAATAAGGGGAACAGAGGGATGGAAGGGGAGGTTTCATCGCTTTCATCACTGTTCGTTCATCAGAATGTAGGTTTGTATATATGGACGCTCGAGGGTAGTAACTTATTAAGCTTCATACGTACATTATTATTATTGTACTTCGCATTTCGTAAGTTGGTTTTGCCTCTGTGGTGATTTGTTTAGAATGGGCCGGAGGCCGGAGGGAGTTCTACCTCTATAAGCTTGAGTTTTTCTTCTACCTAGGTACGTACAGTTGTACACCTAACTAGGTAGTATTGTTAAATTTTCTGGCAACGTTGAAGTGCACAAAAGTAGTCAACAATATAAAACTATAACTGTTTTAAAAAAAATATTTTTACATATTGTATTTTGGTTGTAAATATCATGTTCTGAGGTTTTCCAAGACATGAACTTAGTATTCAGTACTTCATTAACTTTGTATTAGGTATAGGTACATTGAGTTTTTTATTTAGAGATAATTGCTCAACTTTTCACATATCTGTACAGTCTGATTGAACGAGCAGACTTTAATGTACACTCCTAGTTGATAGTTCTTAGTCCTGGTGTCCTCCCAGGATATTAAATTTGTTTTCTTTGGACTCCTTCTGATATCGTGCCTCATTTTTAAACTCTGTCTTCTTGTTTACATTATTTGTTACTGTAAAAACAGAGAGTCCTCTTTTCTTCTTCCCTCTGATGTCTTGGCCATGCATTTCTTTCTCTCTCTCTCTTTCTCTCTCTCTCTCTCTCTCTCTCTCTCCTCTCTCTCTCTCTCTCTCTCTCGCTCTCGCTCTCTCTCTCTCTTACATCTCTTCGGAAGAGGAAGAAATTTTATTATTATTACAATTTACTCCATCTGTAATATTATCTATTGCATCACTGTTCCTATCTCTCTTTCTCTTCCATCTTTCTCTCGTAATTTTGTTTCTTTTTGTCTCTGTTCAATCGCCTTTTTTGCTCTGTTTCATCACCTTTTTCTATCTCTTCTATTTTTTTTCTCTCCGTTCTATTCTATATGTTCTATCAACCTTTTTTATCTGCTTTATCACCTATTTCTATCTGGTCAATCGTCATTTTTTTTCTGTTCTATAATCTTTTTCTCTCCGTTCTATCACCTTCTTTTATCTGTTCTATCACCTTTTTATATCTGTTCTTTTACTTTCTTCTATCTGTTCTATCACCTTTTTTCTCTCTGTTCTATTGTATTCTCAACCTTTTCGCCTCAAACTTAATCTTCTATCTTTGTTTCTTTAATATCATTTATATTTCTTTTCTTTGCTCATGGCTCTTGTTTTTTCCAATATTTCTCTCCTTCTCTTCATAATCCTTATTCTACACTATTTTTTTCTTTTCCTCTATTACTTTATTTATCTTTCTGTCACTCTTCCTCCCACATCCCTTGAAATATTTCTCGATCGTGACCTCTTTTGTCCTGCAGTTTCTCTCTTCCTCCCTCTCCTACCATCGTAGAATTTTTCCTTCTGTCACATCTTCCACCTACAACTTTTTTCTTCTCTCAGACCTGCTTCTATTTAATTGTTCTTCCTTTTGTTCTCATTGTTTGTATACACAAAAAGTGCATGAGAAAGAAAGAGACAAAGAAATTGTTGCAAAGTTTTGCCTTGTTTGCACAAAACAATCAAAAATTTCTTGCAGACTAAAACATTTGAGTTTGTTTTTTTCTGTGTATAAACAAAGTGTCTTCTCAATTATTTCGTGATTTCCAAAGGATTGGAAGAGAATGATGCCACAGGCTTCATCACTTTCCTTAATCAAACTTCATTTTATTAATGCTTGATTGAAATGGTTTTCATTGTTCAATTACTCCAACAAGTTACCGACCTCAGTAGCTTGATCGATAGAGCGGCGGTTGTTCAAGTCCCAAGTTCAGCAGATATTGAGTGCAGCGAGTTTGAGTAGTTTTGACATCACGAAAGTGAGCAACGCAAATAATAATATGATAACTTAAAAAACTGCAACAAGTTGATCTGATCGTCCAAATGTTGCAATAAGGATATTCAAATTGTTGGAGTTATTCCCTTGTTTCTCAAAATGAGACCTATGTCGAACTTACCAGTCCAAGTAAAGACGAAAATAGTCTTATATTGCTCTCTAGACAAGTCAAGTTTTTAATCTTGTGACTATGATATACCTTGTCCAAATGACAAAGAAATAAAGATTTTAAGAAGACCAGTCTCATATTTTTATAAAATATAATCTTTGTTACGACCCAAATGAGAAACTGTGAAACAATTCAAAAGTTCACACGATTTTCACAGCCTGTTTCATCTACTGCTAAACGTTCGCATCTTGTCAGAGGAAAACAATTCCAAGAAAGTACTCAATATGCAATTAATAGGTCATTCGTTTGTTCGATGGAAATTTCTATGAAATCATCACGGCATTATCAGAATTAGAAGCTACTTCAAAATTCTCTCTCACTTACCTGATACCAAATGAAAAGTTTATTACAGCATTTGTACCAACACCAACATCAAACAGATGTTTCGGAATTGGAGCACAGGATGGACTCAACGACTTGCCAGTCAATTCCCGATCATCCCGTATGAAAAAGCGAGAAACCATAAAAAATTCAAACTGCGATAAAAATTGATTTCAAATTTTCAAGGAAGGGAGAACATTCATGGAGAGGGAAACGAACATTCAGTTTTTATTTGATATCCTCGGATAGCTTTCTTACTTGGGAAAGGACTTAGGACCTTGGAAGTATGAATTGAAAATGTGGCGCGCCACATGCGTCCAAGTGGTGGATGCATGGGAAGTTGGGAAAGGTGGATACATGGGAAGTGAGGAGTGGTGGATGCAAGGGAAGTGGGGAGAGTAGATTGAGAAGTGGCAATAAGCGAGGGATGCCACTCGCTATGAAGATGAATATTGACTCCATGAATGACTCACTTGGGATCCCTGGGATGGTATTGAAAAGTGACCACGCACCAAAGTATAAGCAATCGAACTGAATACCAAATTAGTTTATCTACGTATATGTATGTGGAGAGGAAAGATATACCTACACCTATGTACTAAGGGCCAGAAATAGGATTAAAGTTAGGATATGCAAGACCTCAAGTCGAAGTTTCAACCAATCACAGCAAGCCAGCTTCGATTGCGCGTTGAATGAACCGGTTCTCGTGGGATCACCGAAGTTAAGCAACGTCAAGCGAGGTGAAGACTTCGTGATGCTGGCATTCCGGCCCGACCCCGGGTTAGGTGATGTTAATATGGGTAGCAGGTTCGAGAACTTCCTGCGAATGAAGGATAACACCCCGTCGTAATAAAACCTTGTAGTTGAAAGCGACGTTAATCCCAAATTAAAAAAATCATAGCATACTATAGACTGAGTTGAGGGACAGTCTGGTTTATCCCAACTTTTATCTTGTTTCATAATTTGTTTCTAATAATAATTTCAATTACCTATACAAAATAATAATTATAATATATTTATGTACAAATCTTAAGCACTTTACTCCTCTAATTTTAAATTAAGAGGCACCCGTATAGGTTTTATAGAAAAAACATGGCCTTATATTTATTTTTCCTAACCCTGCTGTACACAATGAGGCATTGCCGAACATCGCTTCGGGCCTGAATTCCAAGCCACCAGGCGCGTTGACTAGTGACTTTAATCTTATGTTGTCTCTTTAACTATTTTAACTTCTCTCCACATTGCAGTAACTCGAAGACATTCTTATTTTTTTCCTCTCCTTTTAGGATGATATAAATAATTATGACCTCAGGTAATTCGTGTCTCTCTCTCCCTCTCAAAAAAACGTCACATTCTCTTTCGGCAAGTTTCCACTTCAATTATA
This sequence comes from Bactericera cockerelli, assembly GCA_024516035.1. Classification (NCBI taxonomy): domain Eukaryota; kingdom Metazoa; phylum Arthropoda; class Insecta; order Hemiptera; family Triozidae; genus Bactericera; species Bactericera cockerelli. The sequence goes on from CM044961.1 coordinate 15,689,326, forward strand.
CTCATTCCTTACTTTTCTTTGAATTTGTGGCTCGTCTCATTTTGTGAAAGTAAATTCGTAAAATCTTTTATTTACTTTTTTATTATCCTTCTTAATTTTACCGTGGACCTAAACTGAAAACGGCGCTATAGCTCTTCATAATGAATTAAGAAGCTTTTTTCTCATCAATACTCCCTCTTCATCATTTTATCCTCTCAGATGCCTGAAAACCTTCAGACAAAGAAAATGTATCTAATCTCCTCCAGAAGGATACACAACAATACCTTCACAGTATTATATCACCACCCTTGAACAAGTTTTGTTGAAATACGTAGTTTCCATACAGTATATGTAAATGTTTAATGTCTAACATTAGGATAAATTAATGTAGTAGTAATAATACTAGTATCGCCTTATTTATACTGCCCGATTGGGACGATTGAGGAATGCCAGCATCTTAGGTCTTCACCTCGCTAGACGTTCCTTAATTTCGGTGATCTTAAAGATAAACTTACAAGAGTTGATGTAGACGGGACTTTTGTCTGGTAATCCTAGGTAAAATGATGGACTGTAAGTGAAAACTCCTTAGCTAGAACATATCATTTGGTTTCAGATTAGAAACAGCCACCCTAATGAAAACTAAGCAACCTTTAGAATTCATATATTGGACTGGTGGTCATGGTCAAGCATTGTGAATCTCCTCACGTTTATTTGTTTAATGTTTTATTCATAACATTTATGTTTTATTAACACATATGAAATATTTCTTCCATCATTGAGGATCTTGGCACCGTGCCCATCACTGCTGCAGAATTTTCTCGTTGAATTGCGAGTGAAATTCTTCAACCAGAGAATGCAGAAACCCTTCTTGCACTAGTACAATTCATATTTTTTTTTTAAACAAATCAAACGGTTGTATATTATATGCACACAAAAAAACGACCATTTGAAAACTTTTGAAAGTCCTACATCCGAATTGCGCAAGGTTCCATAAAAAACGAAGTGTCAGAGAAGGGAATGTACCCTCCATACCTGCTGCATTGCCTCTTTACACACCCATGGGCAAACGTTGAAGAAGATAATGGTTGGGTGGAAGAGATTGCCATAGGCAATAACCCCGCCCTTTAGATAGGACATATGTATATATTTTGTTTATTTTTTACTTTCCTTATCTTATAATAAGGAAAGTATTGTATTCGTCGAAAATTTGACCTACCCAGTTTTTCACATTTCTGGACGAATCATGGCCTCAGGATACCAAAAAAGTTGTTTTCAGCCATTGGTCCGTGCGTCTGTCTGTCTGTCTGTCTGTCTGTCTGTCTGTCTGTCTGTGTGTGAACAGGATATCTCAAGAACGGTAAAAGCTAGAGACTTGAAATTTGGTACCTAAATTGATTTTATACACCAGATGAACCACGAAACTTTTGGTTGAAATCGGCCGCATTCTGCGGCCACAGGGCCGCAAATGCTAGCCGCAAGCGCTGCTTCTTTAAATTGGTTAAAGATACAAATTTTTTTAGAGAACAACATTTTCTTAGATTAAAAAAATAATAGGGGTCTATTCTGATCATTTTTTTGATATCTTGAACTTTTTGGAACTCAGCCCCAATTTACCGGTATTTCGGGGGGACCCGCTTTGACTAACTTTTTTATTATTCATCCTACATGGGGGTTGTGACATATCAAATTCAATGATTTTGAAGTGCTGATTACGAATTTGGTATTGGTTTTTAGTTATCTGTTACCGTTGAGTCACCAGTGGCGGAATTCGACTCCTTTTTGGGGGATAAGGAAAGTCGTGTGATGTTTACACCAGATTTTTTTTTCTTGTTTATATTAATATTGTCAACTTTGTATTTTGATTTTTACCATTATTTGTTTGTATATTGTACATATATGTTCTACTAATAAAGAGTTTCTAAATAAATAAATAAATAGTTGTGAGCTCCTAATACTGTCTCTCCCACTTCGGAGGTTGTAGGTAAGAATTAAGAAAGGTAAAATTACCAGCTTCAACAGCAGGCATGATCTGTGAGGCTCTACTGCAATGCCAGGCTCTACAGAGTGAGCTTGAGGCTTCTAGTGAATGTATGAGATAGTACAATACACTGTTGGCAATCCATCGCTGAGATCGTAAAACGGGAGCAGCTAACTTTGAAACATTTTTTTTACACACACAATTTTTTATGCTTTTTCAAATGTGATAAAGAAGAGAAAGTCGTAAAATAAAAAACCTATCTATATCATTGGGTTTTCATGATACATAAAATAAATATATAAATGTAGGTACATGAGAGCTAACAAGCCTCTGTAAAAAGAAGAGGTGTAAATTCATAATATTTAATACCTAATTTAATAAAAATGCCATCGCTCATAATTATTAATTATTTAAAAATATTGATTACAACTAATAGGTACTATTATGATTAATATTTGTATAATATGCCATACAAATAATAGGTACAAGTTTTTGTATTTATTTCGATACATTGTTCTTGAAGTTCATGTAGATAAGCCAGTTCAGAATCTTGTATGACCGGCTGAAAAGAGTCAGAATAAGAGTCCTGTCATAGGTCACAAGTCCCGCATAGAAAGCAAAGTGTTCCGGCTGATTGCATCGTTGGATGGCAAAGCTCACCAGCTTCTGACAGCGAAGATTCATTCTATACCAATTAGTTTCGTAAAACAATTGCTGATTAAACTTATTCTTAACCCGATCAATATTATTACTGAATTCGACCATGGCAAATAGTTGCAAATTGCAAATTAAAGCCCCAATGGTGGAAACAAGTTTGTAGCTGGAGAAGACAAGATTCTGGTAAAACAACGCAACAAGCAAAATGAAGTTGACACAAGTTGGAATAGAAATCGGTTGTAAGAAGTCTTGAACCTGAAAACGAGAAAAGTTAACATAGGTAATTATTACTATCCACAGATTTTTATTTATTTATTTTTTATTTATTTACACTTTATTAGATATAGGACATATACAATACAAATAATTACAAACGAAAATACAAAATACAATATAACAAAACAAAAAAATAATAATAAATAAAGAAAAAATAAATAAATATATACATAATATATGTCCTAACTAAAGGGCGGGGTTATTTGTATATAACCCCGCCTATAATATAAACTTTACAAATATAAACTTTACAGATATATTTGTAAAGTAAGACGAGAAATTATTGTTGTCACTTAAGAAGAGGCTTTTCTATGTTCACATGAAAGTGTGTGCTAAAAAAGATGTTTCTCTAAGTTTAAAATATAATTCAGCGTTCCTGAAGCATTACAGCAAGTAAAACAACAACAACATTAAAGACGAAATTAATAGATAGTTTTGTTATTCCTCTGTGAAATCAAGTCTACGAGTACATTATGCGTATTATATTAAATGGGGAAATATAAATTGTGACTCAAACTTGTGATCTCGATTTCGCCTATTAAATTCGCCCCAAGACACTCACCTTCTTCCTGAAGTACAGTAGGAACTGGTTATATTGAATGATCTGCTTAGTAGAAACTCATCGTAGGCGTCATTATGTTCCATGCCAACAGATCCTCCTACACCCTGTATTGCTTCAATATTGCTATATGCTTCAATACAGGGTGTATCGGAAACTTGTTTTCCATCGCATCTACGAGTATTACTGGCAGAACGTCTGTAAAATGATTTGAAGTAACCCTGCCTTGCACCTTTTGGTCCAAATGCAGAGAGAATTAGACGGATGACTTCTATATTTCTTTCACTCAAAGGGACATCTGCTTCAAAATCTGCAGATTTTACTCTACGGGTGTAAATAATTGAATTTGTGTTAGGAGGTTGTGTGAAGTACTCGCCCGTGATGATGTTTGTGTAGAACTTGCGATTACCTCTGGTGTCAAGCTCCTGCTCACTGATGAGCTTCGTCCGGTTCAACAGCATTTCGAACTGGCCTGTGAAAAGAGAGTTCATTGAACTTGGGTTGAATTCACTAGAATTCTTACATCTATTGAAAGCTTGACAGACTGAGATTGAAATGCAAAAATATGCTATTAAAAATTTCCATGAGATTGATTTGGATCAAGATCATTTATAGCATCTTATATTATAAAATACATTTTATAATATAAGATGCTGTAATACTGAATGTTTACCTTCAATATGTAATGCGAACGTCCCCATAATTGTTACGGTCATTGCAGCTGTAAGGAGACAATAAGTGACCTCAAAGACAAGGAGTATGAGAAACCCAGAGTAGAACGGCTCCTCAGAAAGATCTATGGGTACAAATGTCGGAATGAAGATATTGCAGGGGACACCACGGTGTGAGTTCTTGTAGTGATAGAGAGCTGCCTTCGCCAGGATCCGATCTTCTGATGGAACCAAGATAACTTCAAATACGGATAAGTATAAACCTGATGGTAGAAAAAAAATGAATTGATGAGGTTACAGACAGTCCCATTAGAATTGGTTCAATGTCATCAAAATGTGGAAAGATCGGGAGTCGACGGGTTCCTTCCCATCGACCTTTTTTAATTTTTGAACTCAGTATTTTTTTAAAATTCTACAATTCTACATCCATGTTTACGGTTTTAGTAATCCTTAATAAGGCTGCGGTAAGTAAATTACCACCAGATTTCCTGCCAATAAGACTAAATCCTGTATTTCAAACGATTTTCCCCCTCCAATGAAATTATCAGATGTGATTCCGGAATTTCACCATCTATGGAATGGGACAATCAACGGAATGTCTCCGTACCTAGATGGTCTTAATAAGGAATGTCTTAATAGGACAGGGTTCAGGTTAAAAAAATACATTATTATTAGGTATAAACAAACATTCGACTCAACGCCTAAAAAACAACTTAAAATCCAATGGTAATTAATTAAAATCTGATGATGCACTTTGTACCCAGTGTTTGCATCGGGTAGCAACTTTACATGTTCCTACCTTTCGTGTACGGGGAGGAAATCGGTATCGCTACCTAACTTAAAATAGGATAAGAAAAGTAAAAAGGTCGGCGAAGAACTTGCTATCGACCGGAAAGGTTATGTTTCTGAATTACATGTAAAATGAGAATTGATGAGGATAGCTACCTGCGGCACCGATAGATGTGATGGTCCAGTAATACAGCTCTTCAGCGCGTACACACTTCTTCACAATGCTTGGGTCAGCAGTTGAAAACTTGGTTTTCATTTCATTTACCAGCTGGATTAGCTCAGACAGGTTTCGTCTGACAATGTAGAAGTCTAGGATAAGGTGTATAACTATGATATCCTCGACCTGAAAACAAAAGAAGACAGTGGAGATGGCAAGTTGAATACCAGTTCTCATCCGATCACTGAAGTGAAGCAGCTTCCAGTGTGGTGAGTACATGGTTTGGTGAGCGTTCTGGTTTCGAATCCATCTAATGGTCATTATGAATAATAGGCAAATCCAGGTTCTACTGGCTATTCCCGGGCACACTGAGGCTGAGTGAGGTTAATTTGAGCAGCTGGTTTGTCCACTGAATGGAAATATATCACCCGTTGTGATATCACCATGTAGTTGAAAGCAACTTTGCACTTTTTTTGTAAATGTTAATGTACGTATAAATAAGTAATTAGCTAAGTAGAATTTTAAAATCTATCCTCCCTAAACCGACACCATAATCGTATTCTACGGCACTATAACATTTTGCCCTTTACCTTCTCCTTAATCTCTACTAACAAATTGAAAGCTGACGGTCTTTTAATAATAAATAAACCAGGTAAAACTCAGATGTGAAAAGTTGTCTGCTCCATTCTTAAGATCAAATTTGGTTTAGGATCGAGTATTTCATCAACTAAGTTATCATATTTGTGTTAATCACTTTCGTGATAACACAACTACTCAAACTCGCTTTACTAAATCTTCGCTGAACCCGGGACTTGAACCACCGACCTCCAGGTTACAAGTCCACCGCCTTATCGATCAAGCTACTGAGGTCGGCTTAGAACTAACTAAGAGAGATGGACTTCAACTTCAACATAAATCCGTAGATAGGAATTTGCTATCGTAAAAATGCTCCTATAAAACTTTTCACCTAGAACATAGCAGGGCTAGAATTCTAATTTGGTAAATTTAATGTACTTTGAATAATAGGTATGAACTAGTATTAAGGTATATGCAATATTAATATAAAACTAGGATTCTTTTTTATATTAATCATACATATACCTAACATTACTTTGGATTTCTAATATGAACCTGATAACAAATAATACATATTGCATCTCTATCAAAGACGCTTTCATTACCAGTCGTTCCAAAAACTCTGTTTTGTCCTTGATGGCCAGAAGGCATGTGCTCAGAGTATGAAGAGCCATACAAAAGTAGGAAAACACGACCAATATTTTTTCATGGAGTATGCGCAGACGATGGTACTTGGTGATTTTCTCCTTGGTGGTGTATGTTACCATATAGTTCACGGCTGATATGAGTTTGAATGCTTGCGTAAAACACGGATACATCATGTATATGTAGTGATATAAATAAAACAGTAAAAAAAGTTTATCTCTTTGAAGGTCCGAAGGTCTATAGAAACTCTAGTCCCTAGTCACAGAAAAACTTAATTCGATACGGAAAAAAATCGATTTGCAACTGATCCATTAAAATTGCAAATGGAATTTTTTTTTGAGAATGAATGAGTCTTCGTATAATATACCAGGAAAACCCATTCCCGCAATCGAAAAACCTTTAAAATTTTGTCAGGTATCGTTTCGTGTATTCAAAATTTAAAAAAAATGGAAAAAAGTAAAAATACTATTGAAATCATTGAGATGAACTCTTTCAAAAGAGATTCATGATGTTCCAATAAATACTATGTGATATAATAATGAAAAAAATATCTATATATAAAAATGTCAGAAATCACAAGAAACACTAGACGTAATATCCTTCTCTTGGAAAAGTAGAAAGATGTC
>CM044961.1:15696338-16080171 GCA_024516035.1 Bactericera cockerelli
CTTGGAAAAGTAAAAAGATGTCTGATGAACATGTTCCACTTTAGCCACTTTACCTCCACAAAATTAGATTCGAATATTGCTCCAAAACTACCACTTTGTATCTGTTGCTGATAATATAAACACACAATATTACCTGAAAAACCGAAAATTGTTTATTCTTCAAATGAATTAGTAAGTATGTAATTGTGAATGTGTGCACTGAAAATAAGGACTGAGGACGCCTGTAGTTTGTTGACAATTTCTGTGCACACGTTCCAAATTACCTACAAATTTATCTGAGGAATACACAAACTTTAGGTTTTCAGCTTTGTGTCAATAAGCTCAATATACTCAGAGAATCTATTAGTATCATTAAAAATTATCTTTCCCAAATATCCAACACGAACCTAGCTGAGAAGCATTAAAAATTAATTTTTCAAACAAGTTTTTAGCTCAAATACCTATACTGAAGAACGTGTGTTTTTGTGGAGGGCAGGCTTTAGCTTCTGTTTTTATATGGCATTATTATTGTGTAGAGAAGACTAGTGTGGACACGGTAATATTCCTCTGTCATCGCTTTTTTATTTAAATAAAAAGTTCTGTGTTATGGATTTTTCAGTTTATTGGAGCAAATGGACAAAAAGATTGAGCCTGAAAGTTGGACCTTTAAGGACTCCGGGCAAATTCGCTTGAGGCTAATTTCAATTATTCCAAGTAACTCCAAAATAATGCTCTTTATGTGAATAATTAACAGTCAAATTAATTTTACTTCAGGCCTCAGAAAATATTTTGATTTTAGTGACATTTTACCGAAAATTTTATTATCCAAAGACCTTTTGAAACCGTCGAGTCTTACTATAAATGTAATGAGAAGAGATTCAGAAATAGTAAAGGTAATTAATTGCTTAGTATTGATGTCTCTATGCAAAAAACCTGGATATAATTTTATTGCAGGCACATACATCTATGAGTACATTTATGAAAGATCATAGAGTAAGATATGTGCTGATTTTACTGCTATTTAAAAAAAATTCCCTCCATTAAAAATAAATAAATAATAATAATTATAAATAATTGATTGTGTTTACATGTTTAAACTAATAAAAAATCAATTTATCTGGTATAAATTTGAAGTTGCTAAATTGCCCTTCCCAAGTTATATCTCTTTGGGACTTTATTGGGAATATATAATTACATTTAAAAAAAATAATTATGAAGATTAAATTATGTAAAATATAATAAATTTAATTGAAATCGTTGAAAACCAAAAAATAAAATAGAACCAACATTATTAACGGTCAAACTAAAGAAAATTTCTTCCCCAATTTCACAGTTCTTCTCTTACCTCTATGTGTCTTGTTCGTAATAACTTGAATCACATTGTTAATAATTAAAATTTGATTAGATAAAAGTGTATATAACAATCTATAATATGTATATCTTGTTGGCACACTATATAATAAATGCTAATAAAAAAACATTATTAATTTAAACATCCAACCCTCACGTGTGCGAAAACGTTATTAACCTAAATTTCCAAACCTTACGTGTGCAAAAAAATAATTAAAAAAAGTAATAATAATTTAGCGTTCTACAGGGTCCGCCAAAAAAAAGAAGCCACTCGAAATATCTAGGGAACGGATTTATTTATTTTTAAATGCTGTATCACGTGTACCATTATATCGAGGGGGAAACCTTTTATACTAGGTTTTGATTTTTTATCATTACCAAGGGTGGCCCCAGAGGGATTCAACTTTGGAATCTTAAATTGAACCACCCTATTTGTAATGCATTTCTGGAAAGTACCTAGTTGACATTAAAAAATATTTTAAGACAAATGTGAGATTTTTAATGTTAATGTTTTTTACATGTTTTTTCATTTGAAAGAATTGAATTTTCATACCTTTCTGATAATTTTTTTAAATAATGTAAAAACTATCCATTTTTTGACACTTTTTTTGAATTGTATCGATAAACGCCGAGCGTAGATACACATTTGTGTACATTTTACTCCCGCTACAAAATTCAAATTCCAGCATCGTGTGTAAAAGACTTCGCGCCAGATGAATTCTGAGCAGTGCAAGAAGTTTACGCTAGAGTGAGTGATGGGTAGTTTGAATGTTTTTGTTTACATTTTGATTTTCAAATTTTCATTTTATTTCGAAGGTGTCCAGGGAGAGCAAGCAGTTTGGTTTTTCCAAGAAATTTATTAATCGAAAGCCAGGTAAGTTGAAAGTTCACTATTCAAAATCAAGTTTAGACTCTGGAAAACAATTTAAAATGTGTTTTGTATCAATCAGAAAGAAAAATGATATCAGAAAATGCATTTGAAAAATGTTATTCTATGTGTACACTCGGCTTGTATAAGTTGCAAGTTCAGTGTTTTTTTTACACAAGGATTATGCTGAGGAAAGGACAGATTTTAATTTATTTCATTAATCTTTTGTTTCAGATCATGTCCAATTTCAAGTGTTTAACAGCGGATGAGATATTGTCTCTCATTGAGGATGGTAATGTCTCTGATTGGGATGATGATGGTGATGAACAAGGAGGAAGAGAAAAGGAGCTCAGCAATCATGGATCAAGTTTACAAGAACGCCAGGCTGATGAAGAAGAATTCTATGAATGGGCTGTACAAAATCAGACTGAACAGTCAAATCGTGCTGCTAATGAATCTGAAGATGTTGATTCTCCCAGTGAAATTGAAATTGTTTCCCCTGGTGCTACTTCAAACCACAATGTTACACGTCAGAAATGGGTAAATACAATGAATTTTAGTTCAGGCTTGAGATTTAAAAACAGTTGTAATCAAGTACGGGAAGATCCACAGCCCAACTCAAACTATCACAATGAAAGAAGCAGGCAAAATTGGGATATTACCAAATACTTTGGCCAGTACATTGATAAAGATATTTTTGAAAAGATTGCCTTTCATACAAACCTGAAAAGTGTACAAGTAACAGGCAAGTCAATTCTAGTGACTCAAAATGAAATCAAGAAATTTTTAGGCATTTGTATCTATATGTCTACAATAGGCTACCCAAGATTGAGGATGTTCTGGGAAAAGGCTACACGATTGGCAACAGTTGCAGACAACATGTCACGAGATCGATTCTTTCAGATTCGCAGATTCTTGAAAATTGTTGATGATCTTGGTGCCGACAGTACCACAAAAAAAAGTGATGCTTTGTGGAAGGTCCGCCCCTTCCTTGAAAAGGTTAGAAATGGGTGCCTAATGTTACCAAGAGAAAATAGGCTCTCTGTCGATGAACAGATGATCCCATTTCAGGGACGGTGTCATATGATTCAATTTGTCAAAGGTAAGCCAAATCCAATTGGACTTAAAAACTTTGTGTTGGCTGACAACCATGGTTTGGTGCTGGATTTTGTTGTATACCAGGGTAAGGGAACATTTCTGGAAACTGATTGTGATTACCAACTGTCCATTGGTGAATCAGCTGTATGGAAACTGTCACATACTGTTCCACCTAAGTATTGCCTTTATTTTGATCGGTGGTTTACTACCCACAAGTTAGTTCATTTATTATTGACTGAAAAAAAAAAATATTTTCAACTGGAACAGTTATGAAGAATCAGATTCCTAAAACTTTAAAACCCCAACTTGGAAACCGGTCAAAAGACCCACGGGGGACATCAAAGCAATATGTCAGAGATGACAGAAAAATTGTTTGTACCCAATGGATGGATAGTGCACCCATAGTAATGCTGTCAAGTGAAAATGGGAAGCACCCAGGAGATGAATGTAGCAGATGGTCAAAATTAGAAGGAAGAAGGATCAATGTTCCCAGGCCTACATGTATTGCTAAATACAACATGAATATGGGGGGCGTTGACCTTGCCGATAGAATGATTGCCCTGTACCGCATGAAATACAGAACAAATAAATGGACGCTTCGCTGCATCCTTCATTTCACTGACCTTGCAGCATCAAACAGCTGGATACAGTACCGATGGGACAAAGTCAATTTGGGTTACAGAGCAAAAGATATTCAAGATTTTATGCATTTTAGATTTACCCTGGCAGAGGAGTTGATCAATGAGTCACAACCAAATAATGTCTATTCTGATGGAGATGGAGACTCAGACTATGAGCCTCCATGCCCAATAGAGAGTGTAGAAGAATTCAGATTCTCTCCAAACAGCAGTGTTCCATCAAGGTCATTCAGGCAGAGAGGAAATCATCTACCCATTGCACTAGATCTGAAATTTTCACAAAGATGTAGGAATCTAACCTGTAATAGTAGATCTAGGATTGCTTGTTCTTTGTGCAAGATTATTTTGTGCTGCACATCTAAGAGTAACTGTTTCTTTGAATTTCATGGTTTGAGTCTCACAATCTCACAAAGTTTCTTAAAAAATAAATAAAACTAATTCACAATTGAATACTCATTTTCCTTATTAAAATGTATCTTTTTCAAGATTACAATTTTATTTTAGCAAGTGCCTTTTTTCTGCCTTTTTAGGTATGTTATTTTTTTAAATAGGTACACCTACAAAAAATATCCTCTTTTTTTGTGCCTTTTTATTATTAATACACCTACAAAATATATCCCCCAATGATAATTCAAATATGTTGTTCTTCTATCTAAATTCTTGAGCATAGTTTGATTCAAATAAAAATGGACCACAGAGGTAATTGGGTCTCCCAAAAGAATAAAATGTTGCCATATTCACACCACTGAGATAATTTTGTGCTTGTAATTGCACAGATTTAAACATAACAAGGTGAAATGGCAAAACTGTAGTCCATTTTTGTTGAAACAAACTTAAGTAGCAAAATTCCTTAAAAAAAACATCCCTGGGTATGAAGCAAGTTTTTTCTGGTGATAGAGGCCGAACGTACACAAAAAATAACATTTTTAAAAATGCTCCTGTGGACAAATGGTAATAGGTGGAACATGTCTCAATCTTGATTTTATATCCTAAGAATATGGATAAATAGGAAACCTAAAAGAGAATTTAAAAAAAAAATGAAAAAAATTTTCAGGCTTTTATCACTTCTAAAAAAATGTACACATAATTATGTGTACGTCCGGTCTGTAGAGGAATTTGTGCTAAATAAAGGCAATGATTCATGTTCTTCAATTTAAAATAGAAATAGGGCCGGATTTACTTGAAATAATTTGAAAAAATCTAAAACCCGCTTGCAGTCCTAGTGTCCGGCCCTGTTTTCAAGGGTATATTAAATTTAGAATAAACAACAACACTCTGTGCAGTTGTTCAGCACAGATTATACTAAAAAAAAGAATAGTTTTTACAAAAGTAAAAAAAACTACCCCTTGACACCTCCTCTGATAAAGCCAATGATACCATTAAGGCATGAAAATTTCATTATTTCAAATAGAAAGACTTGTGATATTTCGAGTACCTCCTTTTTTTTGGCGGACCCTGTATATTGAATTAGAAAGGAATATCGTCACTGCCCCGCTAATTTTATAAATGAGTGTATTAAATTTTAAGAGACGCCTCCTTGCCCATCACAATTCCTCATTTGAATCATGTGACAGAATGTTAATTGGTACAAATTATCATTGCACAAGGGTCGACATTGATAATGAGTTCGGTTCTCAATAAATGTGATATCACGCTAGCATTAGTTAGTAATGTAGGTAGCACAGATAACCTAAAGGTGGGTTTTCCTAGAGACGAGTTTTTTCCGTCGCGTTGAACGGAATAAGCCTGCGGGGTCACAACGATCACTCTTTCAACTGTTTTCCTAGAAAGCGGAGGACGTCTTATTCGGGCGTCTTCCGCCGGAGTATAACATAAGCATGGTTCAGGAGGAGTCATGAGGCTCGACGATCACCAATATGGTAATCAGCTAATCAGATTGCTCTCCATTCGGTTTTCTCTTAATCAAAATTCGCGCACTAATAAAAATTCGCACAATTCGTGATCTGGTAATGGATCTTTCTTTTGGTGACTCTCTCCTGACTTGATTCGTTTCAACTTTATTCGTTTTCAAAATGACAAGTGACCGTTTTTCTGTAGAAAAGAATAAAATGTTGATTGAGTTGGTGTCCGGGCACCCAATGTTGTGAAACATGGCTAACAAAGAGTGGAAGAATCAATTCAAAAAGGATTTAGCGTGGATAGAATTAGTATAGTAATTAGGATGTTGTAAACTCCTTCTTTTTCTCTTTCTTCGAACATTTCATCCGTTGGCTTCCGTCGGAGTAGTTCAGTCACAATGAAATGAAATGTACTTCACTAACGCGAACAGAATTAAAATGGGCCATGATGGCCACCAAACACATTTTTTTTTTTTTTTTTTTCGCGCGGGAGGACATTGTTTTCACCAGAGAGCTCCAGACAAAATGGTTATCCCGTCACGTGACGTCGACTTCCAATACGCTCACAGGAAAACATAAAACGCTGCGTTTTACGTCACTCTCCATCCGACGGGATCCCTCGGCGGAAAAAAACCGTCGCTAGGAAAACCCACCTTAACCTTTGGTTGCACAATAGGCTTATGGCCAGGTCGAGTAGCCAATGCTAGGTCCAAGCTCATGTAGATGTAAGGGCACGTAATCACATTGGAGCTCTGCAATTGGTGGAAACTAATCACTTGACCTTACATTTATATTAGCTTGGACCTAGCATGGGAGTCTAGACCTGGCCATCAGTTATGTGCCGCCTACATACCCGGACCTCCTTGTTCTTCACGAGTGTGCATTATACCTGTAGGTAGTTATGACTTATCAACTCCATGATGGAGTGAAATTTATTTAATGGGATACATTAAGTCTAGCTGGCGATAAATGCACAATTACTATGTCAGTGCATATATAATTTTACCACAAAATAATTTTAGAATTTTTAGTTGGGTTGCAAGTTACTTACAAGAAAAATACAGGATGAATCATTTAAAGGACATAATTGTATAGTCAAATATCTCGCAATCTACTTGAGATCGATAAAATCTTCTCGAGGATTCTTTAAAAGTTTAAAAACTCCTAGATCTAATACTTCATGACATTCAGAAGTTTCTCAGGCGATCCTTACATGGCTACTTCGAGGTCAACGTTGAAATTTTAATACGAAAAAAAAATCAAACTTTATTGATAAAAAAATATGTATAAATTATACATATAAAATTTCAACTGCCTAACTTCTAAAGGTCAGAATTAGATTTTCCCTTTACATCTATAAAAATGATCCCGAAATAGATCTTCTCAATCTTCAGTCGTACTCGAGAATATTTGACTATGTCCTTTTAAATCAACTAATCACTCACCCTATAATAATATTGTTTTCTTGGACATTGTTTCAATTATGGTTTCTTGAATAGTTCTGCTTGTAATAGTTCTAAATAATGGACACAGCACATAGGAATACATATCAGAAAATACCGAGAAATAATGTAATGTAATAGTTTAATGAGCACGAATGAATTTTGTGCTCTCTTTTATTACATTTCAAAGTCAAATAATCTTAATATATAAATGTCAAAGTCACTGACTGACTGACCACTGACTGATCATCGCTCTACAGCCCAAACCGTAAGTCCTAGGAAGCTGAAATTTGGTAGGTAGCTTTGTCTTATAGTCTAGATATGCAATATGACGGGATTTTTCGAAATTCCCACTACAACACCTGCCACTGGCGAAAAAGGATTTTTTGCTTTCACGGCCATGCCTCGGCCCGCAAAGCGGGCGACAGCCCGCTTGTTTACCATATAAATACCGGTCATCCAAAGTCAGACCAAATAATCCTTTTTGGAGTTAGCTCAAGAAAGATATAATGCTGATTAATTCTTTAATAAACCTATCTTTTGTTTCTTCTCTAAATTACTTAATAGATTTTAATTTGATCTAAGTACTACTAGGTATATTATTTTTTTAATTTTTAAAATGGGACAATATTTTTGTTATAGGTAGAAGTAGGCCCCAAAGAATAAAAGAAAATCCCTTCATACGTAATATTATGACGTATCCGTGTTTCATGTACGCGTTCAAGTTTTTGTCCCCCCTTAACTTCCTGGTGACATACACCACCAAGGAAAGAATCAGCAAATACCATCGTCTGCGCATGCGCCTTGAAACAATATTGTTTGTCCTGGCCGTCTCCTGTACGATTCTGCATCTGCTGAGCACATTCCTGCTGGCTGTCAAGGACAAGACTGAATTCCTGGAAAGACTGGTAATGGATATTCCTAATTCCCTTCTAATCATGCATATGATGATGTAATGTTTCCCTTTTTATTTCGTAGTCATGAAAGAGTAACAACTGTGGAAACTTGTTGTCTGTGTTGTAGGTAGCCCATACCATAGCACGCCTCCCCTCTGATGGGTGAAAATGACACAATACTTCTCCTTCCCATTTAGGTGCAAGGACAACACGAGCACACCGGAAGGTATCCCTTGCAAAAAACTGTAACCAAATTTTGATTAATAGTTGAAAATTTCTATTTTCAGCAGGAGGATATCTCGTTAATGAACATTGTAATAGGAGTATGCATCGTCAGACGAAACCGGTTTGCGCTGATCCAGCTGGTAAATGAAATGAAAACCAAGTTCTCAACTGCTGACCCAAGAATTGTGAAGAAGTGTGTTCGCACTGAAGTGCTCTTTTATTGGAGATTCATCGCTTCCTGTGCCCTTGGTAAGTTTTATAGTGTTCAATCTTTCGGGGATTCAAAAAGACATTGTATTTGAAGCACATGAAAACCATAATTGGTATTGAAAAATATATTATGTATCTTAATATTTCATAATATTATATTGAATTTCTGAAGAAATTTGTTTCAAGAACCTGGTATTTACATAGTAAAATAGTTATTATCAATTTTTCAATCTATGAGTTTACATTGTAAAACTTTCAATACTGAAAACTATCTGTTTTTTTTTATTTATTTTACGAGTATGTATAATTGTATAACCAACTTCTTTCTCCAGCTTTTTTCTGCGCCATTTTCGAAGTAGTCTTCGTGTCTTCGGAAGAGCGGATCCTGAGAAAGGGAGCCCTGTACCACTATAGTTACCCACTACGCCGCATCCCTGCCAACATCTACATCCCGTCAAGCCTCAGAGTTGACCTCTCCGTACAACCACATTACACTGTCTACTTGCTGTCACTCGTGGCCTTGGCAACATACTCTGTTCTATGCAGCATATTGGCCACCCCGCTCTTGGCAATGTTTTCCATCCACCTTCGAGGTATCCAACTTCTTCCGTGCTCTAATCTACTTGAATGATGCTTTTGTACAGTTTCAATCAAGAAGTCACTATAATCAAATAATTATTAAACAATTTAAAAAAAGCCTGCGATTAAAAAAGCGCTCGATTAGCTCAGTGGTTAAGCACTCGCTTGCCATGCGGAAGGTCCGGGGTTCGATCCCCGTGCCGACAAACATTTGTATTCTTAATTTGGTTACAATTGTTTGTAAGGGATACCTTCCGGTGCGCTCGTGTTGACCCAGCACCTAATTGGGAAGTATTGTGTCACTTCTCGCCCATCAGAGTGGAGACATACTACGGGATGGGCAGGCTACAACACAGAGCACAATCGTCTACGGTCTACAGTAGCTCCTGTTTCATGGCTACAAAATAAAAAAGGCTGTGAAACACTCATCTTTAAAAAAAGTAATAAATTTGAAAAGTACCTATTCAAACGTTGTTGATAGTTTTATAAATTTTGTAGGTGCAAGGACAACACGAGCACATCGGAAGGTATCCCTTTTCTAAATTGTTGCTAAATTTACTCTATCAAGGAAACATCCCCGAACTTTACAAGATGGTCAGATCTACACTAAAAGAAGATTTAGAAGTTCTTGTCTCATGATTACCATGATTTATTTTTCAATTCAAAGAGACAAACACTTTTCAAAAGAACAAAGTAGAATCAATGATAATATAATCCGTGTTTAATATGCCGTGCTCTGATTTTTTTCTGTTTCGCCTCAAACTTGATGACGTTGTTATGTAAGTTGTTCAGTGGATGAAGCTTCTATCGCATACGTCTTGAGTACTTAGAAGTAATCCGAATAGGTATTAAGAGTTAAAATAAAACCTCTGTTGACAAAAGTGTACGCCAAAAATGATCTCATTCCAGGTCAGTTCGAAATGCTGTTGAACCGAATGAAACTCATACGTAAGGTGGAGCTTGACACCAGAGGTAATCGCAAGTTCTACACAAATATCATCACGGGCGAGTACTTTACACATCTTGTTTTAACAAATGATGTAGTTTACAGACACAAGATAAAGCCTATGACGGATAAAAATGAGACTATTTTACATGAGAACATCATGGAAATTATTGTACGAATCCTGTCTAGCATGGAGCCAAAGTCCATGAATCAGTCCTACTTAAAGTCATTTCATCGAAGCGTTTCAAAAAATAGAATTGAAAGTTGGAAGGATTTAGAAACTGTACCCAGCCACGTCTATGATGAATTTCTCCTGAAGCAGATAATTCAGTACCATCAGTTTCTACTGCACTTCAAGGAGAAGGTGAGTTTTGTGTTTTGTTTTTAGGATGTTTCTTCATTTTTAGTTTAGTAACATAACTAAAAAAAAAAAGATCCCGAGATTAAAAAAAAAACTTTGCAAAAAAAAAAAGAAAAAAAGAAAGAAAGAATAATTCATAAAAACAATAGGTAGATACCTAATATAATTGACTTCGTCACTAAAAAAGTTGACCTTCTACCTCTAAACATTTCTTCTGATATAGCTTTCTCAGATATTCCATTCTTGCCCATCGGAGGATCCTGTAGTTTCAGATGGGTGGGACACAGCATAGACCATAGATTCTCAGTTGTCTGCTGTCAAGTAGGAAACTGTTATACTCGTTTTCTTTTCTTTTTATATATAACTACTAAATAACTAAATTTAATACCCATTTCAAACTCGTGTATTTTCCACAGGTTCAGAACTTTTTCAAACCGACCTTGATTACAGGCTGTTTCTCGTTCATTCTACTCTTCGCGTTGGACCTTGAGTTATTCGCCGTCTCAGAAGTCAAAATCGCCTCCATCTCTAATCTCATCCTCATACTGCAGCAAATGGTTGATTTTATTAGATTCAGCGATTCCATCAATCAAGCAAACTGCGAATTCAAGAGGACATTGTTCTTCCATACCGATTGGTATGGGCGAACAGCGTCCTACAGAAAGATGGTACAATTCGCAATACAGAGATGTTACCGGTCAGCACATTTTGGGTTCTATGCGGGATTCATTACATATGACAGGCCTTTTATGATGGCTCTGTTCATTAGGTCGTACAAGCTTTGTAACTGGCTTATCTATATGCAATCAAAGACCAACAGTTGAGTTGGAAATACATATATGAATGCAAAGTATGAGGGTAGTAGTACATTACTGGAAACCTTCTGGACAAATCATAATAGTTTTGTTCCATCAAAGCTCCTAAAGCTTTGAAAATGACTTGTATTTTGCATTAATGACGGTATCAATTGAATGAAGGGACTTTTATATCCTTATCTATTATTTAAATGCCTAAATAACCGATTTATTCAATATAGTGTTCAGTTTTTTTTTTAATGTTATTCGTTAATTTTAAAAGGAACTCCTTTTCGGTAATAAATGTCAATTTAATTAATCGGAGGAAATTGACCCTTTTTGGATACTGAAAACCTGAAAAATCAAAATCTAAATGTTCGTGTGTGTATTTGTTTCAAAGAGATCATGAATAAAACACCATTTAAATGGTTGAAAGGCATTGCAAAGAATGTACCTATGTATTTTTTTATTTATTGTTATGAGAACAAATTCTCAATCAGGTCAAATTTACCTCTCATGAAAGACAAACCTGGATATTTTTTTTTTTTTTTTTAAAGATGAGTGTTTCACAGCCTTTTTTATTTCATAGCCATGAAACAGGAGCTACTGTAGACGCTTGTGGTCTGTGTTGTAGCCTGCCCATCCCGTAGTATGGCTCCCCTCTGATGGGCGAGAAGTGACACAATACTTCCCATTTAGGTGCTGGGTCAACACGAGCGCACCGGAAGGTATCCCTTACAAACAATTGTAACCAAATTAAGAATACAAATTTTTGTCGGCTCGGGGGATCGAACCCGGGACCTTCCGTATGGCAAGCGAGTGCTTAACCACTGAGCTAATCGCGCGCTCAGTGGTTTTTTTTTCTTTTTATAAGAATATTTTATAAGAATATAAGAATATTATAAGATTTTTTTATCTTATAATATTCCTATTATATGATAAAAAAATCCAGTCCCTTGAGTTCTCTTATATCCAGGAGTAGAATATTCTTTCCCTAGCCTGGGTTCGTACCACTGTCACCCTGAGGGCAAGTCTAGTCCGTCACTCCTCTCAAGCACTGTGTCTACTAGTGCAGAGAATTTATTTTAACAATTTCCAATAGAGACGCCAGCCACAGTCGAAAACATTGCGGTGTAGGAGTGCTGGGATTGAGCTAGTGATATTAACACCTTGCAGTCAATGAACTCAGTCTAGGTTCAAAAAATTTGCTCTATACAGGGTCTAAGTTTTAACTTCTAGTTGTCCCATAGTATTTTAGATGTAAATAGTTTTAAAAAAAAGAGAATTAATTTTTAGCTTCTATGGCCTACAGTTCAGAAGCTGTGGGTTCGAATTCTTTTTGAAGAAACTTCAAGTTTGTCAAAAGATGTCAGAAATTGACAAATGTCGAATGCGGTGTCTAGGTACATATTTTGTGTATATTTTACTTTTTTAATGATGGAAATTTCAACCCTTGATAGATTGATAGCTCTACTTAGAACAATAATACATGTGAAATCCAATGGGACAGATGTACAGTTCAAACCCTGTATAAATATTATTTGTGCTGAATTGAAAACATGCAGACGACTGCACACGTCTCAACAGACTGGCTACAGACCCGGTGATAAGCCGGGTGGAAAAATCAACACTCATTAGAAACCGCTCAATCAGAGTTTTCCTCATGCAAATTTCTTATTTACCTAGAGAGGTTGTGCCGTGTTTATTGTATCGTTCATTTTCAACCGTTTTACATGAGTATGCAAATATGTGTTATAATAGTGCAATGAGGTCTAAATTAACGAAATAAATATAAATTATAATGTTATAGTAATAATTATAAATTATATGTATAGCTCAGTGGTTAAGCACTAGCTTGCCATGCGGAAGGTCCCAAAAATTTTGTATTAAAAAATTGGTTACAGTTGTTTGTAAGGGATACCTTCCGATGTGCTTGTGTTGACCCAGCACCTAAATGGGAACTATTGTGTCACTTCTCACCCATCAGAGGTTATACTGAGGTGTAAAGCTTTTCTCTCATACTGCAGAGGTTTTATACTGAGGTGTAAAGCTTTTCTCTCATACTGCAGAGGTTTTATACTGAGGTGTAAAACTTTTCTCTCATACTGCAGAGGTTTTATACTTCGGTGTAAAGCTTTTCTCTCACACTGTAGAGGTTTTATACTGAGGTGTAGAGCTTTTCTCTCATACTGTAGAGGTTTTATACTGAGGTGTAAAGCTTTTCTCTCATACTGTAGAGGTTTTATACTGAGGTGTAAAGCTTTTCTCTCATACTGCAGAGGTTTTATACTGCGGTGTAAAGCTTTTCTCTCACACTGTAGAGGTTTTATACTGAGGTGTAAAGCTTTTCTCTCACACTGTAGAGGTTTTATACTGAGGTGTGTAGCTTTTCTCTCACACTGTAGAGGTTTTATACTGAGGTGTAAATCTTTTCTCTCATACTGTAGAGGTTTTATACTGAGGTGTAAAGCTTTTCTCTCATACTGCAGAGGTTTTATACTGAGGTGTAAAACTTTTCTATCATACTGCAGAGGTTTTATACTGCGGTGTAAAGCTTTTCTCTCATACTGTAGAGGTTTTATACTGAGGTGTAAAGCTTTTCTCATACTGTAGAGGTTTTATACTGAGGTGTAAAGCTTTTCTCTCATACTGCAGAGGTTTTATACTGAGGTGTAAAACTTTTCTCTCATACTGCAGAGGTTTTATACTGCGGTGTAAAGCTTTTCTCTCACACTGTAGAGGTTTTATACTGAGGTGTAGAGCTTTTCTCTCATACTGTAGAGGTTTTATACTGAGATGTAAAGCTTTTCTCTCATACTGTAGGGTTTTTTACTGAGGTGTAAAGCTTTTCTCTCATACTGAAGAGGTTTTATGCAATAAATCACAAGGTCTTTCCTATGTAGAACCTGTCGAACCTTCGTCTAGATCTCTGAAATACTGTTTATTTCATGTACCGATAAAACAAACAAAGAAAAATACCGGTAGTTCGTACAAAAACGTCATTCATTCAAATACCTACAAAAGTATTAGGTACAAACCATTATGTAGGTACATAAATATACGAAAAAGAATACTGTACTACTTACTCTCCTGTGTGATGAAGTATTTTTACTTTCCTTATCCTATAATAAGGAAAGTATTGTATTCGTCGAAAATTTGACCTACCCAGCTTTTCACATTTCTGGACGAATCATAGCCTCAGGATACCAAAAAAGTGGTTTTCAGCCATTGGTCCGTGCGTCTGTCTGTGTGTGTGTCTGTGTGTGTGTGTGTCTGTGTGTCTGTGTGTGAACAGGATATCTCAAGAACGGTAAGAGCTAGAGACTTGAAATTTGGTATGGTAATTAATTTTATACACCAGACGAACCATGAAACTTTTGGTTGAAATCGGCCGCATTCTGCGGCCGCAGGGCCGCAAATATTGGCCGCAAGCACCGCTTCTTTGAATTGGTTAAAGATACAAAAAAAGTTAGAGAACAACATTTTCTCAGATTAAAAAAATAATAGGGGTTCACTCTGATCATTTTTTTGATATCTTTAACTTTTTGGAAACCGGCCCCAATTTACCGGTATTGTAGGGGGACCCGATTGGACTAACTTTTTTATTATTCATCCTAGATGGGGGTTGTGACATATCAAATTAAATGATTTTGAAGTGCTGATCACGAATTTGGCATTGATTTTTAGTTATCTGTTACCGTTCAGTCACCAGTGGCGGAATTCGACTCCTTTTTGGGAGATAAGGAAAGTCGTGTGATGTTTACACCAGATTTTTTTATATATATTTATTTAAAAAGTTTTGTAGTAATACATATACAGAGTGTCCACTTTTAATGTGCGCCATAGGAAAAATACATGTAAAAACAGTTTTTCTTGTCTCAAAAGTCGCCATTAAGTATTTTAATTGAACCAAATAGGTTAACTCATGTATTTTTATCTGAAGAATCCACTGGTGGTAATTTCATACACCTGGGACTTACAGTTAAAAAGTTAAGGGTTCGAAATCCGAGAAATGTGTTATGTTTGAAACTCAACATTTTTGTACAATTGGATACTCTATTTTATGTATTTTTTCACGAGAAATTGATTGGTAATATTTTCAATTACCTGGGATTTACAGTTAAAAAGTTCTGGGTTCGAAATCGAGTAATTGCGTTATGTTTGAAACTCAATATTTTCGTACACCTGGATACCTACCTTGTTTCTGGTTTTACTAACTGTGATACCCTATTTCAGCATTCTTTAACTTTATTTGTGTATTTTTTCAATAGAAATAACGATTTCTGCTTCTTTTGTCCGAAGAAGACCTACTGAAAAAAGGCATGTTTTAAACATGAATTCATGACTTTGTAAAAAAGTCTGATAATCAGTTTATGGGTATCAGTACCTACCCATAAACTGATAATCAGTTTATGGGTAGGTACTTACTGATATTGAAGTTAGATTCGATTTTCAAAGATATCTCCATCAGCAGCAACACAATATTCCAATCTGTCGTAAAATTCATTGCGAACATTTGCAAATTGACGTGCTGTTATGTTGTTGCATGCTTGGGTGATGGCATCTTTCAATGCCTCTACATTGGGGTATGTTTTACCTTCGTGATAAAGTATTGCTTTTAGGTAACCCCAAAGAAAAAAGTCATTTGGGGATAGATCGGGTGATCTTGCTGCCCAATCAATATCAGCATTGTGAGCTATCACCCTTCCTGGAAATGCTGCTTGTAAAAACTCTTTGACTAATCTTGAGTTGTGGGCTGGACAACCGTCCATTTGAAAAAAAAATTCTCTTTCACCAACAACATTTGTGATTAATGGACCTATTTCATGAACAAGGAGGTCGAGGAAGAGTTCTGAAGTTAGACTTTCATTGTAGAATATTGGACCAATAATGTGTTGTCCTACTATTCCTGCCCAGACGTTTACTTTTTGTGGGTACTGAGTATGAGGCTGTACCAAGAGTAGAGGATTTTCTTTAGCCCACATCCGTGAGTTTTGAAAATTGGGAGCGTGTGTCAGATTTAAACTAGATTCGTCTGAAAATCGAATCTAACTTCAATATCAGTAAGTACCTACCCATAAACTGATTATCAGTTGTCCTTTTTTACAAAGTCATGAATTCAAGTTTAAAACACGCCTTTTTTCAGTAGGTCTTCTTCGGACAAAAGAAGCAGAAATCGTTATTTCTATTGAAAAAATACACAAATAAAGTTAAAGAATGCTAAAATAGGGTATCACAGTTAGTAAAACCAGAAACAAGGTAGGTATACAGGTGTACGAAAATATTGAGTTTCAAACATAACGCAATTACTCGGTTTCGAACCCAGAACTTTTTAACTGTGAATCCCAGGTAATTGAAAATATTACCAATCAATTTCTCGTGAAAAAATACATAAAATAGAGTATCCAATTGTACAAAAATGTTGAGTTTCAAACATAACACATTTCTCGGATTTCGAACCCTTAACTTTTTAACTGTAAGTCCCAGGTGTAAGAAATTACCACCAGTGGATTCTTCAGATAAAAATACATGAGTTAACCTATTTGGTTCAATTAAAATACTTAATGGCGACTTTTGAGACAAGAAAAACTGTTTTTACATGTATTTTTCCTATGGCGCACATTAAAAGTGGACACTCTGTATACCTACCCTTGAGTAAAAATGACCGAGAACATTTTCTTTTTTTCCGTACCTCTCTTTCCAGTCGCTGAAAACTCACAAACCTGCTATCCACATCAACCTCACTCAGCCTGGGTTGGACTGGGAATAGCGAGTCAGTATCACAAAGTCTTTTCCTGACTGGATGTTGCTTTACTTTGGTGTTGCAACGGAAACCGGCCTATTCAACGCTTTATCGACGCTGGCATACCAGAAACATTCATTTGATCGATTTTCACCGTATTAAATACAACCTTGGATCAGATGAACTTTAATGTCCAAATTAATTTATGATTTTTTTTTTGTGGTGAAGCACAATCCCTCTTCACAATTTTTGTGGATAGCGCTAAGAGCCTAGTTCACATTTCAAATTATTCTATTACATTAATTTCTTTTTACTCTGATGGTAATGCCACCACTGATCGTTACTCAATTACTCATACAAGTAACTACTCATTTTTCCTCACGAGGTATGAGTGGACCCCGAACATCCAAGTACAGATTAGAAAAATTCCTGTCCCGCTGGGGATCGAACCCAGGTCACCATGCGTGCAATGCCTATAGTGCGCTAACTCACTCTGCCACGGTGACTACTTTAATGTCCTAATTTTTTTTTTTTTTTTTGAAATGGGGAGGTGAAAAACCAAAGTTGGGTGCTTCAGGTAAAGGAGTGGGCTCTTTTAAATCCTTCACTCCTTTATTTACAATTTTCTCGACATTCTGCTTTCCCTCAGGACCTTCTCACCCCTCAGTCTGAGCTTTTGCGTCGAAGCTACCTCCTCGCGTACGGATGCTTACGAAATTTAATTTTATTTTTACATTTTCCGCGATCTTTTTGAAAATTGAATTATGATTTCTCGAACACATCATATTATTATATATTCCAGTTTTTTCGCCGAAATATTATAATTTACTGTATTTACTTAGAGTTTTTGTGCATAAATAGGAGATATTAATCCTTACAATATATGTGATTTATTATAATATCTAATAGTTTCACAGTTACACATTTATGTATATTTTGCTACATGTAAAACACTGTTTTAAATAAATGATTTAGTACTGATCCTTATATTGACATGACTGTTTTTAAATGGCTTGGCTTAGAACCTTATACGTACACAATAAAATAACCATTTTCAACATATTATAAGGGTGGTGGAATCCATAATTATATTATGCTTGTAAAATAAATAATTAAAAAATAGTTTGAAATACTTATTTTTGTAAGTGAATTTGTGTTAAGTTGTGAAGTAAGTAGTTACCCAATACTATTCCTAAGATATTATTGTAATGAATGATAACCTTATTGAAATGAAAGGATTTTTGTGTTGTAGTTGTAGGGGCATTGGGCCAGTTCAGTGAACATTTAGTATATCAAGTGCCAATAATTGGAATGAAAATTATTATGTGACTCTCGACAAGAAACACTGGTAGGTACACATTAAATGTTTTTTTATGGAGTCTTTTTAACCTATTAGTAATATTACTATGCTAATAATGTCCTCAGTCGTATTTAAATAAAAATGCTAAAATTAAAGTCAAAGTAGGAACATCATTTTCATTATACATACCCTGGTAATGACATGAAAATATGGAGTTTGGCATTCATCGAACACGATGATGCTACTCTACGATGATGATGACTCAGTCGTTACTCATACAAGTATAACTTCTCATTCTTCCCCCGGACATCCAAAGTACAGAGTTTTTTTTAACCTATCCAGGATTCGAACCCAGGTTACGGTGCGTGCAAGCCTGGTGCTCTACAATACTCGACCAAAGTGAAACTTTTACCCTCTAATCCTAATCGGTAGTGAACTTTTTCCGATACTCACAATAAAGTTTTACCCTCTAATCAGTGGTAAGTCTGATACTCGCAATAACCTCACCCATCAAAAAAAAGAGACCATTCCTGAAGAATCATGAATTTGAATTTTGAACACCAAAATTGAACTTTGTTTCTACATCCTTGACGAATCTTTACTTGATTGATCTGCCGCGCGGCGCGCTAGAAACTGTGTTGCATTCCGTGTGCGCAATCTCCAAAAATCATTGTTTCTTTTTTGCTTAACATCTCATACCTAGTTATTCTAGGCCATTCGAGACTCGAGTCGCGGGTTTACCCTCCATTCGCTTGAAACTCCAAAACTGGCTACCCACGGGTAACGATTTAGAATTTTTGTTGACATAGGTAGGTACGCACTATCAGTAGCGGGGGTGTTTCCCACGCCCATGGAATAATGGGAAAACCTCGTCGCGTCGCCTTGCCCGTTATGATATGACCATGCATTTGAGAGTGTTCTGTTGATTTCTTCCGCCTCTGCTTCAGACAAACCCAGTATTTGAAAATTACTCAAGTTACAAAATCAAATAAAAACATGTTTTTCTTATTTGTTTATTTTCTTGAACTTATTGTTAACAGCCAAAAGTTTTTTATTCACATTTTCAAAAATTCTAGAAAGAAAAAAATCTGGTGTAAACATCACACGACTTTCCTTATCTCCCAAAAAGGAGTCGAATTCCGCCACTGGTGACTGAACGGTAACAGATAACTAAAAATCAATGCCAAATTCGTGATCAGCACTTCAAAATCATTTAATTTGATATGTCACAACCCCCATCTAGGATGAATCATAAAAAAGTTAGTCCAATCGGGTCCCCCTACAATACCGGTAAATTGGGGCCGGTTTCCAAAAAGTTAAAGATATCAAAAAAATGATCAGAGTGAACCCCTATTATTTTTTTAATCTGAGAAAATGTTGTTCTCGAACTTTTTTTGTATCTTTAACCAATTCAAAGAAGCGGTGCTTGCGGCCAATATTTGCGGCCCTGCGGCCGCAGAATGCGGCCGATTTCAACCAAAAGTTTCATGGTTCGTCTGGTGTATAAAATTAATTACCATACCAAATTTCAAGTCTCTAGCTCTTACCGTTCTTGAGATATCCTGTTCACACACACACAGACACACAGACAGACGCACGGACCAATGGCTGAAAACCACTTTTTTGGTATCCTGAGGCTATGATTCGTCCAGAAATGTGAAAAGCTGGGTAGGTCAAATTTTTGACGAATACAATACTTTCCTTATTATAGGATAAGGAAAGTAAAAAATATTACTCAAGTACATTCACCTAATTAAAAATCTTAAAAAATCTACTTTCAAAATTTCAGGTGTTCTTCTGAATTCCATGTTTTTGCGTCTAATGGAGTTAAAAGTTAAATAATTCTCAAGTTCACAATCATTTATTTTTAAGTTCTCCAATTTACTTCCTATTGTTTTGCTTTCAAGTTTATCTGTTTCTGTTTTTACTTTCTTACCTACTTATATGGTAAAGAAAATATTGCCTTTTTTCTGTTTAACATTGGTAGATGGGTATTAATTCCTTTAGCATTTATTCTATTTTTTACAACATACTCGTACAGTCATAGTATAGAATAACATTTTGTAACATAAAACAATAGTTTTTATAATATAAATATGTTGTATAACATTATGATCTATTATGGTCAAGAAAAAAAGAGAGGAAAGAAAGGGGGGAAAAAAAGATGAACCGAATAGGTCTGTCTTGAAATTTTAACAGTTCTGATGAAGCCATCAACCAGACCAAAAAAAGTTTATAACCTCTGAGAACCAAATTCCATACGATGTAGGGCCGAATTATAAAACAGGATTGGATTAAAGCTAAGTGGACACTATCCTCTAACTCGGGCTATATTAGTGAACTGAATTATGTATGTTAGGTACTTTTAATAACATATACACATTATTATACAAGAGATTCTAGATAACCCATAGTGTTCTCAAACGGAGCTAAAAAACGAAATCTTGATGCATTAAATATTGACTTTCGTTTGAAGTAAAATATCAGTTTTACCTATTTTAATTAATGGTGAATGCCATACATAAGCATGGAAGAAAGAGAAAAATAGTGTGGATGTTTGTTTTTGTAAGAGAGAGAAAGAAGAAGAGAAAGAGAAAAATAAAAAAAGAGAAAGAGAAAGAAAAAAAGAAAGAGAAAGAAAAGAGAGAGAGAGAGAGACGGATGCCGCATTGCCTCAGGGGAATTTGTAAATACAATAATAGTAGAGTAGAAAGTATAAAGAACTCGTGGAGAAAAAATAATGAAAGGGGTAGATAGGAGGAGAGAGGGGCGAAGGAATAAGAGGAAAGGGAGGAAGAGAGGGAAAAAAGGAAAGACAGATAGACAGAAAGAGAGTAAAGGAAGAGGGGAAAGAGGAAACAGACGGACTAAAAGGAGAAAGAGAGAAAAGACAAAAAAAAATCTGTTCTTGATTCCTGATTTATTAAAATTCTTGTTTTTCCCCGATGCTTTAGGTACACACGATGGAAAACTACAATTTGAGTCAATTTTTGCCCTAGTTAAGCCAATAGTGCGCTGTCTCTGACCCTCAAGGTTGATAAGTCACTTCTCGTCCATCAGAAGGGAGGCATACTACAGATGGGCAGGTTACAACCCTGACTACAACAGCTACAGTAGCTACTGTTTCATGGCTACGAATATAGGGTCCATTTCGTCAGTAAATGTAATGCTGTGAAACACTCATTTTTCTTCATGTAAGGTTGCCTCGTTGGGCGTGCCTGGGTTTGTAATAAATGAGATGAACTCAATAATGCATGTATTGCCACATTGCATGCCATCACATCGTCACTATCATCATGTCTTGCTAATGCATCCTATTGCAACATGCATATTTGTAAAGATGATGAGTCTTGCTTCCTCTATGTATTCAGTTTTAAAAAGAAAGTAAGGTTGAGTAAGCACTGATACTGAGATGCTCCACAATTTATGTGAATCAGGAGGTTTAGGTATTTAAAATAATTTTACTGAATCATCATGTCATGGCATTTGTGGAAAGAATAGGTAATACATCAAATGCATATGAAATTAGAGGATCCCCAACACAGTTATGTCTTTTGACACATTGGGACATTCCTAACGAATATACTCGTATGTATAATATCAAACAATGAATAATTCAATAATCCATTAATACATTGTATCTCGTAGGTAAATATATTTATTTTTAACTATGTTTTTTTATAATATTTATATTGTTTGTTGTTTGTGATTAATTTTGTAAATACTTCAATAATAAATATACATATATTCAGAAGTACTCTGAGAAAAAAAAGTAGCCAGAAAACTCATTACTTCATTGTAAGAATTGTAATAATAATATTGCATTTTATTCTGCCCAATTACGGCTATCAAGTCCCATTATTTTTGCAGTTAAGCCTAAGATGCAATATGATGTGGTCAAAATGCCAAATGAGAGAATTGATGGGAGTGAGGATTGATTGTCGTGTCCCCGATAGGTTTCGAACCCACGAACTGTGCATTACCAGACAGACGGCTTGCCCACTGAGCTACCGGTACAGACGTTCTAAAAAAGAAACATTGTCATCACTGCAATGGAATGCGAGGATTCGCACTCAGAACCTATTAATTCAATCAAAAATTTAAATTAAAGATGATACCAGGGATGTTGGTTTTTTATTCCTATCATTATTGCTAGTAATAATAATAATATCGCCTTATTTATACTGCCCGATTAAGACTATTAAGTACCATTTCTTCTTCTTTTACTCTGTCTTATCCCGCTCAAGCAGGGTCGACGCTGTTCAACCTCATGGTTGAGGTTGATTGGTTTTGGCACATTTTTTACGACTGGATGCCCTTCCTAACGCCAACGATTCTATTTGATTAAAGTCCTGGATTAGGACGGGGGTTTTACCCTCCATTCGTTGGGAATCGTATCAGCTACCCACATTAACCTCACCCAGCCTGGGTAGGGCCGGAAATGCCAGCCTCACTTGTTTGGATGGAACAGAATTTTCTTCGATGGTATTAAGTACCATTATTCCAGCAGTAATCCCAAGGCGTATTATTGTGTGGTAAATATCTCAAATGGGAGGATAACATTATTATTATTATTATTATATAATTCTTTATTAGATACAAAAGGACATTATGTACATATAAATAATAATTTTAACAGTGAAAAATCAAAAAAACAATATATACAATAAAAATGAAAAAGAATAGAAAATATTTGAAAACATAAATGTCCTAACTAACATGGTCAATGTCCCGGCTGGGTTTCGAACCCACGACCTCTGGATTACCAGACGTTTTTATCACTGAGCTACCGAGACAGAATAATTATTGGTATAATTATTTTCACACACAGGGATGGGAAGGACTGCATTAATTAAATCTTTTTCCACAAAGAGATCGTCTAGTTCTAGTTATTTTGGAATTCACTGGAACATTGAAAATAATTCTTAATTAATAGAAAATCCCAGCTTATCCTCTTGTGACTGACGTTAAAACTTTTAAATCTGAAAGCTACGAGCCACAAGAAATTACATTGGACTTTTCTTTGTACTTTGTTTACTATATGAATTTCATTTCAAACCGAAATTGCATGCTGGGGATATTCGTATCTCCTGTTGGCTTATCAAGCAAAACTATTCATTATAATTTAAATACATATTAGTAGAATCCACAGAATGATGCAAATAGTTTTTACGAAACTTCGCTAAAAGTGGATCCCCCTAAACAAAATAAATAAATTCAACATGACTCAAAAGATATAAAATACTTGTAAATAACGAAGAAAGAAGTTAATTATTTTCAAACTGGATCAAGTTCTTATTTCAAATTTATTAGTTTTTCTGGTTCCCTATTTCAGATCCTTTTAAAAGTTTTTATTTTAAAGTTAATAGTTTTTCATTCTAAAGCTTCTTTTTTATCAAAAGCTCTAAACGTTTGCAGTTTTAATGTGCTTTTCTTTCAATGGTCATCATCAATAATTCATGTTGCTTGCTGTCTCGTGAAGCTTTGTCTCATCTCTATACTGCCGCAATAGCATGTTATGGGGAGAACCTATGAGATCCATCTTGTTTACTCTATGCCTGGGACTTTAAAAGCCCTGTCTTTTTATCAGTTCCACAAAATACAGGGTGTTTCAGAAAAATTGTGCCTTCATTTTAACCACATGTTGTATGGACTATTTTGGGGGGGTCAAGTCTAATACAAAAAGGGCGAAAGTGCTTCAAAAGGGAGATACAACCGCCTCTAAAGGTTCTTTAAAATAATCTAATATTTTGAATTACGCCTTACCTGTTAGAGTTATTGAAAGGCGGAAAAAATCGACTCCCAATACAAGATGAAGCCGATATTTTGATGTGGAAATCGAGTTCATTGTACTCTCAGGGGCGATCACAGGAGGCCGCCCCTGATCTCCCTTATGAAGAACTTTCGCCCTTTTTCTTATAGACTTGACCCCTCCTAAAATGGTCCATATAACACGTGGTTAAAATAAAGGCACACTTTTCCGAAACACCCTGTACAAGGATATACAATAAATTGAAATAGAGATAAGAAATATACAAAATAAGACATTCACTGTGTTACAATGAAGATAATGATATTATACCCACTAAACAATCTGACCATTTACCATTTTTCCATATAATCTCCATGTATTTATTTCATGACAATCCTGACGGACTAAAATTGGCATAACATCTTTCGCAGTTTAAAATTTGCATGTGGTTTTTGAATGAAATAAATAAATACTGCACAAAGACTTACACTGAACACAATAATTTAAGGTTAGGTGATAGAAAATGCTGTGAGCATGAACCTCGCCTGTTGGTTGTCTTGCACTAAAGAGTGTTAGTATTATAATAATTTTGTGAAAATCATACCGAAAAGTTCACAGAGTTATAACGGATTTCTAATTTTCCCTTCTGTGACTTTATGAGCGAGATTTTGACTCACAATTTGTAGTCCAAGAGCATACATTATTATTCATACTGTTTTGGTTAAAAAAGAATCATGCAAATTTGATGAAATTATGAAGGGAGCTAGGCCAATGTCGAAGAAAGTCCAATGAAATATCAAATTTGATGAAACTATGAAAGTCTAATGAAAAACACAAGAGGTATTCGGAGTGAGAAAGAAGATAAAACGTATAGGAGAGAGAAAGAAGGAACAAATAAATAGGAAATGAGCTCTGGCAACGTTGGATATTAACGAATTCCTATATTAACGAATTTCGCCCAACTTTTTGAATTATTAATGAAAAAATTCTCCGAAATACGCCCTTATACTTTTTAAAATATTTTTAATTATATTACTTTTTCTTATTTATTATTCCTTTTAAGATCCTTTATCTGTGCCTCCTTTGGCCCCTCTTATCTCTACTTCTTTTTCATTATGTATTCATAAAGGTAGGTACTTTATATGTTGTAATAAAAAATAAAGTGATTCTCTTTTTATTTTATTTGAAATAGCTGAAACAACTTAGTAACTTAATAAAATAGAGGTGATGAGATTAAAATGCATTTCCGGGGCACTTTTAATAGCGCATTACAAAAAGTTTTAAAAGTTGAAAAAAAAATATAATTAGATTCATTATGGATGTCGCGGAACTTTTTCAAAGTTTGTACGAATACCATCAAGATAAAGTTGGCTCCTCAAGGTTGTTACAAACTGACGCACCTCTCTGAATTAGCAGAGGAAAGTCTCATTTCTGTCTTAAAAATTAAAATAGTCTTGCTTCTATTTTTGAAAGGAAAAAGTTCATGCCTTAGGTTTATTTTCCTAGAGTCTCTTGACTTGAAGTAATTGCAGACAACATCAAGCTCCTTATTTTTCAAAAATTAAAATAAAAAACACAAGTGAAATTTATTTTCATAAACACCATACAATACACCACACACAGGACACAGAAAGAGCACAGAAAATCACTTTTGGGCGTCCAAAGGGGTTAATATCCCATCAATCCTTCCACCACCATAACAATGGTCACGGAGAGTAAAGTAAGTGTAAGATAAATTATAATTTGCGTGCATTATTTACCCCATTAATTATTTCTTGCGACCGACGGTGCAATGGTCATTGAATGTATCAACTTTCTTAAACAAACAGCAAGCAAATTAAGTGAACGCTGTAATAAACCATATTCTCAAACACTAGGATGGTTGAGGGTTAAAGTCCAGATGTCAATAATCAGAACAGTATCAATAAGAATAAGGGTGATGAGGAAGAAAATGTGGGGTGTTGAATGTGAAGATGGGGCGGGAATGTTAATATTTAAAAGTTGTTAAAAATTGAAAAAAAAAAAAAAAAAATCATCAATAAAAAAAAGATAAATTATAACAATAGACATTTCAATTTTTCAAGCAGATCAGTGGGAAGAGTTGCAGATGTAGTAGCGAGCCTGCGTCGATGGCACTTTGAATACACCAGTTATGGTTCAGTCACTGAGTTCAACCAACGTCCAGTAAGGCTAGGACTTGGATGGGTGCCCAGTCAAATTAGAACTCTTGTGATGCTGGCTTGTGAGTTTCCAGCGAATGGAGAGTATTTAGAACCCCCGTCGTGATAAGAACATGCATTGAAAAGCGACGTTAAGCTCCCCCCCCCAAAATCAAAATATCGTCAGACCTCATATTAGGACTACGAGTTATTTTCATTTGCTGTGGAGACAACGCTACCCTACTTCCAAGAAGCAAGGGATTTCATCAAAGCTATAAAAAAAAATTCCTGTGATTTTCACACCAAACGATCTCCATTGCCAATACAGAGGGCAAATGCGGCATGTGTCATGGGAATCCTGCTATCTTATGCAAAGATGGAGGATCACTTGAACCAATTTTTTTATTGGCTCTATCGAAAGAGTACTGCGTAAAGATTTCCATGGTTTTTTCCGAGCCTATGAACTTAGTTAAATTTTACGTCAAACAGTGGACATTTTTTGTAAGTTCTGAATACCTTTCTTGAAATGATACCTAAAATAAAATTTTAAAGGGACTTTATTTTGAGCGACGAAGGTGTCCGAAAAATCTTATTAAAAAAAGCCCCAGAAGAACGTGTAGACTGAAAAATTCAACTCGGTAAATATGACGTCACAAATACGTATCCGCTTGTTTTCGATTTGGTAACTAATAAAATGATAAAAAGGTCTTTTGCATTCGTTTGTCGTATAATAAAAAGGTCTTTTGCATTCGTTTGTCGTGATTTTGATGGCGAAACATCCTTTTCCTAGTATATTTGCTATAGTGTCAGTCATTTACTATTTTTTTCCATTTTTTCAATTCTAGCCTCCTTTCAAAATGTATATCAGTCAGTAATACTTATTAAAAGTAGGAATAAAAATTATTATTTAACCTTCTGCACTCTGCAGGAATATTTTCAACGACCCAAAGATAAGGGCGATGGCATGTCTCACATGACAACAATAAAACCAGCTGTAACTTGTAGGATTAGAAAGCCCAAACCCTTATAAGATCATCATGATTCTTGGAATGATGTCTATTGTCTAAAAAAATAATGATTTGTATACCAGGGTGAAGTTGGCCATTTTGCTTATTGATAATAATAAAAAAATGATGGATTTATTTTTTTAGTTTTCCCCACAAATATAATTATTATTGGAAGTAAAAACGAAATCAGGGAGACCCTTCTCATTTCCCTACACTTCTCATCTCCCTACACTTCTCATCTCCCTACACTTCTCATCTCCCTACACTTCTCATCTCCCTACACTTCTCATCTCCCTACACTTCTCATCTCCCTACACTTCTCATCTCCCTACACTTCTCATTTCCCTACACTTCTCATCTCCCTACACTTCTCATCTCCCTACACTTCTCATCTCCCTACACTTCTCATCTCCCTACACTTCTCATCTCCCTACACTTCTCATCTCCCTACACTTCTCATCTCCCTACACTTCTCATCTCCCTACACTTCTCATCTCCCTACACTTCTCATCTCCCTACATTTCTCATTTCCCTACACTTCTCATCTCCCTACACTTCCGTGTGAAATCCTAGACACATGCCGCATATCCAGAGAAGAGATTAAGAAGGAATTTGAAAATTTATTGGAAAATAATTCCCGGGAATAAATCAAATACCTTTGTCTATGTTCCAAGTGAAAGATTGCAGCTGGAAAATGTGACATGCCAGGTATTTCTAAGAGGAAGAGCGGGGTAGAGGGGGGTAGGAGGAGGAGGAGGAGATAGAGATAGAGAGTGGGAGGTATAAAAGAGAAAAAGAAAGAGGTGCAAGATGAAGAGGAGTGTGAGGGAGGGGAGTGGAAGAAGGAGATGAGGGAGAAGGGGTATGAAAAGAGGAAGAGAAAGAGGTGCAAGATGAAGAGGAGTGTGAGGGAGGGGAGTGGAAGAAGGAGATGAGGGAGAAGGGGTATGAAAAGAGGAAGAGAAAGAGGTGCAAGATGAAGAGGAGTGTGAGGGAGGGGAGTGGAAGAAGGAGATGAGGGAGAAGGGGTATGAAAAGAGGAAGAGAAAGAGGTGCAAGATGAAGAGGAGTGTGAGGGAGGGGAGTGGAAGAAGGAGATGAGGGAGAAGGGGTATGAAAAGAGGAAGAGAAAGAGGTGCAAGATGAAGAGGAGTGTGAGGGAGGGGAGTGGAAGAAGGAGATGAGGGAGAAGGGGTATGAAAAGAGGAAGAGAAAGAGGTGCAAGATGAAGAGGAGTGTGAGGGAGGGGAGTGGAAGAAGGAGATGAGGGAGAAGGGGTATGAAAATAGGAAGAGAAAGAGGTGCAAGATGAAGAGGAGTGTGAGGGAGGGGAGTGGAAGAAGGAGATGAGGGAGAAGGGGTATGAAAAGAGGAAGAGAAAGAGGTGTAAGATGAAGAGGAGTGTGAGGGAGGGGAGTGGAAGAAGGAGATGAGGGAGAAGGGGTATGAAAATAGGAAGAGAAAGAGGTGCAAGATAAAGAGGAGTGTGGAGGGAGGGGAGTGGAAGAAGGAGATGAGGGAGAAGGGGTATGAAAAGAGGAAGAGAAAGAGGAGCGGATGTCATATTTGAGAAGGGGAATTTTTTTCCGCCAGTATTAAATTTATTGCTTTTAAACTTCCGAAAAAGGTAATATCTTTCTCTCTCTTTCTTCTTCTTTCTTTCTCTCTGTCTCTTCTATATTCTCCTATACCTATTCTTCTGTTTACATAATTCCCCTTGTTCAGTCTACATAAAATATATAATTATGTATGTTATTGGATCAAAGTTTTACCAAAAAAAAAGTTCATTCCAGCCAGCGTCGATGGCATGTTGAATACACCGGTTCCCTTCAGAACACCGAAGTTAAGCGACATCCAGCGAGGTTAAGACTTGGATGGGTGACCATTCAAATTCTAATTCTCGTGACGCTGGCTTTTCCCGGCCCCACTCAGGCTGGGTGAGGTCAATGTGAGTAGCAGGTTTGTGAGTTTCCTGCGAATGGAGGGTAAAACCCCCGTCGTGATATGACCATGGCAGTTGAAAGCGACGTTAAACCCCACTTTAAAAAAAAAAAAAAAAAAAAGTTTATTCCAAAATGTTGTAGACATTTGCTAATTTGTCAAAAGGATTTGGTTAAATCTACCATGGTAGTATGTGGGAGGAAAAAAAAAAGATAGAGAGAAAGAAGAGAGAGAGAGAGAGAGAGAGAGAGAGAAAGAAAGAACTGATTATGATTAATGTCTATTAGCTAAATTATTTTGTTTTTCAAATTAATATGATTCTCTTTCGCCTATTTAGGAAACTCAATATTCATTTTTTTCATACCGTTATAATGTTTACAAAAAATAAATAGATCTAGAGAAGAGAGAGAGAGAGAGAGAGAGAGAGAGAGAGAGAGAGAGAGATACAATAACTTATTAAAAAGATATAGAACATAAAAGAAATAGAGGAAAAAGTGAGAAAAAAAGAGAGATAGGAGGTATAATATATAGGGAGAAAATAGCCTTGTGTAAAGAGAAAATAAGCTCACAGAATGAGGCAAGTAAATATTTAACGTTAAACCTTCAGGAAATGTATGTTTGGTCTTGGAATACAAATTACAATCATGTCTGTTGTACTACAGTTCTCAACATTCAGGTCGTTTAAAAAGAAGAGAAAGGAAAAGAAAGCTTGAATTAAATAAAATATAATACTATGAAGCCTACTAGGCATAAAAAATATATAAAAAAAAACTGACTCTACAAAGAAATATTTAAGTGAAATAAAATTTGAGTATAAATATTATAAATAAATTAAGAGAAAAATAAAATGCTAAATACACAACCTGTCTGTAGGCTATGCTATTTTTTGCCTTATAGAAAAGGAAGGGTAAATAACTTTTAATGAAAGTTCCAACCCTTTTAAAAGAAAAATAAAAAGAAGCATTTGAAGACCCTTCCAGACAAAATTACGAGGTCTGGATGACATTATCTTGTGATATTTTATCTGATAAATAAAGATGAAATGGTTTGTTTCGAGGTTGGCAACATTGCCTCAGAGTGAAATGTCGTGAAATCTAAGCTCTTCAAATATTTGTTTGTAAAATTAAGTTTTGCTAGTAGTGAAGTAAAATAAAGTTCACCAATTTATAAAGAAAGCTTCATAGTTTAATTATGTGTTAAAATATCTAAGAAAAGTGAAGTGAGAGTTGCATATTTGTCGTTTGAAGTACCATGTGGTGAGACAAAGAATTTCATATTTTTATTATTTTGCATCTTGTACCTGTATAATAGCATTTATATTGTCATTTCCATTAACACTGTCATTTCTTGTCAACCCATTGTAACAATTTTCTTAAATTAATACAAATATACTATTGAATTGAATTGAAATGGTTTGTTTCCAGTTCTCTTCTTACCTAAGTATGTAAAATTCAAAGCTCGACTCACTCATTGATAAATAATTAATCAATGCATATCAAAAAAGTCTAAGCTGGAAATTTTGAAATATAAAACATAGAATTGATACCTACCTACTCTTTTACTGAAGATCCATGTAATTCTTTTGATTGATTCTTTACGTTTAAAGTCTATAGTGCCTCAATGTTTGGTTCAAGTGATTTAGTAGGCAAAAGAGCTCAGAATATATCGACAGTTAAAAGTCATTACCTCCACTAAATTTCTAATTTAGTAAAACGGAAATATTTCTATTTATTTGTAATACAATATACCTACTAGGTACCTATACCTCTATTGTTATGTTAATTATACATATACATATACAGGGTGTCCCGTATACAGATGCAAATATTTTGAGGGTAGGTTCAGCCCACCGTGGACTATCATATAGGCGAAACTTGCAGTGGGGCATTTTGCTTCGTTAAAGAGTTATGGCCAAATCCCTGTTTTTCCCACAGGTCTAGAGGTCACTTGGATCGATGCACGTTTTTAAAGAAATGATAGCCAGTAAGTAAGTTTTAACTTCATGTATGGATAGTCATGCATATTGGCCTTCAAATGCAGTTGGTTTCATAGAAAAATAATGAAAGACCAGAGAGATATTTAATCATAAGTTCAATATTTTTCTAAAATTCAATTTTTCCCTTTTTTCCCTTTCGTGATTTTAGAGTACTTCTACAATTGCAATTTTGCGTATCACTAGGTAATAAAATACCCTTTGCTATGTTGTTCCAATAAATTCAAAGTTCTTTCAGACGCGTGAAGGAACGAATGAGACGCGCTTTAAAAAACGGCACCAGATGGAGAGAAAGACATCTTTCAATTTTTGAATTTGGGCGCTATTGCATTTTGAAGAACACTCGATGCCTGAAGTGGTCTGTGTGACCATTTTTGTGCCAACTGCAAGTTATAAATGAAATTTTTCTGAGTACAAATAGTTCTATTAACCAACAATATCAATCAAATTTAATAGTTAAAATAACAAGGCGATCAATTTGTTCGGTGGAAGAAGAAGCCACAAGCTTTAACCTCGCCCTTGGTTCGCTACATATTCTTTTGGGTTCTTTTCATTTCATGTCCTGTGTTGCAGAATGTATCATGTTTGTAGTTTATCAATAAAGTATTAATAATAATAATAGTAACCTTAAGGTTGGATGTTCGAGTTTTACCTAAGGTTAATTTTCGGCACTTTTTGTTGTTTTTGATATTATCATGGTTGTGATAAACACTAAAATGATATTTTTAATTTTACTTCTAAAAATAAAATCACAATTTTTGTTGTTAGCGCAGAGTGTTTCTCCATGTGTATTCTTTGTCCATAATTACACCACTGGTTGCTGCTTTCGTTGCAGCCTCTCTCATTTTTCCTCATGATAACCCTGTGACCCCGTAACCCCATTCACATAAAAGTTCACACCAACCGACCACTGTGAATGATCAATTTCCCTCTGTTAAACATACCACAGCAGTGTATTTATACCTCAAATTACGCGCCAATTCTGAATTCAGCCAACTTTGAATTTTCCATCATGATTCAGAAGTGTTTTTTGAGCTTTGTGTGTACTGCGTTCCATGATCTTTAAAGTAAAATAAATGAGCTTTCTTTTTCCCTAAAACTAAACATAATAGGGTATTTTTTTAACTAGTGATACGCAGAATTGCAATTGTAGAAGTACTTTAAATTCACGAAAGGGAAAAAAAGGAAAAATCAAATTTTAGAAAAGTATTGAACTTATGATTAAATATCTCTCTGGTCTTTCAATATTTTTTTATGCAACCAACTGCATTTGAAGGGAAATATGCATGACTATCCATACACGAAGTCAAAAATTACTTACTGGCTATCACTTCTTTAAAAACGTGCATCGATCCAAGTGACCTCTAGACCTGTGGGAAAAACAGGGATTTGGCCATAACTCTTTAACGAAGCGAAATGCCCCACTGCAAGTTTCGCTCATATGATAGTCCATGGTGGGCTGAACCTACCCTCAAAATATTTGCATCTGTATACGGGACACCCTGTATACACATATAATATATGCAGCTAAGGTTCAACAATCAACAGGTTTTCGTCAAACAGCAGTAGAGTTCCGTGAACATACTTCGTTTATGAGAAATAGCATATTTTCCTCATTTTTATATTCCA
This sequence comes from Bactericera cockerelli, assembly GCA_024516035.1. NCBI lineage: Eukaryota > Metazoa > Arthropoda > Insecta > Hemiptera > Triozidae > Bactericera > Bactericera cockerelli. The sequence goes on from CM044961.1 coordinate 15,729,108, forward strand.
GGCAAAATTTTCCGGAGAATATAATTCCAGGCACATGGCTTGGTTTATTCAATAATAATACTCTTTATATACCATATGTATGTACCTATTTAGAGACCCTAGCATTTCCGATGATTCCGCAGAATTTTCATTTTTACTCATTCATTTTGTAGAGTTTTATCTTTATTTTTAACAAAGGACACTTACTGGTAGAATTATCCACACGCACTTGGAGTAAACTTGACGATACTCTGTTTATATTTTTTTCAGTTTTTTGTTTATTTATTAATTTGAATAGATAACAATGAGTAATGGAATTTACACTGAATTGGAGGAAACCATGAAAAGTCCACTCGCAAAGAATGGTAAACCCCAAAAATGCTAAAATGGTTGAATTTCTCTATGAGTTCTTGTTTTGAATTTTTTGGTCTTTAAAACCAAGAGTGAAGTACTTGCCAGCATAAGTTTTTATTTTATTTTTAAATATGAGTATTTCACAAGCTTTTTTATTTGGTAGCCAAGAAACAAGAGCTACTGTGGAAACAGGAGCTACTGTATTATTATTACTGTAGACGCTTGTGGTCTGTGTTGTGGCTGCCCATCCCGCAGCATGTCTCCCCTCTGATGGGCGAGAAGTGACAAAATACTTCCCATTTAGGTGCTGGGTCTATTCGAACAGAACGGAAGGCATCCCTTACAAACAACTGTAACCAAATTTAAAATACATTTTTTTTGTCTGCTTGGACGATCGAACCCAGGACCTTCCGCATGCTAGTGCTTCACCACTCACCTAAATATTTTGACGCTATCTTTAGGAAACTCCTGCACGTACGGATTTTCGAAAAACCCTGTATTATACTTTGACTTGAAAAGTTTTTCATTTTTTCAGCTTTCTCAAAGAGCTTTTTTTATGGTGATTATTTTTTCCAATTTGCATCGAGAAAAAAAGAAAGTTATCAATATCTGCGTGCTTATTCACGTTTTTTATGGAGCCTTTTGTTACGTATAGATTTAAAATCTTAGAATAATAATATGTTTGTATAAGGTTGCCTTTCATATTTTTCCAGCTTCTAGGGACGTTGGGTATTTTCGAAAAGACTCATGAATAAGAAGTTCTGAAAGTGAAACCGCTATTTAGAGCTTTCAAATAACAGCAATAAAATATTGTTATCTGTGGTTGGGGAGGTTTATTTACATTTCTGAAAGCAATGGTTCCAAGGGCCTTTTCATTTTATAAGCTTTTAGTACAGTTATAGGTATTACAGTGACGAGTTTTCTTCGTTGTGTGGCTACCATATACATTCACGAAGCCGGCGCGAATACACCAGGTCCAGAAAACAATCTCACTCTCATAATCCCCGAACACCCTCTTCAACTGTCACACAACAAACTCTGATTGCTCATTTCATTCAAATTACCCAATCAGAGTGCGTTGTGTGACGGCACATTAATCTTCTTCTTCTTCTTCTTTCACTTTGCCCTTTCCCAAACCTACTTGGGGTCGGCATCATGGGTGAGGTTCATTGGCTTTGGCACATTTTTACGGTTGGATGACCTTCCTAACGCCAACGATTTTATTTGATTTAACGTCCTGAATTAGGACGGGGATTTTACCCTCCATTCGCTGGGAATCGTACCAGCTACCCGCATTGACCTCACCCAGCCTGGAAAGGGCCGGAAATGCCAGCCTCACATGTACGGAGGGAACACAATTTTCTGTGTGAAAAGTTTGCTCCGACCAGGGATCGAACTCAGGATCTCTGGACTACGGGCAGTAGTCACAACCGTTACGCCACGGATGCTGGTGTGACGGCACATTGATAATGATGTAAAAAGTATGTACATATACGTCAGTATATAAGTACCTACACTACATAATTATGTAACGTCGGTATATAATTGATTTTATACTAAATTTACCTATTGTTCAAATAAGTTTTCAGAATCTAGGTGTCTTGGTTGTAGCCGAGTAGTTGGTTACTTTGTTGCACGCTTTTGATGGGGGTCCATAAGGAATGAGGTTTAAGAGAAAAAGACGGAACAACGTACTTTCTTGTACCACGACCAGATGCAGAGTCGCGTGTGTTTATATTTTATTCAGACACAGATTTTACAAGGAGGTATGATCTTAAGGCTACTAAGCTTAACTCTAGGAAGTGAAGCACCAATTATACAACATCCTTCCCTTTAAGTTTTCCTTTCAGTGGAAGCTATCACCATCCACCTGGGATTAAGATTTAATAATATAAAACAATATGCAGCTTACATTAATTAGCATTTTGCAAGTTAACAGTTTTCTAAATACACATTATCTGCCTCCTCAGACTTGGTATGGTACAGTATACATTATACATATAAACAAATAATACTTAAACTAGTAATAGTATTGTACATAAAAACATAATCAAACAATAGTAAAATAGTTTTAAAAAAATTAAAGCCAAAAATATATATAGGTACTATTTATGTAACAATTAAATAAAATTTTAAAAATCTTCGTTACTCACATTTACTTTTCTTTTGTTAGGTATGTGATACGGTACATAAATTATTATCAATTTTTCAGCTTATATTAACATAACTTTTGTTCTCTGTATTCTAATTTGTCAGTTACATGAAACACTATTAACACATAGAACATTAAGTTTATCTATTGACACATATAACATATGACTCTACATCTGGCTTATTTATTTCTTATTACATTAGAGGTGTAGTTCATTCACTAGCACTTATTTTATTTAATTAATCCAACTCAAATTCTTTAAACTTTGCTGGTTTTTTAACTTCCCTTTTTGGTCTATTCTCTTTCTTTGCAGAAGGAGTTTTGCAATAAGTGTGGTCCTCTACCTGGGACCCTTTCAATGGGGTTGCAAACTCTTCTTCTTCTTCACTTGATATGCCTACCCTATGTGTGGGGTTCTGAACAATGGTTTTATCAACTATTGATGTGGATGCAAGTTCACTTTCCTCTCTTTCAGGGGAATTATTTAACTCTGTGGGGTTCTGAACAATGGTTTTATCATTTATTGATGTGGATGCAAGTTCACTTTCCTCTCTTTCAGGGAAATTATTTAACTCACTTTGCATTTTTAACGGCTGAGCAAATTGAGGATTATTTTTATTAACTAGTCTCGATTCCCACAAGTCATCAAAATTGTCTCCAGAGGACACACCCACAGCTCCAGGAATCATACAATGTCCCTGCTTGCCAGTTTTAAACTCTATGGACGTGTGTTTTAATACGCTAGTATTCCTTCGCAAGATTTGTCCATTTTCAGTTTGAACATTGTATGACCTAGGATACTGGGTTTTACTAACAATTTTACCTCTGACCCATTTCTTTTTGTCATGAAGCAATATGTTTTCATTAGGAGTAAATTCAGATTCTATTCTGCTACTTTTATCATAGTGTTCTTTTACTTTGTTCTGTTTTACTTTGATTTTCTTTTTTTCCTGTTCTGTGAGTTGTTTGAAGTTTTCAACAGGACTTAATTTTTTGGGATTAATTAAGACTTTAGTTTTAATGAGTCTTCCCATTAGTAATTCACTGGGGGAGACACCAATAGAAGCAATAGGTGTAGCACGATATTCCATGAGGAGGTCTTGAAAATCTAACTTAAAGCTGTCAGCTTTTCTAAGTAGATCTTTACAGATACCTACAGCTCTCTCACTTTGCTCATTAGAAGTGGGGTAGTGTGGACTGCTTGTCCGCCACTGTATGTTATAACTAGTTGCAAAACATTTAATTTCATATGAATTGAATGGTGAATTATCACTTACTATGATATCAGGTATACCAAAAGTAGCAAAAAGAGTTTTAAGTTTTATAATCACTTCATGACAGGATTTACTTTTAAGCTTGAGGCACTCAATCCATTTGCTAAAGCTGTCTACAATTACAAGGTAATCAATATTTTTATAATTCATGATATCTAAACAAATTCTTTGGAATGGCCGATCAGGTATCTCATAAGGTAATAATGGCTCTTTAATTTTAGACGGTCTGTTTTCTTGACACGTCAAACAATTTTTTATATAGGCTTCAATATCATTGTTCATGTTCACCCAGTAATATGTTTGTTGTGCTCTCAGTATTGTTTTAGAAATACCCAAATGACCAGAGTGCAACATGAACAATGCTAGCTGTTTTAGCTTACTAGGAATCACAATTCTGTCCTGATAATAGATTATGCCATCATTACATATGAGTTCTTCTCTGAGTTTGTAAAAATGCCTGATCAATTCATTATCTTCTAGATAACATTTACTCTGAGGCCAACCTTCAACTAAGTATTTCATAACTTTGGCTAGACTTAGATTGTCTTCAGTCTCTTTCTTTATTAACTCATAGTTTAGAAGGTTGTCCACTTTGTAAATGTTATGTACAAAGTCAGTTATTTCTATTTTATTATCATAAGACTCTTCAGGAAAATTTCGAGACAAATGATCTGCTATCAGCATGTCCTTACCAGGTAAGTATTTAACATCTAAGTCATATTTTAGAAGACTAAGTCTCATTCGGACTATTCTATCTGATACTATTTGACAAATATTTTTCTTGAATATTGACACTAATGGTAAATGGTCACTCTGCACAGTGATCCGTCTACCCCATATGTATTTATGGAATTTTCTTACAGCAAATTTGATCGCTAAGGTTTCCTTTTCTATTTGAGCATACTTTTTCTCTGTCTCTGTTAAACTCCGAGATGCAAAAGTAATAGGTTTACCGTCTTGAAGGAGACAACAACCCAATCCATTCTGACTGCTGTCTGTTTGAATGACAAGATCTTATTTAAATCAAAATTTTTCAGAACTGTGGTGCCAGCAATAGCTTCTTTGAGCTTGTCAAAAGCCAATTGCTGGTCAGCATTCCAGTGCCAAGCAACATCTTTTTTTAGTAACACCCGCAGGGGGGCTGTTATCTCAGACATGTTGGGAACAAATTCTCTTAGGTAGTTATACATCCCCAACATAGACTGCAATTCTTTTACTGACTTTGGTTCTTTTAGGTTTTCAATGGCCTTAACTCTATCCTTATCAATCTTACAGCCATCTTTATTGAAAATATGACCCAAGTATGCTATCTCACTTTGCATTATTTGCAATTTATTCTTGTTGAATTTGATATTAAGTTCTTTTGCACGTTTAAAAACCTTGGACAATGTTTCAACATGACTCTTTTGGTCATGACTAGCTATTAATATATCATCAAAATAAATGACTAAATCATCAATGCCACTGAAGCATTCTATGTTATACTTCATAAAAATTTCCGGGCTGCTGACAAGTCCAAAAGGAACACGGAGATATCTAAAATATCCCAATGGAGAGTTGAAAGTGCAAATGTCTTTTGACTCTTCGTGTAGGCTTATTTGATTGAACCCATCTTTCAAGTCTACTACTGAAAATATTGTTTTTCCTATCAACTTTGTCTTTATTTCTTCCAATGTTGGAATTAAATAGTACTCCCTTTTTATTGCCTTATTTAAATCGATGGGATCCAAGCACAATCTTAGATCACCATTTGGTTTTTGTCTAACAACCAGATTACTACACCAGTTTTTAGGCTGTGTGACTGGTTCTATTATTTTATTTTTTACTAAATCATCTAATTTTACTTTCAATTTATCCATTAGAGTGTATGCCACTCTTCGTGGGGCTTGACACGTAGGGGTTTGTGTCTTATCTAATATTATCTTATATTTTTGAGGAAATTCCCCAGTGCCTTCAAAAACCTCGGAATATTCATTCAAGAATTTATCCAAATTAAAAACATGGTCCAAGTTTTCCACCTTCTTTATTAAACCCAGATCAACACAGGCCTCACGCCCTAATATAGGTATTATACCCTTACCATCTTTGACTATAGAGAATGTCAAGGTGTGACTCAATTCACTTTTCCTCATCTTGATCTGTACGTTACCCAGGATTTGGATTTTGTGACCTCCATATGCTTCTACAGTGTTGACCTCCTTTGACGCTTTGGATCTCCAATCAGGGTGAATTCTCTCAGCAACAGATTCTGGTATTACGTTGATGTCCGCTCCTGTGTCAAGCTTGAACTCCACATCCACTCCTCCTATCTTGAAGCGTTGGACCCAAGCCCGAATTGAATCCACTGAGAGTGTGTTGACGTCTCCTGTCCATTCATCTGCTGCTGACGCCCTTGAACTTGATAACTCACACTGCTCGAGGCCATGTACTCGAGTCTGCTGACGCTTTTGAGGCTGCTGTTGACCATTGGACGTGTACCTTGGATACCTGCAGGAGATTGCAAAATGGTTTGGCTTAGAACAATTCAAACAAAGTTTATTGAATGCGGGACATTGTCTAGGCAAGTGGTTGGTTCCACACTTACTACAGTTGAACTTTTGTGGTTGCACTGTCTGCACTGAACTCTTTGTGGTTCTTGTTTGTGCATGCCCATGTGCACCTTGCCAGGTTTGTCTCGTTCTCTTATTGAATTCATGAGCATTTACCTTGGCTTGCCAGGTATGTCTTGATCTCTTATTGGACTCAAGAACATGTACCTCGGCTGTTGAATGGTTCTGTTCATTTCCTTCAAAGTAAAACAGAACAAAGTAAAAGAACACTATGATAAAAGTAGCACACCTTAGGTGCTCACTTCCTGAACCCTTAAATGATCTTAAGGCTACTAAGCTTAACTCTAGGAAGTGAAGCACCAATTATACAACACTAGGTCGAGAAGTTACATAAAGTTAAACGTGCCATTTCCAAAAGCGTTTTCAGGAAGAATTGACTTCTATGCATTAGCTTCACTTGGAAAATTATATACATAGGATATTTATTAGAGAGGAGAGCAGAAGAGTTGCACTTAGCAATGGTATTACTTCTGAGAATATCTAATATGCATTAGATTATATTGGAAGTATTGGAAGTATTCATGCTTTGTAATAATTTTGTTGTTGTATTTTTTCAAATTTCTGGACATGTCATAACTAGGCGCAGCCGGTGGGAAAAAGTTTTGGGGGTGCTGGCACTTAAACCGGACTGAAATGGGATTTATGAAGTCGCTTTTTCAGTATCTAAAGAGTTTGAGTTTGTTCACCATATCAATCATAATAATTATGCATTAATTATTCTAGAAATGTGTGATGAGTTTCATTGTGTATTACGAGCTAGGACTTGAGAAAGTCCTCTCTTTTTCTTATTCGTCTGGGGGTGCTGGAGTTCCGCAGCTCCTTACCACCGGCCAGTCGTAACGTAATCTAAACGGCCCATTTATAAATATGGCAATAGCAATATTACCTTGTTGAGAAGAACCGATAAGAAGAGGGAACATAAATATGATCACAGGAAACAGGTAAGAGGAATAAAGAGAAAATAATATTAGAGCAATTTCCAAGAAAGACAAAATTTCGAGAAGTGAGCAGGGACAAAGTCAAGAAATTAAGAAGACATTGTAGGTAATTGAGAAAATTTAATAACAGCGTATACTTGCCGTATACTATGCTCATATCTTTTTACTTCCTATAATGCTAGGTGTAGAAAGTAAGTACAGTCGAGTTGGGATAAGTGGAATTACCGGGACCAACATTTGAATGGGTGAGTAGAAGAACCAGGAATGTCAAAAATCGACTTTTCAGGAAAGCGAAAATAAGATTTGTCTTATTTTTGCTTTCCTGATGCTAATGAGTATAATAAAATTAAATTTTACATTCCTTGTTATTCGACAAGATTCTCACAACTAGGTACTAATACCACTAGCAAAAGTGGTCAGTGATTTTGTTACAATCCTTGTTTTACATTAGATTTTTTTTCCGCTTCCCCTACTTTAAAATCGAAAAAAAAATATACTTTTAAGGGGTATTTCTCCTTCATATTCACAGAGATGATAGAAAAGAGTACATTCCTTCTAATTCTACGAAGAAAAAAAAATCGATTTTTGACATTCCTGGTTCTTCTACTCACCCATTCATTTCTATTCCAATTATCCACGTGTTTCACCCAGCCAGTATTCCACTTAGCCATTATTCAACTTAGACACTATTCCACTTAGCCAGTATTCCACTTAGCCATTATTCAACTTAGACAGTATTCCACTTAGCCAGTATTCCACTTAGACAGAATTCCACTTAGACAGAATTCCCCTTAGCCAGTATTCCACTTAAGGTTCGTATCTCAGTCATTATAATAATATTATTCTTTAGTGGAAGGTAACCACCAGGCGAGATTAATGATCAAAGCATTTTCTACCACCTAACCCTCTGAGTCGAATTATTATTTGGTCACACTCAAATAAATGATGAAAAATTCGTGCACTGTGTGGGATTCGAACCAACGGATCCCTAGGCTACCTGGATTATCAGACTAAAGCGTTGACCATTTGACTACCAGTGCACGGATAGACTTCTATTCAGTTATAGAGAAATTTTGATCAATTTATTTGATATCCCATTTCATTAACTCCTTGAGAAGCTACCTGGTAAGAAAGACCAGAGACTCCCTAAGAGCAGCTTTCCTACTTTACAGGAATTCACTGGCAGTCCAAAGGGGAAACTTTGCTAGTGTGCTGGTCTCCTTCCCTTCACGGCAGCCTTTGAGGATGTTTCTAACACTTGAAAGTTGCATCAAAATACCTAATATCCTTTATTAGTCCATCCTTTATTAGAAAGTACAAAAGAAAACGAACACAATACTTTCGATATCTAATATTAGATATTCTTGGAAGTAATAAGAGACGCATTACAATTCCAAGGAAATGGTTATAAGTATCTACTAGGTATGTTATTTCGAGATTAGCCATTTTACACGGAGAGATTTGGTGTTCCATAACGAATTGTTTCATAATATATGTGAAAACAATTCGTCTTTCCATTCAAATTCCCGGGAAACTCTAAAATCCAAGTCAGCAAATTCTAAATTTAAGAGGATTTTGGCATTCCAGGGGGTGCGGTCGCTGGAGGTTCTTTTGTACTACTTGCCGAGGAATTCCAATTATTCAAATCCAAGTTCAAATGTATATCAATCGTCCTGTTTTATTATTATTTTAATAAACTATCAGTTATTATGGACACATTACTTCCTCGTGAATGGTTTAAATGGTATTTAGACTCGATATGAGTTGTTGAGGTGGATCAGATCCAAATTTGGTATAATTATGTTCACGCATTACCATTATAGAGAAATTGTCTCGCTGAAGGACGTCAAACAGAATGATATACTACCAGCTCTGTCCGGCTTAAAGACAATATCACTATCATTGTCGCCCTTATTAACCCACGAAGGACGAGTGTGACACATATGTAACAGCCGTCAGGTATGTGTCACGCTGTTATATATGTGTCACGCTCGTCCTTCGTGGGTTAACCGTTGCGTTGGCGGTAGGAAAGCCATTCAGCCGTAACATGCGGAAGTAAGAGTGCCAAAATCAATAAATTTCAACGCTGAGGAATAGGACAATGCCGACCTCACGTAGGTTTTGGAAAAGGAAAAGTGAAAGAAGATGTAAGTTTCTGATTCTCACACTCTCTCACTGACTGATCGTACAAGAGAAAGATAAGTATAGATAAGAGAGAGACAGAGAGAAAGAGAAAGAAAGAGAAAAAGAGCAAAGAAATAGATATAAAAACAGGGGACACAGAGAAAAAGAGAGAGAGAGAGAAAGAAAGAGAAAAAGAGCAAAGAAATAGATATAAAAACAGAGAAGACAGATGGAGTGAAAAGAGAGAGAAATAAAGATAGGAAGACATCGTTTGGAAAGAGATTACTACATTGACAATGCTCCATTCACTGTCCCTTCATTAGGAGGAAAGGGGCTAAACTACATCTCACTTATGAAGAAGGCAAGGGAAAGGTGAAATAGAGAGGGAGAGAGGGATAAGGTACAATGGGAAGATATATTAGAGGGCGAGAATGAGAGGGGGATATGGAGAAAATCTCAGGAAGATGAAGATGTTTCTACACTTGAAATGACACTTTACGCCCTGAGGTAAGATTAATCTATTTCAACGAACTGCCCTGTCTCTCTCGTCCCTCCCTCTTCTTTGTATTTCCATCCATCTCTGTTTCTCTCTCTGAACCAAACACGGTGAATGTCACAGTGGTGTTGCGTTCTGGCGTTCTGCAACACTACTCACGAAGATAGCTGTTTTACTCGTACTTATTCTACTTTCATTGTCTATGGCTGGTATGCAGAGACGATTTTGTAATGCCTATAGGGTTCACTGTAGGATGGTCCCGAGCTTGCTATAGGGAATACTTCGACCTTGACAATTATTTATTAAAGAAACATCTGATTGCACATGCGCACAGACGCTTTAAACAAACGTTTCTGAATAACAAAATCAGCTGAAGGGTCAAATGACCCAGGCATCTCTACAGTGAGGATACTGCATACAACCCTATGTCTGTTATTCATGGAGGTGGAAGGATTGGTGGAAGGAAGAATGAACCACGTAGACGGTAGACGTCCAGACCTAGTGTTCGGGGCTCCTTAGTATTCATCAAGTGTTCAAGTCTATAGTACAAGTGTGGTGGTTTCTGTTTAAATAAAGCACTTGAAGTTGACAGAAGTAAAAGTTAGCTGTAATGATATTTTGTAATCTATGTTCATGTCTGTTAACATTTAACCAAAGTAATCAGGTATACAGTTTAGACTGAATTGGGCTGACAACATTTACATTTTCAATATTCTAAGGATATTCTTTAATAACCAACAAAATAGAGTTTAACTTAGTTCATTGCGTGTTCAACCAAAAAAAAAAAAAAAAAAAAAATACTTCCAATTATGGACACAATACTTCCTCATGATTGGTTCACATTGTACACACGAACTAATTTTGAGATTTTATGCTAAATCACTTGTATTTCTGAAACAGCTTAACCGATTTTTTTTTTTTAGGTAGAAAACCTTTTTTCTACATTCAAGATTCTACAAAAAAATTGTATCGTCAAGTCGTGGACCATATATTTTCACTTTTTTGTCCAAAATATCGGATATTCAAATCAGAGCAAAATCAAAATTTATTTAAAAATAAATATGAATGCACTATGTAAAACGTTAATACGCACACACATACAAAATTTCATCAAAATCGGGTGAACTGTTCAGGAGATATAAGCGTTTAAGTAAAAAGCTAGTGGTCAGGCGCATGGGCTCTATCACTAAGAACCGCTAGTGTGAAGTTGGCGGTCACTCATCAAGTTTTGTACGAACTGAATGTTGCCTAACTTTGGTGCTTAACTTAACGAAAACTGATGTATCCAACGAGTCATCGACGATTTACTCGATCTGAATTTTCCGCTTCGGCCGGGATTCGAACCCGGTTCAGCAACCACTGAACCACGGAGGTCTCTTACCACTACTTCCCATCATTCTCATCACTTCCAGACACCTCCTAGCCCGGGGGGTCCCCGTGCCCGTTTCAACTTTTACACAGGTATGAACGTTAAGCGGGATGAGCTAATTTTATTGTTTTAATTAATACTCTTTGTTCTACCTGTGAGGTACCTCGCCTTTGTTTTAAAAAAAATTAAACTGAATTTGAAAGACTTTGAAATGAAAATGAACTTTTTTAACCTCGCTGAGTACCTTCCTATCTTTTTCCATCTCTGTTTCTCTCTATCTCTCCATCTCTGTTTCTCTTCGTCTCTGTTTCTCTTCGTCTCTGTTTCTCTTCATCTCTGTTTCTCTCTATCTATGTTTCTCTCCATCTCTGTTTCTCTCTATCTATGTTTCTCTCTATCTATGTTTCTCTCCATCTCTGTTTCTCTCTATCTATGTTTCTCTCTATCTCTGTTTCTCTCTATCTATGTTTCTCTCTATCTATGTTTCTCTCCATCTCTGTTTCTCTCTATCTATGTTTCTCTCCATCTCTGTTTCTCTCTATCTCTGTTTCTCTCTATCTCTGTTTCTCTCCATCTCTGTTTCTCTCTATCTATGTTTCTCTCCATCTCTGTTTCTCTCCATCTCTGTTTCTCTCTTTCTCTGTTTCTCTCCATCTCTGTTTCTCTCTATCTATGTTTCTCTCTATCTCTGTTTCTCTCCATCTCTGTTTCTCTCCATCTCTGTTTCTCTCTTTCTCTCTATCTATGTTTCTCTCTAACTCTCCATCTCTGTTTCTCTCTTTCTCTGTTTCTCTCTATCTCTGTTTCTCTCTATCTATGTTTCTCTCCATCTCTGTTTCTCTCTATCTATGTTTCTCTCCATCTCTGTTTCTCTCTATCTCTGTTTCTCTCTATCTATGTTTCTCTCCATCTCTGTTTCTCTCCATCTCTGTTTCTCTCTTTCTCTGTTTCTCTCCATCTCTGTTTCTCTCTATCTATGTTTCTCTCCATCTCTGTTTCTCCCATCTCTGTTTCTCTCTTTCTCTGTTTCTCTCTATCTATGTTTCTCTCTATCTCTGTTTCTCTCTAACTCTCCATCTCTGTTTCTCTCTTTCTCTGTTTCTCTCTATCTCTGTTTCTCTCTATCTCTGTTTCTCTCTATCTCTGTTTCTCTCTATCTCTGTTTCTCTCTATCTCTGTTTCTCTCTATCTATGTTTCTCTCTATCTCTGTTTCTCTCTATCTATGTTTCTCTCTATCTATGTTTCTCTCTATCTCTGTTTCTCTCTATCTATGTTTCTCTCTATCCCTGTTTCTCTCTAACTCTCCATCTCTGTTTCTCTCTATCTCTGTTTCTCTCTATCTCTGTTTCTCTCTATCTATGTTTCTCTCTATCTATGTTTCTCTCTATCTATGTTTCTCTCTATCTCTGTTTCTCTCTATCTATGTTTCTCTCTATCTATGTTTCTCTCTATCTCTGTTTCTCTCTATCTATGTTTCTCTCTATCTCTGTTTCTCTCTATCTATGTTTCTCTCCATCTCTGTTTCTCTCTATCTCTGTTTCTCTCTATCTCTGTTTCTCTCTATCTCTGTTTCTCTCTATCTATGTTTCTCTCTATCTCTGTTTCTCTCTATCTCTGTTTCTCTCTATCTATGTTTCTCTCTATCTATGTTTCTCTCTATCTCTGTTTCTCTCTATCTATGTTTCTCTCTATCTCTGTTTCTCTCTAACTCTCCATCTCTGTTTCTCTCTTTCTCTGTTTCTCTCTATCTCTGTTTCTCTCTATCTCTGTTTCTCTCTATCTCTGTTTCTCTCTATCTATGTTTCTCTCTATCTCTGTTTCTCTCTTTCTCTGTTTCTCTCTATCTCTGTTTCTCTCTTTCTCTGTTTCTCTCTATTTCTGTTTCTCTCTATCTCTGTTTCTCTCTATCTCTGTTTCTCTCTATCTCTGTTTCTCTCTATCTATGTTTCTCTCTATCTCTGTTTCTCTCTATCTCTGTTTCTCTCTATCTATGTTTCTCTCTATCTCTGTTTCTCTCTATCTATGTTTCTCTCTATCTATGTTTCTCTCTATCTCTGTTTCTCTCTATCTATGTTTCTCTCTATCTCTCCATCTCTGTTTCTCTCTTTCTCTGTTTCTCTCTATCTCTGTTTCTCTCTATCTATGTTTCTCTCTATCTCTGTTTCTCTCTTTCTCTGTTTCTCTCTATCTCTGTTTCTTTATCTATGTTTCACTCTATCTTGTTTCTCTCTATCTCTGTTTTCTCTATCTCTGTTTCTCTTTCTAGTTTCTCTCTATCTCTGTTTCTCTCTATCTATGTTTCTCTCTATCTCTGTTTCTCTCTATCTATGTTTCTCTCTATCTCTGTTTCTCTCTATCATCTCTACTATGTTTCTCTCTATCTCTGTTTCTCTCTACTTCTCTCACTCCATCTTTTCTCTCTTTCTCTGTTTCTCTCTATCTCTGTATCTCTCCATCTCTGTTTTCTCTCTATATCTCATCTCTTTTTATCTCGAAACATGATGTACCTCTCCTACTTTTTTTTTTAACGCCCGTCCAAAGCCAATTTTCTTCTGAGTAGCTCTGAGCGCTCGATTTTGTTTCGAAACCTGCAAAGTCTTTCAAAACGTTTCATACACTGTACTTCTTTTAGGTTTTTAGAATCAACTAAGATCGATCCCTAATGACTGAATCTTTGCTTCGCACCGCTTTACAACATTCCAAATTCGAACAAAATGTTGCAATATGTTTCGAAAAAAAAAATGTTGCACATAGTGGGAAACCAACTCAAGCTCCACCGACGCTCATTCTCCTTACGTTTTGTTTTTCTGTCTTTTCTTTTTGGTCTTTGACTTGCTCTATTTTTGGGAAAGGAATGAAGATATTTTTTTCTATGTTTTGCCTTCATAGTACTGAAATTTAAAATAAGACCATCTGCAATTCTGTATCTACAGTACGTTTTCTATGTATAAGTGCACAATTTTGTTGAACTCCGTTTAGTAGTTTCTGTAATTTTCGCGTTGACAGACACAAAACCAAAGTTGCTAAGTAGGTTATGAAACGTCCAGATATATGAAGATACAAAGAAATATTACGGAAACAAAATGAAATCGGAACAAAAAAACATTTATTCATTTTTACAAAAACGAACACAATACTTCCGTTTCTAATGTTAGAAATCATCGGAATAACATGAATAGATCCAATGTGGCATGTGATCTCTCGAGTCCACATAAGGATTTTTCTATCCCTGCCTGACTTTCAGCGCTTTCAAAATTCATAGAATTCCGTATGTTGGTATGTACTATTATTTACATAAATACAGAGAAAACGAAAAGTCCTAGGACAATTTTTTTTTTCTTTTTAACGACTCAAGATAGTGACTTGAATTTTTGTAAGAAGTTCTAACGCAAGAGTTTCCATTATTTTGGGCGGAATTGGAATTTCTACACATAGTACCAAAAGTAGTGAAACAGGCATCAACTTTCGAATTTGAAATGGAACCCGATATTTTTTATTTGATATTCGAAATCCACGTTTATTCCTACACATAATTCACGCCTAACTCGATACTTTGATCAAACGGATCTTTGATCAACCCAGCGGAATCATGGACTTTTTTCGGGAAATAGTTTTAAAACCTAAGTGTGATACATCAAATCAATGCATTTTTTCATGCTAAATCACTTGGTACATTTAGTTATTCCATATTTTACACATCTGCCCATAGAGCTCGTAATCAAACTGTTATCTTCCGAGAATCTCGCTTGAATACTTGTTGTAGGACCGGACGTGTAAAATTTGGAAAAACGAAATCTACCAAGTGATTTAGCATGAAAAAATGCATTGATTTGATGTATCACACTTTAGGTTTTAAAACTTTTTTCCCGAAAAAAAGTCCATGATTCCGCTGGGTTGATCAAAGATCCATTTGATCAAAGTATCGAGTTAGGGTGAATTATGTGTCGAAATAAACGTGGATTTCGAATACAAAAAAATAGGGGGTTCCATTTAAAATTCGAAAGTTGATGCCTGTCTAACTACTTTTGTAGTCACTGTGGCAGAGCGAGTTAGCGCGCTAGGCATTGCACACATGGTGACCTGGGTTCGATTCCCAGCGGGGGAGGATTTTTTCTGCTCTGTACTTGGATGTTCGAGGTCCACTCATACCTCGTGAGGAAAAATGAGTAACTGCTTTAATGTGAAGCAGCGACCAGTGGCAGAATCTTAGGCAAAAAAATAATACAAGATATTGTAAATTAAAGTGGTAAAGTCCTATGATTCTGCGCTACCCACTAAAAAATTGTGACATAATAACAAAAAGAAAAAGCATTATTATTATAACTACTTTTCGACAAAATGTAGAAATTCCAATGCCGCCAAAAAATGGAAAATCTTGCGTTAGAACTTCTTAAAAAAAAATCCATTATCTTGAGTCGTCAAAAGGATCAAAATCTGTCCCGAGACTTTTCGTTCACTCTGTATATTATTAAAATATTTTATAAAATGCTTTCATTGTTATCTTCAATAATACCAGGTATCACTCGAGTATGTGATATTAGTTCAACACGAGCCCACAAACAAACTGACTCAGAAATTTCAATGATTAATGTAAAAATTTATAGAACAAATGTGGTTAATGCAGAATTTATAATATTATTGAATCTCTATGCCTTTACTGGTTGCTTCGGTTCAATATACGTATGTGCCGGGTGCTATTTCGCACGAGTGGTTTCAGCAGAGCAAACAACCGCAGAGTAAATTAACCTCACTCAAACTAATTCTCACAGGAATAAAGTAGTTGATAATTGAACCCTGAGGGTCGTTTATGAATAATATCAAACAGGCTAATAAATCACTAATCAGCTGACTAGTGCTGTTGATGAAGTGATCAATTACAAAAATAATTCAAATTTAATATTGTTGAATATTAAACCTAAAAATTAATAGTTTCCTCATTGTATCCTTATAATGGGAACGAATCTCCTTATTATGGGAACGAATCTTAGGTACGTAGGTACCTATGACATGTACCTCTATGTGTTACGAAATAAAGTTTATAGACAACTAGTTGTTTCACCCGTGCTTTGCGACGGTTATTTTGAACCAGAAAATCCCGATATCTTGAAAATGGTAATTGATATTTTAATTTTGATAATTTTCTATAAATAAAAATTTCAATATAATTATGTTACCGTATGGACTGTGGTATTGTAAATAGACATGGATATAGTTAGCCAGTGTAGCACACACAGATTTGAGTTTTATATAAATAAATACAAAATTAGGTAAATTTGATACATAATTATGATAATACATTTTTTCAGGCCTCAAATATTAATCTGATTTTGTACAAAATGCCCATATACTATATGTACGAGTATTTATGTTGTGTGTAAATTTAATTGTACAAATAAAGGTTTTTTTTTACATGACAATATAAATAATAATACAACAACAATAATTAATATTTCCTCCAAGGTTTCTTCAAAACTTCTCCCTCCGATGCATCCATCAGAATGCCCGTGGGAAGTTCGGTGTGTTTTGTTGCCGAAATTTGAAAAATATTTTCTAATGGAAAGCCCGACGGCGGCTTTCTTCTTTGAGAACTTGTTTTCAAAATGGTTTCTCATCTTGTCCGTCAGTCTTTTCAATGCTACTACTTCTTTCCATGGAAAAAAATTAATTTTATATTTCACAAAGTTTGCAGAGAGGTATTAATATAAATTAAGTTCTGTACTAAATTATAATTATAAGGTACTAGCCGTTTGCCCGTGCTTTGCAACGGGACTAAATTTCAAATTTACTAAGGCATGGCCGTACTGCTGGACAGCAATGCCTTTTTGAACTTTTTATAATTTTTCTGGACAAAGCGATAATGGTTTTGGGGGGGTCAATTCTGAGACATTTTTCGCTATCTCTTACCGTTTTGGCTAAACAACTCCGGACAAACAAACAAACATAGGTAGGTAGGTAGGTAGGTAGGTAGGTAGTCCTTTTTTCTGTTTTATATATAGAGATTCTCGATTTTGGGAAAATTAAAAATAGATAGATTTTTCAGCTCGAAGAAATTAGCTAAATAAATGCATGTAAGTATTTCTTTCCAGATGTTTATTTTAATACAAAAAAATTATTATTATTTTTGATACCCTTAGAATCGGAACAAAATGTCAAAAAAAAAAACAAAAAAAAATTGTTAGGTACCTGATAATATTTTTTTTTACTTCGCAGGTCATTAGAATACCCACATGTGGGTACGAACGGTACCCATACATTATCCTGACCTATGATAGAAAAGTGTTGGTCACCATATTTACCCACATTAAAACTAAACACACCTGTTAAAAAAGATCATCTGTACATTGTCCAAAGGTTTGTTTTCCAATAGCTTTCAATGTCCAATGATACTACCTACACACTAATGTTTTCCAATACAACTATTATCCTTTTGTGTTTTGCATACGAGAAAAAGGTCAAAATCACAGATGGGATACTATAAACCCCATCTTAATGAGGTTCTGCATCTAATACTCGTCTGGAAAAAACATCCCTGCTATTTCCCGAGCGATTTTAACGTCCTGAAAGAAGGGTGTCTCGTCCCTACAAAAAATTCCGATCCTCCCTTGACTTCATCCGATAATATGAATCTATGGGGTTTGAATAAATGAAAATTCATGAAAGCACCGCCTTTTAAATGTTAGGATTCCGGAGGCTATAAAACCGAGTGGTGTTCATTAATAAAATAATTACTGTATTCGGATTATTGTCTGTGCTCTTTGGTGTGGGGGATTTTTTTGAGAATGTTAACGAAATACTCGTACGTGTGTGGAAGACTTTATTTTGGTCTTATTTGACGTACATACAGACATGGTTATGGGTACATAATGCTTATGATTATTAATAATCACTGAGCTGTTGTTAGTAGGGTAGATAAAGGTCCGAAATTTTATTACTGTATTTTAGCAGGGTATAAAATTTCTACTAGCACCGTGTTATAACATTGATTAACCTACATTATGTACAAAACCAATGTGCCTTTCTCTCCAACCGCTGTCCTTGGCTATGTCTTCTCTTCATAAAAAAAAATCTGGTCAGGTCCTGATAATATTCCTCCTATTGTTCTGATAATATTCCTCTATCTGTGTTGTTCAATAAATGTCTGTCTTCCGTCTCTATGGAAATAAAATTTTATTCTCCCTATCCGGTGATAGGACAAATACTACTAACTATCGTGGTATCTGCATCCAGTAATCGATTCTTAAAGTGGTTGATAAAGTTGTATCTTTCAGACTCTCGTTCACATGTAAATACTTCATTTATGAAAAGCAAAATGGTTTTACTATTATCACTAAGAGATCTATTATCACTTCTCTCATTGCGACATCCTGGCAGTTTTTTCTCTATAGTACGTATAGAATTCTAGAAGATGAAAATGTGTAGAAAATGTCAGACGAAGACAAGTCCATCTATCTACATATTATTATTCCTTGGCGGACCACTTCATCTTGCTCCTTCAATATCTGTCCTGGTAGCTCAGTGGTAAAGGTGGCACTCTGTGAATCCAGAGGTCGTGGGTTCGACACCCAGCTGCGACATGACATGTTATCCTCCCAATTGGGGATTTTTACCACATAAACATATGTCTTGGGCTTACTTCTGGAATAATGGGACTTTAATAGTCCTAATCGGGCAGTATAAATATGGCGATATTATTATTATTATCTCGCTGAATCAATAATACAATAATAGGTACTTCTCTCTAGGCAGAACATGTCCCAGTTTTGAATTTACCTTTATACAGAAGAACTCTCAAAAAGTTTTGAGTCCAAACCTGTTCTGTCTTTTACCAGAAAATAAATAGTTAATTAAAAAAATCTTGCTCCACTGAAACAGACATTCTTCAATATCATCTTCCAATCCATACAATTTTCAACTGCTCGAACTCATTTTCTTTTCACATTTCAATCATTTCCCCACCCTGCCAGCTCTCAGCTCATAACAAACATCTGACCATGATATTACATTACGCGTCATGTCTACATTAGAAAAACTTTCTCCATACCTTGCACCCTGGCACGTGAAATGAACGCCCCATTTTCCTGTCAGCAACACGAAAATGTTTTCAGCATGAACTTTTCTCTCTTCTCCTTCATATTATTCTTCTACTCCTCTTGCTCCTTGTGTTTCACACCCCATCCAATCAAACCTCTCATACCCAAACGTCCTCTTACTTCTTATACTTACACTCCATCCCAGCATCTCTTTCATTATACTCTACGTAGATTCTCCTTATCATTCTCTATAGACCCTATCCAGTATCCAATCCTTATCTTTCTTTTATTCTGTTATCCTTTCCTCGTCATCAATTTACTTCAAACCTCCTCATTTACCTACACCATTCTTCTTTCATTCTTTCTTATACTGCTCTTCCTGAGTGCACTTCTTTTATTTCTTCATCTCCTTCTGCTCTTGCTACTTGCACTCCATTCACTTCTTCTTCTTTTCTTCATGAAATATACCTATCCTCTTTTTCCTATTATTCTTCTATACTCTCCACCTCTTTCTGTTGTATTCCATTGTGTCTCCCTTGTCTTCTCCTCTTCTTTCTCGACATACTCCATCCAGTCTCCCCTTACCTTATCTTTCACATTCATTTCCTTCTTTTTGATACCCCTTTTCATCGCTCCTCTATCTCCTACTGTTCTTCCATAATCTTCGCTTCTCTATATTGTATTCCATTCAATCGTCCTGTTTTTCTTCTGCCTTTTCCTCCTCTATCTCATCATACTCCATCCAGATCCCTTCGTCTTATCTTTCACAATGCCTTCTTCAGCCCTTCTGCTCTCTCTCTAGAACTGTCGAAATTTTTATCTGTCATGCATGTGTGCTTTTGTTTCACAAGAGAAATTTTCGATGAACCCCATTTTTTGATATGGGTAAATCACGAACATCGTGAACCAGAAACTCGTTTTTTTTGCTCGTGTTTTGGCAGTTGTGTGGCTCAGGAATGTACTGACGGCAGTCTAGAAGAGAAAAGAGAACTTCTGAGAGAGGGACACGTGCCGCATGGATCTATAAGTACGATGTAGTATTTTCTATTTTATTAGAAACGTTTGGAAAAACACAAAGCGTGTTGTTAGACAGCTTTACATTCTCCATACTCACTGAATATTTTGTGATTTGAGAATAAGGGCGGCTTGATACACATTTTAAATCACCACATTTAGTCCAATTTTTTTAAATTGCAGGTTTTATAGGAAAGTTGAGTACCTGTCTCCAGCGGACAGAAGCTTTTTATTCCGATTTGTTTTATTTATTTGCCTTAAATATCGCTCTTAACTACATAGTCATATCAGGGCGAAAATTCACCTACCCTTCATTGGGAAAAAAACCCGGGTATACATAATCTATACTTATTATTCATAACTTTACTCAATTACTCACCCAGCATTATTAGAGTAGGGAATAGTCAGCAGAACGTTGACCATTGACGGATTCAAAACCAAATCGGTCACCAATATCTGTCCACACCACCCTAGAAGTTACTTAACTTCAGTGATCGAATTAGAAATCATGAATTCAACGTCCTATACGAGTTTTCACTAGCGTTCTTCTGATTCAATAAAATAATATCCTTATCCGGTAGTACATCTTAATATATAAATGTCAAAGTCACTCACTGACCACTGACCACTGACTGATCATCGCTCTACAGCCCAAACCGTAAGTCCTAGGAAGCTGAAATTTGGTAGGTAGCTTTGTCTTATAGTCTAGATGTGCAATAAGACGGGATTTTTCGAAATTCCCACTACAACACCTGCCACTGGCGAAAAAGGATTTTTTGCTTTCACGGCCATGCCTCGGCCCGCAAAGCGGGCGACAGCTCGCTTGTAATATACATACAGAGTGTCCACTTTTAATGTGCGCCATAGGAAAAATACATGTAAAAACAGTTTTTCTTGTCTCAAAAGTCGCCATTAAGTATTTTAATTAAACCAAATATGTTAACTCACGTATTTTTATCTGAAGAATCCACTGGTGGTAATTTCATACACCTGGGACTTACAGTTAAAATGTTAAGGGTTCGAAATCCGAGAAATGTGTTATGTTTGAAACTCAACATTTTTGTACAATTGGATACTCTATTTTATGTATTTTTTCACGAGAAATTGATTGGTATTTTTCAATTACCTGGGGTTTACAGTTAAAAAGTTCTGGGTTCGAAACCGAGTAATTGCGTTATGTTTGAAACTCAATATTTTCGTACACCTGGATACCTACCTGGTTTCTGGTTTTACTAAGTGTGATACCCTATTTTAGCATTCTTTAACTTTATTTGTGTATTTTTTTCAATAGAAATAACGATTTCTGCTTCTTTTGTCCGAAGAAGACCTACTGAAAAAAGCTTGAATTCATGACTTTGTAAAAAAGGACAACTGATAATCAGTTTATGGGTAGGCACTTACTGATATTGAAGTTAGATTCGATTTTCAGACGAATCTAGTTTAAATCTGACACACGCTCCCAATTTTCAAAACTCACGGATGTGGACCAAAGAAAATCCTCTACTCTTGGTACAGCCTCATACTCAGTACCCACAAAAAGTAAACGTCTGGGCAGGAAGTAAACGTCTGTGATGGTATACACCAACAAAAAGAACCCAAGTCCACCTCAGTACTCTTATAACATCAATAACACAGTCCTAAAATATGTGAATGAGTACAAAGATTTAGGAATACACTTCCTAAGTAATTTAAACTTCGACTCTCATAGACAGATCACTGAATGCAAAGGTTACCAGAGGCTAGGTATGATAATGAGATACAGTAAACCCATCCAAGATATTGACGTGATTAAAATTTTATATCAATCTTTGGTAAGATCTGTCTTAGAATACGGTTCAATAATTTGGCTGCCGTATACAAAGGTGGGGAAAAGGGCCATTGAACGAATCCAGGCAAGATTTGTACGAGGTATGTTTTTTAAAACATTTAATTTCTAACCTCTTTATCCTGAGTACATTGAATATAACTTGTTGACTGAAAATCTTGACCTAGAAACCCTAGCAAACCGAAGGGAAAAACAACAAATGACATTTTTACTTAATGTTCTAAACTTTAATCTTAACTGCCCCTACATTCTAGAGAAAATACACCTAAGAGTCCCTAATAACAGACTAAGAAACTAAGGAAATTTGACCTTCCACCTGCCAAACAAGAAAGAAACATGTCTCTTTAAATCTCCCATTATTTCCATCATGTCAACTTTTAACACCCTGGAAAACCAACCGGATATTTTCCAGTAGGGAAAGAGACCAGCAACAGTTATTGCCCTCATAGATGTCATCCTTTGACTTTATATCTGTGTTGGTGTAGTTGCTTTCAAAAAAAAAAAAAAAAAAAAAGGAATAGTAGGACAACACATTATTGGTCCAATATTCTAAAATGAAAGTCTAACTTCAGAACTCTTCCTCGACCTCCTTGTTCATGAAATAGGTCCATTAATCACAAATGTTGTTGGTGGAAGAGAATTTTTTTTCAAATGGACGGTTGTCCAGCCCACAACTCAAGATTAGTCAAAGAGTTTTTACAAGCAGCATTTCCAGGAGGATATTCTTTGGTCCACATCCGTGAGTTTTGAAAATTGGGAGCGTGTGTCAGATTTAAACTAGATTCGTCTGAAAATCGAATCTAACTTCAATATCAGTAAGTACCTACCCATAAACTGATTATCAGTTGTCCTTTTTTACAAAGTCATGAATTCAAGCTTTTTTCAGTAGGTCTTCTTCGGACAAAAGAAGCAGAAATCGTTATTTCTATTGTAAAAATACACAAATAAAGTTAAAGAATGCTAAAATAGGGTATCACACTTAGTAAAACCAGAAACCAGGTAGGTATCCAGGTGTACGAAAATATTGAGTTTCAAACATAACGCAATTACTCGGTTTCGAACCCAGAACTTTTTAACTGTAAACCCTAGGTAATTGAAAATATAACCAATCAATTTCTCGTGAAAAAATACATAAAATAGAGTATCCCATTGTACAAAAATGTTGAGTTTCAAACATAACACAATTCACGGATTTCGAACCCTTAACTTTTTAACTGTAAGTCCCAGGTGTATGAAATTACCACCAGTAGATTCTTCAGATAAAAATACATGAGTTAACATATTTGGTTTAATTAAAATACTTAATGGCGACTTTTGAGACAAGAAAAACTGGTTTTACATGTATTTTTCCTATGGCGCACATTAAAAGTGGACACTCTGTATATCATTATATCATCAATTCACCGATAGAAATTCTAGGTGGCCCTGGGAAAGGACTTGATATGTTGACAGCTTTTTTCTATCTTCTGGCGGTTTTATGAACCGTTTTTTTATGTCTAACCTGAATAGATAGTCAATACTCTGTGTACTCTCACAAATGGTTTCTACCACGTGTAGAGCTACACTAGATTATTGATATAATACCTATAATATTTTACTATTTTTACGGGATCTGATATTTTTTTTTTTGGTTTAACGTCGCTTTCAACTGCATGGTCATATCACGACGGGGGTGTTACCCTCCATTCGCAGGAAACTCACAAACCTGCTACCCACATTAACCTCACCCAGCCTGGGTTGTGCCGGAATGCCAGCATCACGAAGTCTTCACCTCGCTGGACGTTGCTTAACTTCGGTGATCCAACGAGAACCGGTGCATTCAACGCGCCATCGACGCTGGCTCTGATAAATTTTAATATTTCGAAAATGCCGGATTGTGTGGCTCAGATATTAAACTCCTTCATACTGTTAGACATGATATCGTTCCAATTGAAAATTTACTACAGTTGACGGGGAAATATTACTAATGCAATGTCCCGCTATAGCTCAGTGGTCAGGCGTCAGTTGATCTGGTATTCCAAAGAGGAAGACCAAAATTTATAGTAAATTACTATTAGGAGGCAGAGAGTGACATACCAGGTAGATTTTTTTCGTTTGAAAATTCAGAAAAAAGAAGTAACCGTAATACCTACATATTAATTAATAATGTATCAAACATCTCGGCCGAAGTGTGAAGAACGCCCTATACAAAGAAAGAGACACCGCGGCAGAGTATAAGCTATAATGGTTACAGATTAGCATAATAAGTGATAAGAATATTCGGAATGTATTGGTGAAGACGTACAGTATAATTAGAACAGACAAAAAAAAAAAAAAAAAAACAAATTTCTGTCATGCATTATTTTGTAAAAAAGTTTTTTCCAAACATTTTTTTTTTTTTTTTTTTTGGTGCAATTGCTTTTGATTCGTCAGAATTACTTTGTCAAAGTTTCGAAGCATGAGGCTTACAGAGTCCAACTTAATGAAAGAAACGTCAACCGAAAGCATAAATAATAAAATAATGTAAAACTTTTTCCTGTCAGAGTGCAAAGTTTTTCCTTAAGACCTCAAACATGTTTGTTGGAGTTTGGTTTTCTTTAAAGCTTCTAATACCTATAGGAATTAGAAAATTAAAGAAATTGTTTTGTTTGAAGTGTTCCGTATTATCAAAGACTAGCGGGCTGCACCCGCTTCGCCAAGCCATCACACACACCACACCCACACACCACATACACACACCTCACACACCCATCCACACACACACATTCACATCCACACACACACCCATACACACACCCACCCAAACACACCCACACACATCACACACATACACACACCCATCCACACACACACACACACCCACTCACCCACACACACCCACCCACACACACACACACACACACAGCCACACACAACACAACACACCACACACAAACCATACACACACACACACAACCACACACCACACACACACACACACACACCACACACACACACACACCACACACACACACACACAAACACACGCAACCATCATCGCTGTAAATTTCGAAATTCCGAGCCAAATCTATCATAGCGGATATTGATAATGTAGCAAACTGGCCCATATTTCGAGAACGGTTTGTCAGAATATGGCAACAAAGGGCTCAAATAAAAATCATGTGATGTTCTCAGACAGTTTTTACAATAAAAATATAGGTCCTCGCGATAACTTTTATATTTCGTGCTGGAATCTGTAAAAAAAAAACGTGAAAAGTCTGAAAAAATGGTCGAAATTTCGAACATTCTGGCTTCTATCTCGAGAACGGTACGTCAGAATGTGGCCTAATATGAATTAAATGAAAGCTAGTTTTATCTAATGTGTTATTAAATAAAAAAAATTATGGGTCCTCGCGACAAATTTTAAGTTCCGCGCTGGAATCTGCTAAAAAACGTGAAAAGTCTGAAAAAAAGGTCGAAATTTCGAACATTCTGGCTTATATCTCCAGAACGGTACGTCAGAATGTAGCCTAAAATGAATTAATGAAAGCTAATTTTGTCTAATGTGTTATTAAATAATAAAAATTATAGGTCCTCGCGATAGATTTCAAGTTCCAGGGCAAAGACTGTCTTAAAATCGGACCCTTCCTCAAGGAAATACTTGAGGAAGGTCATAACTCAAGGACGGTTTGGAATTTCGGACTTTTGATAATTTTCCTGGTATTTTCCGGCAATTTTACTTGGGGTCATCTCTCATCAATTTTTCGCTATCTCTTACCGTTTCGCCTAAACAATTGCTGCACACAAAGCCACAAAGCCACAAAGCCCGTCCATATTTCTCATTTATATATAGAGAAGAAGATTATCCCCAGAAACTTAGGTATAGGCAATATCCAATAATCAAACACTTCGGCCGGGGTGTGAACGCCCTATGTACGAAGAAAGAGACACGGCGGCAGAGTCTATATTAACGGTAAATAATATTAATACTGTAATATGGATAGGTGGATAAATAAAAGAAACACTCACTCGGGTTCATCTGTTCGTGCAAATATAGGTATGCATTTTGTGGAGTGTTCCAGCCTCCGTTGCGTAACGGTTGTGACTCCTGCCCGTAGTCCAGAGATCCTGAGTTCAATTCCAGGTTGGAGCAGACTTTTCGCACAGAAAGTTCTGTTCCTCCGAACACGTGAGGCTGGCAATTCTGGCCCTACCCAGGCTGGGTGAGGATAACGTGGGTAAAAAATGTATTGTTTTACTAATTCTACCTCATATTATTCTCATTCACAGATGACTAATGGCTAGTTGGAATATGGATCTTCACCTGATCTATCTTCTGTTGCTCACAGTGATCTCTCAACGCCACGCAGAGGAGGTGCTAGGTGAGTGTGACCACTAGTGTAACCTAACAAATAGGACTACAGTCTGAGGAGGTGCTAGGTGAGTGTGACCACTAGTGTAACCTAACAAATAGGACTACAGTCTGAGGAGGTGCTAGGTGAGTGTGACCACTAGTGTAACCTAACAAATAGGACTACAGTCTGAGGAGGTGCTAGGTGAGTGTGACCACTAGTGTTTGTAGCAGTGACTTTTATGACAGAGATGGATGGGGAGATAGCTATGGGACTGGACGAATTACATCTGGTGGAGTACCTAATTAAGATTGATTAAAAAAAAAAAAAAAACGAACACAATACTTCCGATTTCTAATATTAGAAATTCATCGGAAGTAAAACATTTAGGACGGAAAAAAAAACTAGATTCACTCTGAAGTCAAGCTATAGTGCTGTGTGATTGGTAATAGAAACTCCAACAGTCCTGCTTAAGTCAAATAGAAACTCCTGTTTTATAATTCGACAGTAAATTACTTTAATCTCAAAATTCAGGGTGAGGTTAACTAGGGGCTGTTGTGACTTTTAAGAAAAAACCCCTATCAGAATAACTCAGATCATTGGTCCGTTCTGTGGATGTTTAAACTTCTATAAGGACGTTGAACTCAAATCGAAACATTTTTTTTTTTTTTTGAAGGAGCCCAGGCATTAGACCTTGGCGTCCATAATATTCTTCAACCACTCTCTAAGAAAAAGAATTATTAGTGAGTAAGTGATGATTAAGGGTGATAGGAGGGAGGAAAAGGGAAGTTCCTCCCATCACCCTTTAATC
Source organism: Bactericera cockerelli (assembly GCA_024516035.1). Taxonomy (NCBI): domain Eukaryota; kingdom Metazoa; phylum Arthropoda; class Insecta; order Hemiptera; family Triozidae; genus Bactericera; species Bactericera cockerelli. The sequence continues at coordinate 15,756,394 of CM044961.1, forward strand.
CACTCTTACTCATCTAAATTCTAATATTATCTCCCTTTGTCTCTTTATTCTCCCCCCTCCTTCCGTCTCCCTCCCACCCCTCCCCCATCATCCATTCATCCCCCCATTTAGTTTGTACAGTGTACACCATCACATTACCATCCTCTGTACATTTCTTCTCCCCCTCCCGCAATTTTATCTCGCCTATGGTCTCCCATTATATTCCCCCACACTTCGCCTCTCCCATTCTATATATGAGCCCAAATTAATAATCTCGTGCTCCGTTGACCCGGCATCATAAATAATAAAGCGAGGGCATTATCATACATGGAAGATAATCTGGTCAGTGATACAGGGGACCCAAAGACCCTAAATTAGTGAAATGAGGAAGGTGGGTCACCACAAAATAAACCAACTGTAAAATCTTCTAATTTACTCATCAATGTAAAGTATACTTTCTAACACTTTCATCTCTCTTTCTCTCTCTTTGTGTGTCTCTCTTCCCCTCTCTCTCTCTCTCTCCCTCCTTCTCTATCTGTATCTCACACACTCTTTTATCTCTTTCTACCTCCCTCTCTCTCTGTCTCTCTTTGTGAAACAATGAATGAATATTCAGGCCATCTAGAACACAGTACATTTTGTACCATAGATTATCATAAAAATACAATTATTTTGAAATTGACACAATAATATTATAGTTAACACAATTTATTATAGTTGACTTGACGCCACTTTACAGTACTAAATTTAATCCTCCCTCAGTGATTGATCAGCCCCTCTGTGATTGATATTCCAGGCTCAGCTGGGAAAGTTCTCACATTGGTAAAGTGTAAATGTAAAGTCTGCCGTTGTTTTTCTAAATAAAGAAACATCACATAGGAATTTCTTTTAGAAAAGAGCCTCAGAAACACAGTAATGTAAAAGGTAATGTACTTTTATTATTATTACCATTATATAACTCTTTATTAAAAGGACATAACTCTTTAGTCTTTATTCTAAAAAAAATTAGATAAAATTTAGATTTAGAACAATCTAAACAAGAAACAAAAAGATAAACAACATAGATAAAATATAAACAGATGTCCTAAATAAAGGGCGGGTTTATTTCCTATGGCAATCTCTTCCACCCAACCCTTTCTTTGTAGAATGTACTTCTAGAAAGCGCAGCGTCTACTTAACGAGGCCAAGTCAAGCTAAGCAGCAGCTGCCCTGGAATGCCAAAGGCTGGGTGAGGTAGTTATGATCAGCAGTTTTGCAAGTTCGCCGCGAATGAAGGGTAAAACACTTTTTTTCAAGCTAAACATTTTTTTCTTCGTAGTTTCACTTCCGAAAATTTCTAATATTAGAAATCGAAAGTACTGTGTTCTTTTTTATTGATGTTTCACACAGCTTTACTAAATACACACTTTGTTTTATTGCTATTGAGTGCAATAATAAATATATTAATTCGTATCTCCGGATGAAGGTCTTGGTCCAAACTATATCATAATAAGCATTATTATTGTCTCCTTTACTACCCACGCTAAATTATTCTCTCCCAACTCTTTCCATTCAGTCCATTTGTTCCCTATTGTGTACGACTCACAACAAATAACTTTTCATTACTTGTATTTGCTCAACCTGTTCAGCAGTCTCTGTGACCCGCGGGATTTTTTTTATTATCATTATTAATGTTTTGAAAAAAGTCAACATTAAAATAAACATTGAGCCAGGAAGTAGAATGTAATTAAAACAGTAGTAAAAAATGATGGAAAGCTCTGAAGTACTGCGCGTTCGAAAATCATTGATTCTCTTTCTGTGCGAGAGAGAGAGAAAGAGAGAGAGAGAGAGAGAGAGAGAAAGAAAGAGCAAGATAATGTGCAAATGAAAGAGATAAAAAGTAGAGAAAAAGGTGGAGAAGAAAGAAATATTATTTTTTTGCTAATCAAACTTGACTTTCTTTAGGATTACGAGTACTTCCGTTTCCAATATTAGAAATCTTCGGAAGTAAATGTATTCATGAAGAAATTTTAATACATCCTCTAAAAATATCTACCTGCTTCTTTTTTCTTCCAAAAACTTAGTTGTTGAATAAGTCAATCTATTTCTTTTATGCAAACTAGAGCGTAATAAATCTAACTTAATGAAACCCATAACATTTGCAAAAGTCAATATGCCTAATAAATACAATATATAGGTACATAAATTAGCTGACCCGGTGAATTTCGTGTTGAGCATGTGTTAAATAATCTAACTAAAATAATAAATAAATTGATGGAGATAAATTGTGTGTATTTTTAAGAGTCTACCAGGTGCTCTAATCATCATCATTATCATAGGGTGGCGTCATCGTGAACGATGGTAGCCAGACAGTGGAGGAATGACTCTGTACTTTTATCACTGTCTTTACAAGGCGGCTAATAATTTACAAGGGCCCCCAGAACTAAGTCAATGCTGGTCCACTCCCTGTAAAATACAAGAGTATTTTTGGAAGAATCTTCGTAGGAAGGAAATAAAAACTTTTCGGAAAGAAGGATGTCGAATAGCTTTTACTTGATTTTCTATCTTCTACTCTCTCTCTCTCTCTCCCTCTCATTATTTTTATCTCTTGTTTTTCCTCTCTCTATCTCTTTCTCTCATGTCTCACCTTAAATTTATTGGAAGATTTACAATTTATTTGCTGAGAGCAAAACTTTCAACAAGCTGATTCTCTCACTCTATCCATCTTCATTCTTTCTATTTCTATATCTCTCTCTCTCCCTCTCTCCCTCTCTCCCTCTCTCTCTCTCTCTTTTATTCTTCTCATACACATGCATCCTCTCTCTCCATACCCTATACTTCAATTGAAAACTTATTTTACATTCCATTAGATATCTAGAAAAGAGATAGAGAAGGAGAGAGAAATATTTAGGAGGAAAAGACAAAGCGAGGGAGAGAAAAGAGTAGGAGTACCTATACTTGGGGAAAAAACGACCCTGTATAGAGAGAGGACGAGGAAAGTTAAGAGTCAAAAGTAAAAGGACTTGGAGAGAAAAACAGCGAGGGAGAGAGAGAGAGATAGAGAGAGAGAGAAAAAAAAGAGAGAGAATTAAGTAAAAAGAGAATCTGGAATACTCATGGGTTTTTTTCACAACATGCCATTTCAATTTGAACATTTTCAAAGTCCAGTTATTTTTCATTAAGTAGTGTCTATCTGTGCTAGATTCTCGGACAAACCTAAAACTTTTTAGATCCTCATATAGGAATAAGCTCTCTAAGGTAGAAGTAATTTTGGACTTTTTCTTTAGAGAACCCTGTTCTTTTACACAAGAAACTGCAAGAAGAATTCCATTGTTTTTTTTTTTTTTAATGAATTAAAAAATACTCCCGGTTTTTATAATTAGATAAATATATCTACTAAATCACTATGGCTACTATATTTCTCCCTGGGTTGTGAATTCCACAAATTATTTCCATGAGGCTGGGATTGGGTAGTACTGGGTACTTTTTGAATTTTAAATTGAACAGATTAATATGGATCTAAAAATAAATAAATAATAATCCAAGCGATACGAATAAACCTTTGTAATATTTTAAACCCTGGGTTAAAGAGTATCAGGGTACAGAAAGGTTTAGGAGGGTTCACAATTTTACTGTCAGCCAATAATGTAGACGTACGTAGATAATACGGTACACATTACACATACATAGATACCGCGTCGTAGGAATTTACAATACAAAGAAAGCAGGGTTTGATGGTTTGGGGAACAGAATGTAGGTACAGACTTCACAAATCCGAGTTGGATTTATTGTACAATATTATTGAAGCAAGTTGAAATGGAAGGGAGAGAGAAAGAAACTGAGAGAGAAAGAGATATTCTAGAGATATAAAGAAATAAGAGGGGTATCGATAGAAAAAGAGGAAAAGAAAGGAAAGGATAAATGAAGATGGGGATTTAGGAGAAGACACGAAAATGAGGAAAGAGTTAGAGAGATAAAAAGAGAAAGAAAGGAAGAAAATGGGGCACAATATAGGTAATCAGAAGAGAAAATGGAAGAAGGAAGGAAAAAGAAATAAACAGAAATGGATACAGAGGTACAGGGAAAGAGAGGGAGGGAGATAGAGAGGAGCATATTTGGGAAGAAAAATATGGAGTGGGGCTGGGAGAGAGGACAGTAAAAATCTAATAAACTTAATGTATTGGAATTGACAAATGGACGAATGAATCCTTTTTTGAATCCTCACAACCCCTCATCTTTTAATGTGAATAATATTTAGCTTTGACTTCCCATCTTGTATTTTCCCTTCTCTTCCTTTATATCTGTTCCTTGTGTTGACTTTTCATCTCTGTTTCTCTCCCCCATTCCTCGTTCGCACTTTATTTCCAGCTCTCTCTATCTATTTTATCTTCCTTTCTTCTCTTTCTACTTTCATGTCTCTCTCCCTCTTTTATTCTTCATCCTGTCTCTTTCCATCTTATGATCTAATCAACTTCTCTTTTCTATATATCTCTGTCCGCTTTCTGTAACTGTCTCTGCTGTATATTATTTATTGAAATAATGTCTCTCCCCTAGTATATTTTATCTGTCGTTCTCTCCATCTCTCCTGTCAATCTCTCCCTCGGTCCTCCTCGCATCAGTTCGGTTCATTAAGTCCGCCGGATATTAGGAGGAAATGTAACTAATAGAGACATCTCGAAAGAGAATGAGAGATGTTTTCATGTGGAAGGCAAACTTAGTTGTTGTCTAGGGAGAAATTATAGCGGAATAAAGTGTGTTTGTGGGTGTCAGTGAGAGAGAGAGGGGGGGAAAGAGAGAGAGAGGGAGGGAGAGATAGAGAAAGAGAGAGAGATAAAACAGCTGGGAGATGGCGAGATTCGATCAAAGACTCTAGTTTGAGCTGAAAAAAACGCAGGTACAATATTCTGAAACTTCAATGTCACGTTTGTAACTTGGAATTTCTGGTTTTCAGCATTCAGAATTTGATAAGTTATCAATATTGTTAAACGGAACTTCCATTTGATTTTCTTCTGAAATAAAATTTTCGATAAACTTCATATTCAAATTCTTGAAAAGCCAGCGTCGATGACACGTTGAATGCACTAGCTTTCGTTCTGTCACTGAAGTTAAGCAACGTCAGCAAGGGAAGGTCTTGGATGAGTTCCATTCAAATTCAAGCTATCGTGATACTGGCTATTCCCAGCCACCCCTGGGTGAAGTGTGTCAGGCTGGTTTGTGTGTTTTCAGTAAATGGAGGTTAAAACTCCCGTATCGAATGACTTAGGTCGATCCTAGATGTTAAATCCTAGATGTTAGGAGGGGAAAAAATGGGCAAAAATCTCAAAAAACAACAGCTTCCTGTGAGTACACGCGCTAAAAATCCGAACGTCTGTACACGCGCGATGAAAAAAATTCTCACACCTGGTTTTGCTTTGTATTTCGTTCTGCTTGAAGAGTTATCCCCCAAAAATACACTTCGTGTGCAAAAGACGCCAAGAAAATAACAATCCTTCTTATATAGAATTACCTTGAAAATGATTGCCTAAAAAGGAACTGATATCAAATGAAGGCCAAGTTCTTGTAAACTGGATATTATCTGCCCACAAAAGAGTCTCAAGTACAGGAATCAAGCTGACAATTGGATATGATATTTCCCATTTTTCTGCTTTTTAACAACACTAAAATTTAACATTAAAAATCTTGGCAAGTTCAAAGCAATTTTTGATGTTTCAAACTTGCCAAGATTTTTAATGTTAAATTTTAGTGTTGTTAAAAAGCAGAAAAATGGGAAATATCATATCCAATTGTCAGCTTGATTCCTGTACTTGAGACTCTTTTGTGGGCAGATAATATCCAGTTTACAAGAACTTGGCCTTCATTTGATATCAGTTCCTTTTTAGGCAATCATTTTCAAGGTAATTCTATATAAGAAGGATTGTTATTTTCTTGGCGTCTTTTGCACACGAAGTGTATTTTTGGGGGATATCAGGTATTTTTGGTTGGTTACATTGTTTCCCATTTGCTTAATTCAACACATAAAATAAAGTATAATTTATTTTAATGAAAATATTCATGGCTTTTTTTGCTATCTCACCATCTCTTTACTACGGCCCAATATTTCTAAAATACCTTGAATTTTTTCAAGGTATGTGATTTATTATCAATACCTAGGTGCATACTGCATACAGATTACAGAATGTTTCGTTGTATGATGAGTAGTTATTGTATGAGTAACGACCTGATAATTACCAGAGTATAAATAAATTAATGTAATAAAATTCTAAAAGTGAAGTAGACTATACTTACTAATAAATAAATGTGTTTCTTTGTGTTATTATATCACAATTTTAGTGGGTAGCGCAGAATTATAGGACTTTTCTATATCTTTAATATCCCAATATCTTTTTTTTCCCTATAATTCCGCCAATGGTCGCTGCTAACATTAAAGCAGCTATAGTAGACGAGATCTAGCATGTCATATGAATCATGGATGCGCAGTGTACGATTTCATGAACATAAGGATTGAGAATATAATAAGAGTGGTGTGCTCAATATTGATGGAACAAACACAAACAAAATCTTCTATATATTTCCTATCTTGTGTGGGAGGCTAGGGTCTAAGGTCCAGAGTCTACAATGTGGCCACCTATTAAGGTATTTCAACTTTCGATTTTTTGAGATTAGATAATTTTTTATGAATAACTCTCAAACGCTTCAATCTGCTTCATTTTATCAAATTTCGGACATTTACTTTTGGTTAATACAACTTGTTTTAATTTTCATTAAACTTGCAATTATTTTCAAAGGTTTTTGATTGGAGCGATCAAAATATCCCAACTACCTGCATACCTTTTTTTCATCTCTGTTTACACGCAACAATAATGCTGCAATTACGTAAACAGGTTTGAGGGACACTGCATACAGTCTAAAGACCTATATCCAGGCCCTCCCTACATCTTTGTTTAAATTGTTCCAAAGTGAGATCGAGATCCAAATTTGCACTGTTACAATAATTATTCAAGAGGAGATGAGTGGTGATTTCAGGTACACAGGAAAATAGTTTCTTGGTATATGAAAATACTGAGTTAGTGGTCGTTCTCTCAGTGACAGTTGTAAATTGGGCACTTTAATCAGTATTTTCTCAATTAACCCTGGACATATAATGGTGTCATTACTGAGGCCATGTATGAAAAATCGTTGGTAATACATTCGTCTTCTTTCTAACCGGCCTATACAAAGTTGTTCCAGAAAATCTGAATATGAGATAGGATTTGGATAGGCAGGATGGAAACCATTATATTTCGAAAACAACACTCTCACAAACCTTCCTTGAATTTGCTCGAGTTTTTTTATGTGGCACTAGCCGTTTGTCCGTGCTTTGCAACGGGACTAAATTTCAAATTTACTAAGGCATGGCCGTACTGCTGGACAGAAATGCCTTTTTGAACTTTTTATAATTTTTCTGGACAAAGCGATAATGGTTTTGGGGGGGTCAATTCTGAGACATTTTTCGCTATCTCTTACCGTTTTGGCTAAACAACTCCGGACAAACAACCAAACAAACATAGGTAGTCCTTTTTTCTGTTTTATACAGTATGTTTCAGAAAAGGTGGCCACCCCCTCGTAACTTTTGAACGCGACGGAATTTTTCAATTCTGTAAAGTCCTAGGTATAGGAAGTGCCCTATGGCCCATCCTGTGGTCATATTTATTTTTGGCCCCGGTCGGCCCTTCCGGCTTTTAGGCCATATTTTTTCATTTTTCTCGCGAATTTTAAATAGAATGCTATATTTTTTATTCCTGTTAATTAAAGTCCAAGTTAGGTTGAGTATAATGAGCTTTTAAAATTTTCAAAAACCTTATCAGGGGCGGAGCTAGTAGGGTGCAAGTTTCAAAATTGTTACACCCTGTATTTCAGCGTTACTTAGATTTTTTAGTACTTTTTTTTATGTTCATAGGTTCAAAATATTGTTTTACACCATATGAAATCAAAAAAATATTCTTGTTTACTTTTAATCAGGGTCATAGTAAGGTTTTTGTAAAAGTACTTTTTTTCTCACGTCAATTTTTCCGTAAATTAATGGTGTTCTCGAAACTGGCATTTTTAGAGGTGAAAGCCTGCAGTGACATATGTTTTTTATGCTTGAAATCGAAAGAAAACTTAACGGAGAAGCGATTAAAATTATACAAAAAGCCATTTAACCTGCTAGTTTTTTCACGACAGTGTCCGGTAAAGTGGGTGAATTTCGTATTGGATTTTTTTTTTGTTGAGGAAACACAATTGGCATAGAAAATAAATAATATCTAATAAGGGAATATTACTTCAATAAACATAACTAAATGCAAAATTAAATGAAAATTATTTCTTCTAAATCAGTGCCGGATATTTTTTTTTTCTCTCTCTCTCTCTCTTTCTCTCTCTCTCTCTCTCTCTCTCTCTCTCTCTCTCTCTCTCTTCGCCTCCTTAAAATAATTGAATTGGTTCACCCTCAAGAGTTTGGTACTTGACCTGGTACTTTTTTCTCTTAAATTTCGAGATAATTAGATTTTTATTTAGAGACCTGGTATTCATTACTAGCAACACCAGTATGATTTTTTTTTTTAATTTGGGTTTAATATCGCGTTTCAACTGCATGGTCATATCATAACGGGGGTGTTACATTCCATTCGCAAGAAACTCACCTTGCTTGAAATCGAAAGAAAACTTAACGGAGAAGCGATTAAAATCATAAAAAAAGCCATTTAACCTGCTAGTTTTTTCACGACAGTGTCCGGTAAAGTGGGTGAATTTCGAAATTATTGGATTTTTTTGTTGAGGAAACACAATTGACATAGAAAATAAATAATACCTAATAAGGGAATAATACTTCAATAAACATAACTAAATGCGAATATAAATGAAAATTATTTCTTCTAAATCAGTGCCGGATATTTTTTTTTTTAAATATAAATACAAACGAAAATAAATTCAAAAATCTGCTGGAAAAAATCTTTCTTAAAAAAAAAGAGTGTGGTAATCAACCTGGAAAAATGGCCCTTTATTTAGAGACCTGGTATTCCTTACTAGCAAAACCAGTATGATTTTTTTTTTTTTTTTAATTCGGGTTTAATATCGCGTTTCAACTGCATGGTCATATCACAACGGGGGACCGGGGTGTTAACCTCCATTAGCAAGAAACTCACGAACCAGCTAAACACATTTATCTCACCCAGCCTGGGTTAGGCCGGAATGCCAGCATCACGAAGTCTTCACCTCGATGGACGTTGCTTAACTTCGGTGATCCTACAAGAATCGTTGCATTCAAAGCGCCATCGGACTGACTCCAGAATGATTGACAATGTGTTTTCTACAGACTTTACCAACTTACCAACAAAAAATTGTCTCAAGAGGGGACCCCTACAGGCCGACTTTAGAAGCAGCATTATCCGATAATTATTTTTGATACAACTTGAACTTTGAAAAGTGAAAAAAAAGAGAGAGAAAAAAAATAAAAAATATCCGGCACTGATTTAGAAGAAATAATTTTCAATTAATTTCGCATTTAGTTATGTTTATTGAAGTATTATTTCCTTATTAGATATTATTTATTTTCTATGTCAATTGTGTTTCCTCAACAAAAAAATCCAATAATTTCGAAATTCACCCACTTTACCGGACACTGTCGTGAAAAAACTAGCAGGTTAAATGGCTTTTTTTATGATCTTAATCGCTTCTCCGTTAAGTTTTCTTTCAATTTTAAGCATAAAAAACATACGTCACAGCAGACTTTCACCTCTAAAAATGCCAATTTCAAAAACACCATTAATTTACGGAAAAATTGACGTGAACAAAAAAGTACTTTTACAAAAACCTTACTATGACCCTGATTAGATGTAAACAAGAATATTTTTTTTGATTTTTTATGGTGTAAAACAATATTTTGAACCTATGAAAATAAAAAGAGTACTAAAAAATCTAACTAACGCTGAAATACAGCGTGTAACAGTTTTGAACCTTGCACCCTACTAGCTCCGCCCCTGATAAGGTTTTTGAAAATTTTAAAAGCTCATTATACTCAACCTAACTTGGACTTTAATTAACAGGAATAAAAAATATAGCATTCCATTTAAAATTCGCGAGAAAAATGAAAAAATATGGCCTAAAAGCCGGAAGGGCCGACCGGGGCCAAAAATAAATATGACCACAGGATGGGCCATAGGGCACTTTCTATACTTAGGACTTTACAGAATTGAAAAATTCCGTCGCGTTCAAAAGTTACGAGGGGGTGGCCACCTTTTCTGAAACATACTGTATATGTATGTATAGAGATTGGTGTTTTGGAGCCCATATAATGGCGGCATACTCGAGTTTACTTCTAACAAGGGCCGTGTAGAGTGTCACAATTGTGTCAAAATCGTTAAAGAATTTAGAATGACGAAGTACAAGACCTAGGGTATTATTAGCAGCAGAGGTAATATTTGTATGCTGATCAAATTTAAGATTTTGTTGAAAGGTAACGCCTAGGTCGTTTTTCATTGTAACTCTATTTAGATGGATATTATTATTGTGTATTCATGATGTAAAATTGCTCTTTTTCTTGTTATGGACATAACCTCACATATATTTGGGTGAAATTGTAATTTGATATTGGCTAACCAAGTACTAACTGAATCCAGGTCCTCCTGCAACAACTGGCAATCACCACCGTTATCAATGTGCCTGTAAAATTTAAAGTCATCCGCAAAAACAAATAATTTGTTTATACCCAAAATAACGATATCCGAGGTTAATGTTTACTAACATGCTTCTTTGAAACACTTAAGGATCATGCTGATAACAACATGACCATTATTCGCACCCTTGTCCGAGTTCGAAAAAGAGATAAATACATTCTCAAGGTAGATTTGTATATCTAGAGCCACCGCACATTTCCCCTCTTTGGTATCCTTACTCGGCACCAAAGAGGAGGTTCATATGACAAGCTACATCTCGTCTACTATATTCATTTTTCGTCACGAGGTATGAGTGATTCGCACCCCGAACACCCTAGTACAGAGCATTTCAAATAAAAATTCTACCCAGTTAACGGAATATTTTACATCTATTGTTTGATACAACACGTGCTGGACTGGTTTGACTGGTACAACAAAAGAAAAGAGTTTTATTTGTCTTTTTTGCAAGAAAGGTTCAATGTATTACGTAGCTACCCTTTCGTTAGTGTCTAGGTACCTGCATGTAAAGTCAAACCTATTTTTTCGTACTCGTAACAGGTGATTTTCTTGGAATTGTTTTTACAACTATACCCATTTAGGTATGTATGTGTATTATGTATTCTTTGTGTCATTATCAAATTCCCATTCAGGTTCTAGGTCAACACAAGAGATCAAGAGAACCGGAATCGCTTATGTGCACACAATAATATTGTAACCAAATTACCAATACATTTTTTGTCGATTCTGGGGTTTGAAGCCTTCCTGACTGGGTAGCGAGGATCTCACCAGCTAATAGTATAACATGAATTTTCCGTAAGGTGGCCAAATTGTTACTGAACTCAAATTGATGAGTCACGGCTTGCAAGCCTGTGCAACATACTAAAATTACAGATGACTTTTGCCAAACCTAATTAGGTGCCATCGACGGCGCGTTGAATACATCAATTCTCGTAGGATCACCAATGTTAAGCAAAGTCTAGCGAAGTGAAGACTTTATGATGCTGGCTATCTGGCCCAACCCATGCTGGGTGAGGTTAATATGAGTAGCAGGTTTGTCAGTTTCCTGCTAATGGAGGGCAGTACCCCCGTCGTGATATGCAGTTGAAAGCGAAGTTAAACCCATATTAAAATTATCTTAATGAAGGACCTACCTAACTAGGTACCTACCTATAATTATTTTAGTTTTGTAAACATTAAATTATTGTTTACTTAGTTTCATTTCTTACAGTATAATAGTTAATTGTATTGAAAGAAAGTTTACTGAATTGTTAAATGATCGATCAATCCTTATAAAAAGCCTTAAAATATCTTTAACACTTAGACGACCGGGTGTACCACCGGTGGTACACGCACGTTCGTACGGAATGGACCGGGTGTACCACCGGTGGTACACAATGTCGGAGAGCCGTATTATCGCCGGTCCCACAAGAGAATTCACGAAAAACCATGCCGGTCGTCTAAGTGTTAAGGCATTTCATTGAATAATTCACTCACTCACATCTTGAAAATTAAAAAAAAACTAACTAGTCGAAAAATAGTAGGTACATCTATAATATCTAAGAACCTAATGAAGGTCGATGAAAGAAAGATAACACACCCTACAGTTCAGCAATCAATCAATATCTTAATTTTATTTCATTTACGAGTGTGGTATCCCGATACTGTGAGCTCCGAAACTCGGAGAAGACACTCTAATCCAAAATATGTTGTGCGCTACCAATGATCTTAGGAGCTTATAACTCAAAAACCGTAAATTTTTCGAAGATAGCTATTCTGACGAGGAATCATCTGCCAAAACTCAGGAATATGTCCTGAAAGTTTCAGCTCGATACAATATAGCCTTAATAGCGATTCATGTGATTACGTGAAGAGAGGTCGGTGAACGTCAAAAATCAACAAAAATGTTATAACTCATAAATGGTTATAATTATATAAAAATTACATAGAATTAAAAAAGCTGTAAATTAATCAAATAATTAATATACAAAGTTTCAGCTTTCTATCATTTGCCACATTTGAGATATAGGCGATACCGCCAAAGCGCCGCCGAGTGACCGCGGAAGTTTTTTTTTGTTATAAACCTCGAGCTGCAAGCATTATGAACTCATAACCAAAATGGCATGAACTAAACTTTAACCATAAGCCCATGGTAAGACGAATGCGGAAAAAAAAAAAAAAAAAAAATGAGACCAATGTATGAATCTTTTACTAATATTAGGGGTGTTCGTAAAAGCGGTTAGGAGTATCAGAAAAAGGTAAAATAAAAAGTAGTATTCTTCTATTCGACGAGGAAAACACGAATACGAAGAAAAAAATATAAAAAGTTTTGTCTAAGCAGGTCAAAATTACAAAAGAAAATACATACGAACTCGGTTTAGCGTAAGTATAGCACGCTCGTTTTGTTTTTCTTGGCGTTGCAAAACTAGCGTTTTGCTTGATATAATATTTTTAAGACATTAAGTTGACTTATGTATTTAAAAGATATTTAAAGTAATTTTAGCAATTTTTTTCCAAATGGTTGCAGTTCGAACCCCTGATTTGAAATTTTTTTTATTTTCCAAAATTTGTTCATCGTAAGCCATAGTGACATAAGTTTGTAGGGCAATTCACAGTATATCTTATAATCTATAATATTATGTATTTATATTTGTTTAGGTACTTCTAAAAGCTAAAAACAGAAACGATAAAAAAATAAATGTACTTAGATTATACCAGGAGGTATGTAGGTAGGTAGGTACCCATTATAGTAGGTGTAGAAAGATCACAAAGAATACTAATTATTTCAGTATCTAGCAAAAAAAGTGTAGGAAGGTACCTAACTACCTAATATTATTACAAAGAAATTTAATTAATGTTAGTTAAAAGTTTATATATTTGTTAGTTAAAAATCATTATAATAATTATTATAACAATAGTGAACAATCACGAATTTGGCAGGTAAACACACTAATTTTCTTTTAAAAAAAATCTATTTCTTTATTTGAAACAATTGTTATTATTATATTAATTAATTATTAAAACTAATTATTATAAATAATTAATTAAATTAAACTAAATAGTTAGTAACAGAAAAAAAAACTCTCAAAAAAAAAGTTACGTCTGTACACGCGCGATGAAAAAAAATCTCACATTTCAGACCGATCTGAACTTTTCGCCACGTCACGGGCAACAGAAATTGAAAATAGCTCAAGGGACTCTGGATACATCTAGATAAACATATTATCAACAGCTACTGCAGGTCCCTACAGGTTAAGACCAATATCGATCAAGTTCTAGCGTTTTTGCCGAGCGTGTGAGAATTTTTCCCTATGTGCGTGTACTCACGGGTTAAGAACAGAATTTTAATACACAAGACAAATATACTTCTAAATTTTCGATCTTGGAATTTTGCACTTTGCACATACCCTGTGCCTACCCTTTTTTGACACCCTGCACTTATGAAGATGAGTTGTCAGACAGCTGACAGTTATGTTAAACAAACATGAGTAATAAATGGCCTGAGAGGGAGAAACAGAGTAGGGGTTGTTAAGTGTTTAACGACGGGATATATCTACTAATACTAAGCAAATGTCATGCTGACATGTATGCAAATAAGGCTACATAAATATAAATCCTGGATTTATTTTTCTTTCCTCTCCAGATGAATATAAATTTTACGAGAGCTGGTGTTGGGACTATATTTCATGAAAAATGTGACGTTCCAGTGGAGTACATTTTATTTGCCTGATATAATAAATTCAGTCCAGTGTCGTACTATAGTAATACCTATTTATCTTTTCTATCTTTATTTTCCTGTTAATCCTTCCTTATTTTCTCCTCTATAAATATATTATCTCTAATTTTGAATTTGGTAGAGTTTTTATTATTTATATAAATATCTTACTGAAAAGCCTTGCTATTAAACCTGGTACCTACTTGCTTTTTATATCTTTGATATAACTGTCCCCCAGTGGTAGCTCAGTGGTAAAGATTCCAGAATAAAAAGATTCCAGAGTTCATGGGTTTGAAACCCAGTCGGGACATGACAAGTTATCCTCCCATTTGGGATTTTCACCACATAATAAATACGTCTTGGGCTTGCTGCTGGAATAATGGGACTTTAATAGCCATAATCGTGCAGTATAAATAAGGCAACATTAATATTATTAGTATAATCATCTCTATTTTTACAATATCATCTGTCTCACTCTTTCCTCCTCAGTTTCCTCTCTTTTCCTTCATTATTTTACCCCCCCCCCTTTCGTATTTTTAAAACTTTTTGAAAATAGTATAAAAATAGGTATACAATACCAACGGGCAATGTCATTTTTATGTCATTTCAGCCAGACAGGCTAGAGGCAGGTATTAGAGCTGGGAGTTATGAGGAAATATTTCCCGGTAAAAAAACTACCTAACTGAATTTCACTCAAAACTTTTAACAGTTCCGGATTATTAGGCTCCCGACTGAAAAACTTTTCAAATGAAATTCTCCCTTGTTGTTATACTTGTTGTTCTTAGTTTTTTAACTTCCCAGATAATGCTGGTAGTTACGGTCTACAGAGTTTTTATTATTGTTAGTCCCAGTAGCTCAGTGGTCAAGTCGTCTTCGTCAGTCTGGTAATCCAGAGATCGAGGGTTCGAATGTCAGAGCCACACAAAAGTGGAAGAGTTCTTGGAACACATTTTTGAGTGTAGTATAATATGTACAATGTACGTACATATTGGCAATATATTATGATCGATGTTTTCGCAATATCTCTGTGAATTAACCAATTTTTCATTGTTTTTATTTATCTCACTATATTTCTCTTTTCTTCAGCGCACAGTTAAACTCTGTGAGCCGTAATTGTTTAAAAACGTGTACTTGTAATTATTTAAAATGTTGTACGATTAATTATAACGTTTTGTTCGCACATTTCTGTCGAAACAAAATTGTTTTACCTTTCTGAAATGTTAACAAACGTCCTAATTGAATTAGAGTCGAACAGACTTGGAGATGTAATTAGAAGAGAGAAGGAAAGGTATAGAGAAAGAGAAACAAGAATATGTTCCTTAATTCTAACTAATAGGAGCCAGAGACATGGAAATAACAAAGTTGGATAACAGTTATTCATCTCTCTTGCCTTTTACTTCCGAAAAATCGGGAGTATTATGTTCGTTTTTGTAAAAATAATAATAATTTTTTGCTCCGATTTTAATTTTTTTCATATTTTTTTCTATTCCTCCATCGCTTGGTATATATTTTTTCTATTTATTTCCCTGAGTTCTTCAGCAGGGTATAAATTTGTTGCTCTGTACTTGGATGTCCGGGGTCCACTCACACTTTGTGAAAATAAAAGAGTAGTTGTTTGCATGGAAAGCAACAGGGGGGCCAGATGTCATTCAAGTTATTAGGGATAAAGATGGGATAAAGATATAGGAGTTCTTTAATGCTGATCTACACACTAAATTTTTGACATAATAGCACAAAGAAACCAAAAATCATACTACACCATTATTTGTTTATCTGTATATATACTTTATACAGGGTGTTCCTGAAATATCTTCTCTATAAATATGGGTGCTGAAATCGACCAATTAGGTCAACCCAAAGTTGCTACCTAAAAATCAGAAATCGTAAAATATATAATTATTATAAAAAAATTTGTATGTAGTCTCCAAGTGTTGTTATGCTTTTTTGGTATGAATTTGGCATTGTTTCAAGTATAAAGAGTAAAGTTATGAGTGGGTCAATAAATAAAAAGGGCTAGAATTTTTGGTGCGTAGTTTTCTGATATTTTCTAATAAGATTTCATTAAATCATGATTTGTTACAAAAGAGGACTGAATAATTTTGACTTAAACAAAGGTTTTACTTTGTAACATCACAAAAATGAAATGTAGGAAAGTCTATTATGTTAAATTAAAATTAAATTTTACATGTTAAATTAACTTTTAATCTTTACATTGAACACTGAGCAAAAACTTTTGCTCACACCCAGCACAGCACGATCACTAGATTTGTAAAGGTTCTCTGAGCATTTCAATTTTAATGTCTCCCCACTTCTGTTTGGAGAAAAAATACCAGAAAATACCAAAAATTATGTCAGTCGGATAAGTATGCCAAGTGTTTACGATTTTGGGTGGTTATGGTTAGGGTCCAAAAAAGCACCCATGTTTACAAGACAGTGACACTTAATTTAGCTTTAGTATAACCCAGTCTGGCTGGGGGACTATAAACTGAACAGGGAGTAGAGCAGCATTGGCTTGGTTCTGGGGGCCCTTGTCAATTATTAGCGTCCTTGTATAGACAGTGGTAGAAGTGCTGAGTCATTGCTCAACCGTCTGGCTACCATCGTTCACGATGACGCCACCCTATGATGATACGTAGTCAAAAAGTTCGCTATGTTTTCAAGGACACCCAGTAACCCTGTATTATAAATAATTATTATTATCTCATCTATTCATTTGTCTTAGTTTCGTCTGCATCATCTTATGTCGCTCGGTTTTCTCTCTCAAATATATTTTTCTAATTAATTTTCCATCTTTGCTATCGCTTCTGTCTCTGGTAAACAAATTTTTGTCATTTTAAATTAACGAGGATTATTTACTCAAACATTCGAAGCATCAATTCAATCTTGCTTCTCTGTTTATTTAGAGACTACGTGAGCTCATTTTAGAGAGTGTTGTAAATTAATGTAAGGACGAAATAAATTTACTATAAAATTTATCTTAAGAAGCATTATCTGTGCTTACAAATAGATTTTATCCAAGTAACTATATTGTTTTTGTTTTATGCATTTGTAGACAAAGTTATTCTATAGAGCCATAACGTTTTATTTTGAAATTTACAAGGTACCTACAGTGAAAAATATTAAAAATAGGTTGAAAAATTAGGTATCATATTTATAAAAAAAATTATTAATCACAATCGCGATGTCACAATTACTCAACCTCGCCTTACTAAAATTTGCCGTACTTGGGACTTGAACCACCTACCTCTAGGTAACGAGTCCACCGAAAATAATTGACGAAGCTAGTGAGGTCGTAGGCAAATTGCAAAGTGACAAATTGCACGAGTTGAAAAGGTGGATCTAGTGATATCGCGAGATAAAATCTCTTGTACCTGGATATATGTGGAATGAATGGGACCCAAATCTGTGTGGAATACTGGCTAAATTGAATACCTGGAAATAAATTGAATACCTGGAAATATTAGGGAAACTGTAAGGGTCACCCGTACGGTCCCCGGTGATTCTACAAAACCAAGATCCGACTGTGTTTTCGTAACATAATAACTTTATTTAATAATACCTATTGTATTAGTATTAGAGCCGTGCATTGTTAGTCAATTGGTTAACGTGCTAGTCTGGTAATCCAGGGTAGCTAATAGGATCCATTGGTTCGAATCCCACCCAGTTTATGAATTTTTTTCTCACTAATTTGAGTTTGTGACCACATAATAATAAGACTCTAAAGGTTAGGTGATAGAAAATACTTTGAGCATTAACCTCGGCTGGTGGTTACCTTCCGCTATGTTATTATTATTATTACTGCTCTTCATCAATCACTCATATATATTTATTTATCAATAATGCATACCCTATTTCAGTATAACATAGTTAATTATAGTTAGGTAGCTACTCTAAAATAATTGATGCTTTTTAAAACACAACGATTTTTTCTTAGGACTGTCGAAGGACAAAAAATAATATGAAATTACATCGTCATCAAATAGCATGACATTTCATTTCTTCTCTCTTGATCCATGAAAATTATGTATAGACCGGGAGCTATCGTACACAAAAGTTACCTCATAAGCTCTAGTTTAACCTTTTACGGTCAAGTGCATGTCCCACATGCAACCATAGAAACGCCGCTACACTCCAGTATAAAATTCACTGGAACAGTCCTTAAGGTCCAGTGCATGTCCCACATGCATTGTTTTGTTTGTTCATCAGGGCGAGTTGTTTCGGAAAGAAACGAAGCGCTACGGTCCAGTAGATTTTTTCTTTCAAATTACAGACCTCGTATACAGGATGTTTGTAGACGACCCAAACTTTTGACTTTGTAAAAAGAACAATAGATCGCCAATTAGCGATATGGGAGTTAAAAATGGGTAAATAATTAGGTATAAAACACTGTTAAAAAAAGGTAGGTAGTGGAAGTACAAAAAGACAATGTGTTGAAGAGGGTCGTGAAATCAATGCTAACAACGCCACCCTGTATCACACATCATCCATCTTTGTCTAACTCATGTCAACAAGTGTGCTAGAAAGAGACAGAGATATACTTTGCAGAGGTATCTTTGACCCTCAAATAAACATATAAAGAATATAAATTACTTACCACAAAGTAAATTTCGAATTTTCTTTACTTCTTCTTTACCTATAAAACTATACAGTTTTCTTTTAGACATTTTTATCACAGAAATAAAGACGATAGAACAGGTACTACACTGAACCAACCTTCCGCAGGTTGCACTGATAATAATGTTTGTTTACACAGCTGGCTTACATTTTAGACACTTTTGACTTGTTCGTAAATATTCTACGGAATATCACGAATCAACTAGAATAAATCTGACAGGCTGATAATTAAAGGAAAATATAAAATGAAATCGAATAAAGTGGAGGGAAATCTTGCATGTGGGACATGCACTGGACCGTAAGAGCGTTATTAATAGTTGCATGTGGGACATGCACTGGACCTTAAGGACTGTTCTTGTGAATTTTATACTGGAGTGTAGCGGCGTTTCTATGGTTGCATGTGGGACATACACTGGACCGTATGGGCAGTTCCAATTTTTTTTCACTGGAGTGCAAAAGGTTAAAAATGTGATACAATTTACTAAACTAATTTTTTATCTATAACAACACCAAATGAACTTTATTCTAGGAAATCAGTATTATTTTACACCAATTCTAGTAAATCAGTGGACACATGTAAATTCCCCCGGTTTTTGGAAAGGTTCGTATTTCCGGCTGTAAATTCCCACGGTAAAATATTTGATTACCTGAGGGTTTCATGGTAAATTCCCCCGATTCTGTACGTACAGGTATAAAATTGTATATTGTAGGTATGTAGGCAATCTTTTTTTCCTTATAGGCATAGCCTTCAATTAATGAACCGAGACATGGCCTACATAGTATTTTACCTAACCCTACTATAAACCGAAGGCTTTTTTTTGCAATCGGGGGAATTTGTATGAAAGCGGGGGAATTTACAATCGCCAAATCAGTCATCTCCACTAAATATTAAATTTTCAACATTCTTGTATTGCGTATTGCATGCTCAAATCTTTTCACGGCGCAGTTACAAATTAATTTCTGAAATACCTATGTCAGTTTCAAATGTTTCATTCAGTCAGTTGGAATCAATGTCATTTTATTCAAAACATCAAATAAGCTGATGGTAAAACATCGTCCAGTATTTGTTTAGTTCCGAGAAATGGTAAAAAGGAAATTAAATAACATCACCTTTATTCAAATTCTTCTCTTTCGAAATTCCTAGTAACTTCATCATTGATTTCTCTCTCTCTCTCTCTCTCTCTCTCTCTCTGTCGCTCTCTCTCTGTCGCTCTCTCTCTCTTTCTCTCTCTCTCTTTTTCTCTCTCTCTCCCTCGCTTCCTCTCTCTCTCTCTTTTTCTCTCTCTCCCTCCCTCTCGCTCTCTCCCTCTTTCTCTCTCTCCCTCTCGCTCTCTCACGCTCACTTTTTCTATTTCTCTCACTCTTTCTCTCCCTCCCTCCTTATCCTTCTCTCTCTCACACTCTATCTCTTCTCTCTCTCTCTCTCTCTCTCTTTCGCTTTCGCTTTCTCTCTTCATTTTTTTTTTTTTTTTTTTTTTTTGAAAGCACCTACACTTCTGTGTTACAAGATGCAAGCACAGGATCAATGACTGGTACTTATACACACACACACACACACACACACACACACACACACCCCTATACATGCACACCATATAATTACAGGGACCGGAATTTCACGCAGCTACAGAGACCCGATTTTTTTTAATAGTTTGGTATTTCTTTTTACATAAATGAAGACATTGAATGTTTTCATTTAAAAAAATATATTTTTCTAATTTTTTTTTCAATTATTTTCCAACGAAATTAAGCATTTTCTAAAAATGTACTTTAAGAAATGTACTAACAGCGGACAGTATGGAATCAGTGTCTTTTTAGTACAAAGAGTGAAAAGGTCATTGCATGTTGCATACTCGTAGAGATGCCATGTTATTATATGGGTAGGTATTCATGTTTAGAAAGAATCATTAAGCCGTGTTTATTTTCTATAACTAGACTAGAACATCAACTGTATGGTTATATCAGGATGGGATTTTTACCCTCCATTTGCAGGAAACTCGCAAACCTGATACTCAAAATAACCTCAACCAGCGTGAGTGAGGCCGGGAATAGCCAGCATCACGAGAATTCGAATTTGAATGGTCACCAATCCAACTCCTTATCTCGCTGGATGTTGCTTAACATCGGTTACAGAACGAGAACCGGTGCTACTAGGGTGTACCTTTGATCTTGCGAGATACTTATTTAAACTCAAGAATCAATCATGTAGCGCTCGCTAGGCTGATTTCTTTCCACCTCTGAAAGGCACCGCCAGGCGGGCCCGCTCAGGGGTGGAGATCAAAGTTGGCCGAAAAATGTGTTCGAAATTTAAAATTGATTTTCGATTCGTATTTTACGAAAAATTTAAAAGACTCCTCCAACTGTAGCGTGCGCCGTGCTATACTAAATGCTGTACTATTTTTCATGTTTGTTTAAAAATGTATAGAACTTCTCACTTTTACATCTTTCCACACTGTAATGAGTACCCAAACCCAACTCACTAGGTGGGTGAGTAGATAAAATCGTTTTTCAATAGGTGCAGCTTTATGCAAACTTTATGGTCTAAAATTAAAAACAAGTCACAAAGGAAAAAAAAATTAAAATTAATTAAGCTGATAACTTTCTAAACATTGCGCGACATAGTCTTTTCATTCCAACTCACACTACACAAGTATTGGTTTTTCATATTTCTTCGTTTAGCGGGTGTTCCGCCCGAAAGCGGCGCCAGGCAGTTTCGGCCTTACGGTAGGTGTTACAAAACTTTACCGGGAATCAAAAGTGTTTGTCTCGGCGGGCTTACACTTTTTTTACCTTTGAACGGCACCCCCGGGAGGGCGGGGGTGCCGTTGCCGAAAATTATGTTCGAATTTTAAAATTAACATTTGATTCGTATTCTAAAAATAATTTAAAGTAATTTGCCGACTATTGGTTTATTTCTATCTTGCTCCGTTCGGCGCGTATACCGCCCGAAAGCGGCGCCAGGTAGATGGGGTCTTTTGTTAGGAGATACAAAAAAAATAATCCTGGAATCAAAAGTGTTCGTCTCGGCGGGCTGACACTTTTCCACCTTTGAACGGCACCCCTGGGTTGCATACGGCTTTAGGTTTAAGTATGGTCTGTTGAATACATAAGATAATAAAGAATATCCAAAAGCATAATTAAATTAAATACAATATGCTGCCACAGTAGGAATAAAACCTACAACCCGTTGGTTTGGGGTTGAAAAGTTTGCTAGCTTTCAACAAGCATTAAATAGTCTGGTACCTACAACTTGATATTGACGAATTTCAAAACATCGCTGAGTATTTTAATAACATGGTAGGATTATTATTCTATGTCGTACCGGGGGGTTACCCTATTGTCCACGGTCTAGGGCTTCGTTGTGTTCGCGCACTTGGGTCTAGGATATAGGGTGTTCCGTTGTGATACCCTACTTAGGCGGAATGAAAGTTGTCAATCCCGATCGTACTCACCCAGCCCTAGCAGAGTCGGGAATTCGCTATAGTCAGTCAACAATATTAACATACTGAAACACATTAATTATGGCCTGGGTAAAACCACTGCTAAATGTGAAAATTATTATTCTTACTTATTATTATTACTGATATTTCTGATTATCCCAGATGAGTTTATTGTACACCATCTACTGAACCCAGTCCCATTATTAAAGTGCGAGAAATCATAAGACATGATCTTAGCATCGTAATCGTGCATGAGAAATGTTGCACATTACCAAAAAAAAAATACTTTTTCCACAACCCCGAATTTCCAGAAAGAGAAAAATAATAATTTCACCTAATGTAGGTCTACAGAGTATGTGACCCACTTGGGGAACCGAAAATAAATGAAATAAAACTAGAACAAAACAGAAAGGACTCTAGTCCATTGAACCAAAACCGGAATTTTCAACACATCATAATCTTGTAGACCTTTGTTAGCAATAGGTAATGTAGAGAGAACACAGATACCCTTGAAGTTAATACTCAAACTGGTAATTTAAACGCGGTGTTTACAATGACCTTAATTACTGCATTATAATAGACAGTAGTTAATAATGTCCATTACGAACTTTTGACTTATCCACGAGTGAATAATTGTCAATCGTCCGCTATTCTTCAAGTGGTTAACGCGCTGGTCTAGTAATCCAGGTTGCTTAGGGATCCGTTGGTTCGAATCCCACCCAGTGCATGTATTTTTCCTCATTAATTTGAGTTTGTGACCACATAATAATAAGACTCTGAGGATTAGGTGGTAGAAAATGCTGTGAGCATTAACCTCGCCTGGTGGTTACCTTCCACTAAAGAGTATTATTATCAAGATAGGGATACCCAGCATAATAGAGTCGGGAATAGCCAGCAGAATGTCCATTCTCACAATAAGGAAATTGGTGGTTTCGATATCAACCATGATCTTTTGAAGTTTTCAAGCTGGGTGAAGAGAATTTGAGTTGATAGGTTCTATGTGAAACAAATGTTTAGTAAAATACGCGTCGTGATATGATTGTGTAGTTTAAAGTAATGTTGAAACACTTGAAGCCAAGTAATCATCAACAACTAATACATATCTAATAAAATACACTGCCAATTATGGACACATTAGTTCCTCGTGATTGATGGTTCACATTGTATACACGTGGCAATTTTGAAATTTAGTACTTTTGTTTATATTCCTATTTTCATAAAAAATACCGGGACACCTAAAATGTTAACGTTTGATGCCTTGGTGTTTCAAACACCCGCACCATCTTGATACCCGAGGTACGGTCTTCTATGTATTTCCCCTTCGTACTTTACACACGTGGCTTGGCCTTAATTCTGTTTTTAATAGTCCTGCTGTACTGCTGGGTACGGCCATTCTTCTTTTGTGCGTTTTAATTTCCTTATATTATAAAAGAAATATAGAATAACCGAAAAATTTCGATAGCCAGTTTTCAGTGTCAAAAAACGTTTTATGTTCCTGTTGGCCTGTTTGTAAATAAATTTTATCTTGCCTACGGTACACTGTAAAAGCAAGATAGGTACTTGAAACATGGCATGTCGACCTTTTTTTTCCTATTATTAGGCACTTTAACCATTTATTGTATGGTCGTTCGTGCCGATCCTCTCAAGGTCTACATGAGATGAAGGAGGTTGATACTTCTTAGAAAAGTCATCAGTGAGTCCACTTCGCTGGTAGGGTTCAGTAGAGATGGTTTTGGGTCATATGATTGGTGGTTTGCATTGTAAGTGTGACATTCGTTTACGATGTGACGAACAGACATGGGATCACCACAGGTACACAGGAGGAGGGGTCTTGGTAAAGATGAAAGAGTGAGTCAGTCTTGTGTGACCAATTTTTATGTTATAGGAGGAGGAGAACGTTACGGGACTACCAGAGTTAAATGCAGTGTTTATTATATTATACTATGAAGATATTATGTACATAAATATTAGAGCCTGTCCCGAGATAGCCAGAAAAGCATAAATACATAATGTTAAATGATAATAAAGTTATTAATAGGATACTTAATAATAATTCCGAGCCAGCGTTGATGACGCGTTGAATGCAACGGTTCTCATAGGATCACCGAAGTTAAGCAACGTCCAGCGAGGTGAAGACTTCGTGATGCTGGCATTTCGGCCCCATCCAGGCTGGTTGAGGTTCATGTGGGTAGCAGGTTTGAGAATTTCCTGCGTATAGAGGGTAACACCCCCGTCGTGATGAGACCATGTAGTTTTTTTTTTGGCATTGAGCAAAAACAATGATTTCAATGATATAATATAATACAAGAAAATAAAAATAATTAAGTGTAAAAAGTAACAAAAGTTGGGTTAAGAAAAAATGAAATAATAGTGATAATAACAAACAAAACATAATAAGGTAAAATAAGATTTCAATCGCTTCGTAAAGATAAATTTTAATAATAATAGGGAATATCTCAGAGTTGAATTTGTTCAGACAAGCTGGGTAATCTAGTGCGAGTAGTCTCTAGAATCTCTAGATGCCTCAGTGTCTAGCTGTCTACTGCCGGTATCATCCCCAGATCAGACTACTCGTCTACAGTTGTAGGTACGAGTAGGACTGTTACCCGGGCCAGACTACTTGACTAAAATCAGTCCGAGTGATTTTATTTCATTTTATTTAGATATAGGTAGATAGCTGGCTGTCGGCCGCTTTGCGAGCCGAGGCATGGCCGTAAAGCAAAAAATCCTTTTTCGCCAATGGCAGGTGTTGTAGTGGGAATTTCGAAAAATCCCGTCTTATTGCACATCTAGACTATAAGACAAAGCTACCTACCAAATTTCAGCTTCCTCGGACTTACCAGTTCGGAGAAACAGTGATGAATCAGTGCGTGAGTGAGTGAAACTCTCTTTTATAAGTATAGATAGTATTTAGTCTATAAGTATTAGGTACCAAATGAACAGTTGCAAGACTTGTTTCAAAATACATAGCGCAATTCCGCAGGTTCATTGCGGTTATTTTAACCATTTGGAAAGAGCATTTTTAAATAATGTACCTAATTAAAACAAAGGTAGTATAATATTATATTATTTTTAGGGTGTAATTCTCGACTGTAGTAGGAAAGAATACAATGGTCTATTGCAAGTAGGGGTCTGAATTTTTTAGTTGTGACATTGTAGTTGAAAGCGACGTTAAACGCAAAATAATAAAATAAATCCAACGGGGTACAAGCGTGCAATGCAAGGATTATTGTGTATAATATTAGGACGGTTGCAGTACTTTAATAGGATATTGTAAACTTGTATTTGGAGACTGGCATCTCCACGGCCCTAGTCCACCTGAGCTGATGGTGTAAAAGTATACTTAAAGCATTAAGTCTGTATTTTAAAGTTTTGCACTCATGAAAAAAATCCAAGAAAAAATAGATGAGGAATATCCAAGCATGGGGTGGGATTTGATCCACGAATCACGGATTCCCATGCATGCGCTGGATTATTTACATTACAGATCCAGTGCCGCGCCGTAACCACATCAACTACTAATGCTGGTATTTAAAATGTACCTTATGAATACCTCATTTGTACATAAATGTACTACAGTAAACTTTGCCTATAACGACGGTCAAAGGACCTGGAACTTTTCGTCGTTATAGGCTAATGTCGTTATAACCAAATGTACTTATGTAGAGTAGTCACTGTGGCAGAGCGAGTTAGCGCGCTAGGCATTGCACACATGGTGACCTGGGTTCGATTCCCAGCGGGGGAGGATTTTTTCTGCTCTGTACTTGGATGTTCGGGGTCCACTCATACCTCGTGAGGAAAAATGAGTAGCTGCTTTAATGTGAAGCAGCGACCAGTGGCAGAATCTTAGGCAAAAAAATAATACAAGATATTGTAGATTAAAGTGGTAAAGTCCTATGATTCTGCGCTACCCACTAAAATTGTGACATAATAACACAAAGAAAAAGCATTAATTAAAAAAATGTACTTATGTAGTTGCATATTCATTATTCACTTTATGTGGGGGTAAAATTGTCAATACAAAGGTACATTAAATTTGAACAAAGTAATGGTTATACGTTTGTTTTTTGGATAAACACTGTTAGGAATAAACTTATATTACAGCATTAACATAATTAACAAATGAGAAGTTGTATTCATAGATGTGGTAATGTGGTACATATTTTTTTTTCTTTTTTAAAGATAAGTGTTTCAACTGTTTCACAGCCATTTTTATTTCGTAGCTATGAAACAGGAGCTACTGTAGACGCTTGTGGTCTGTGTTGTAGCCTGCCCAATCCGTAGTATGCCTCCCATCTGATGGGCGAGAAGTGACACAATACTTCCCAGTTAGGTGCAGGGTCAACACGAGCGCACCGGAAGGAATCCCTTACAAACAACTGTAACCAAACTTTGAATAGATTTTTATTTGTCGGCGCGGGGGTTCCAACCCGGGACCTTCAGAATGGCAAGCGAGTGCTTAACTACTGAGCTCTTCGTGCGCTCCATATATAAATACATTTTTTGAAAAATTCTGTAATTTTAGATTGTCTCGCCTTCATAAGATAATTATTGCAAGACTTAATCCAATTACCGATACATATTATATTCTCATTATTTAAATTCTATGCAGTTCAGAAGTCAAAACATAAGTGGCATTGATTCTATGTTCAGCGACACGTGTCGTGTTCAGAGTTTCGGCAAAAATTAACAGGATAGACAATTCTTTCTACTCTTCATGTCGCCGTCGTTATAACCGAAGTATTTTTTCATTTTTTTTGCACTGAAGTTTAGGTCGCTATAAGTAAAGGCGTCGTTAAAGGCAAGGTCGTTACAACCGGTGGAAAATCAATAGAACAAGATAGAGGAAACCAAGGGACTACGATATTTGGTAGCTATAACCGCTCGGTCGTTATACCGGAGGTCGTTATAGGCGAAATTTACTAAATACACATGTAATCACGAGCTACAATGTAATCCGTCACAATGTAGCGTGATACTTCAGTCTTTTATGTTCACACCAGAAGATAGGAGAATCTGTAGCCACCTTAGTCGAGTGTGGACCGCGCTAGGCTTGCTCATACGGTGACCTGGGTTTGATTCCCAGCGTAGTCGGAATTTTTCGACTGTCTCATGAATGTTACGGATATTCACTCATACCTCGTGAGGAAAAATGAGTTGCTACTTTAATGTGAGCAACAAACAGTGGCGGAAATTGAAAAAACACTACGGGCAGAAGAAGGCCGCAACTGCCTGGCGCCGCTTTCGGGCGAAATACGAATATCCGTCGAACAGAGCAAGATAGAATAAAGCTACTAGTCGGAGTAGCTTATATTTTACTTCTGATAAATTTCTAATATTAGAAATGGGAAGTATTGTGTTCGTTTTAAAAAAATAATAATAATTTTTTTTGCTCTGATTTGATTTTTTTTTTTTTTGTATTTCTGGACGTTTCATAACCTCCTGAGCAACTTTATATTTGTGTCTGTCTGTCGGTCTGTCTATCAGTCGGTCTGTTATCTGTTAAATACATTCCTTGTAACGCGCAAATCTCAGAAACTACTGAACGGATTTTGATGAAATTTTATACACACAAAGGAAATTTAATATTGGAAATGTAATATACTATTGAAATTTTGTATGTATTTGCGTATTACCGTTTTACATAATGCATTAATAATTATTTTTTAATAAATTTTGATTGAGCTCTGATTATTAAGAAAAGCCGCCCCTGGGTGTCCCCGCCCGCATTTGGGTACGGTTCAAAGGTGGAAAAGTATCTGCCCGCCGAGATGAACACTTTTGACTCCTATCATAAAACTAACTTGTTCCTAATCCTAATAGATACTCAATATTATGTATTCCTATGTTTTGTATTTCTGTATCCATGAGACCTGTAATATCTATTGATGACTCACACTCGAGAGTTTTATCAGTGAATGGGTGTTTTTCTCGTTTTCATCAAGAGAATCTATGAACGATGCCAAAACAATGGCTTTTTAAGACCCACAATAAAAACCGGTGATAGAGCAGTATCTTTTGAATTACTTCTTGTTTTTTTTTGTCTTCTTATTACTTTCTTTATCCTATAGAAAGGAAAGTATTGTATTCGTCGAAAATTTGATCTATTCAGTTTTTCACATTTCTGTACGAATCATAACCTCAGGATATCAAAAAAGATGTTTTCAGACATTTGTCCGTGCGTCTATCTGTCTGTCTGTGAACAAGATATCTCGAGACCGGTAAGAGCTAGGACTTAGAATTTGGTATGGAAATTAATTTTATACAACAAACGAACCACGAAACTTTTGGTTGAAATCGGCCGCATACAAAAAAAATTTGGGAACAACATTTTGGACCGAGGCCTCAATTTACCGGTATTTTGGGGGGGGGGCCAGTTTTGACTAACTTTTTTATTATTTATCCTAGATGGAGGTTGTGACATATCAAATTTGATGATTTGAAGTGTTGATTACGAATTTGGCATTGATTTTTAGCTATCTGTTACCGTTGAGTCAATAGTGCCTGAATTCGACTTCTTTTTGGGGGATAAGGAAAGTCGTGTGATGTTTACACCAGAATTTTTTCGAATAGAGATAGTTTTTTGTTTGATACTTGAGAGAAATTTCTAATATTAGTAATCGAACTCACGAGGAAGTATTGAGTCCATAATTGGCAGAGTATTTTTTGCTTGTTTTAGTTAAAAGTAGTGTTTTGAAAACCTGTAATATCGAGTGAGTGAGCAATCTATGTATATTCTTTACCTTGACAATTCTTTTAATTTCTTAAATAACCTGTAATGAACCATATCGAATTATATAAGTCACAAGAAAGATTCCGATATTTTGTCGATTTGGAGCTATTACCTTGTTTCTTGTAATTGAAATAGTGCCAAGTGTAAAACATGTGATGCCGTACTCATCAAGACCCTAGGACCTAGGAGGATCTACGAAAGGATTACATGCATATACACATTTACACATCTTTGGACAAAACACAAGAAAAATGTTCTCAGACCATCAACCTCCACGAGTTAATAGGTAAAGAAATCTGCTGCTCATGAACCTCCACAAAAGAGAAAAAGAAGATTACGCTTTCACAAGCAGAAGCTCAAGTTCAGGTGACAAATTCAATGATGTTTTGGCGAGAATTAAAGCGCTTGAGGGTGTAGTTGGTCAAGTCAAACGATCCGAGAGACCTTCTCCGAGCTTCGTAAATAAATACAACTTCTTCTTCTTTCACTCTATCTTTCCCAATCCTATACTTGGAGTCGGCATTGTTCAACCTCATGGTTGAGGTTGGTTGTGGCAAATGTTTTACGGCTAGATGACCATCCTAACACCAACGATTCTATTTGATTTTTCGCTGGGAATTAATGTGGGAAAGCTACCCACATTAAACTTTCCCAGCCTGGTAAGGGCCGGCAATGCCAGCCTCGCGTGTTTGGGGGAACAGAATTTTCTTTGTGAATAGTGTGCTCCGACCGGTAATCGAACTCAGAATCTATGTACTACGGGCAGTAGTCACAACCGTTACGCCATGGAAGCTGGCGTATATAAATAGAACTTGATCTACCCATTTCTTGTTATTATTTTTATACTAAATTTGTACATTGTTAATAGTATGTTAAAAAAGTATTCATAAATCCAGGCTGGGTGAGGTTAATGTGGGTAGCAGGTTTGTGAGTTTCCTGCGAATGGAGGGTAACACCCCCGTCGTGATACGACCATGCAGTTGAAAGCGACGTTAAACCAAAAAAAAAAAACCATTTTTATTTATTGAAAAACACAAAAAAAATGTTGTTCTTTTATGTAGTTTGTAGGATGAGAGAAAATACACGTTCAAATTTTCAGAAATGGAACTGATTTATTCATGGATCAAGCTGCCAGTCCATAAGGGAAATACATAAATCGTGGATGAACTAACTACAAGATCTAACAGTTTGCCTTTATCATAGGTATTTTCAAGCGCTATCAAATCCCGTTATCCCGATATCGCCAATTTTCAATCCCGATTTTTTGGGATTGAAATACAGGGTCCGCCAGCGTTACCTGACGAATTTGACTTGCACAGTACCAAGTTATAACTTGTCGTAGATTGTTGATGAGAGTATCACTGTGTTCAGTACTAATGAAGGTTTAGTTACAATGGAGTCGTGGACCTCGCAGCATCGCGCCTTTGTCGTGGAGACGTTTTTTAAACATGGTGATTCTGTGACTGTGACACAAAGAAAATTTCGTTCTCACTTCCACATTAGCCCCCGTGGAAAGGTTCCTACTCGCAACACCATTCTGCAATGGATTCAGAATTTTCGTGAGACCGGTTCTGCTTTGAAAAAGAAGCCAGGAGGCAGTGCAAGAAGTGTTAGAACACCTGGAAACGTCGAGGCTGTACGTCATGCAATTCTGAACAGTCCATGCCGATCTGCTAAGCAACACTCTCAGGCTCTTGGCTTGTCAAACACTTCTGTTCGACGCATTCTGCACGATCTAAATTTTCATCCATACAAAATTGTTACTGTACAGATGCTCAAACCGCAGGATATCATGCGAAGGATTCTTTTCGCAAACAAAATGAGGGAAATGTTGGACGAAAACCCAGACATCACGCTCCTTATGTCCGATGAAGCTCATTTCCATCTCAATGGGGCAGTAAACAAACAGAACTGTCGGTATTGGGCACAGAATAACCCCAAGGAGCTGCACCAACAACCGTTGCACTCTGATAAGGTCACAGTGTGGGCTGCAGTGGCAAAATTCGGTGTAATAGGCCCCTATTTTTTTGAAGAAGGTGGAAGAGCAGTGACTGTAAATTCTGAGCGCTATCAGATTATGTTACGTGAATATCTTGTCCCGGAATTGCGTCGCCGCCGCCTGAGTCGTTGTCAAGTTTACTTCCAACAAGATGGAGCGACCTGTCACACTTCCAATGAATCCATTGCCGAAGTAAGGAGATTATTCCCTGGAAAAGTCATATCCAAGAGAGGAGATGTTGACTGGCCACCCTGCTCGCCGGATCTCACACCATGCGACTACTTTCTGTGGGGGTACCTCAAGAATAAAGTGTACATGGAAAAGCCAAGCACTCTAAATGAGTTGAAAGGTGCATCAAACGAGAAATTTGTTCCATACCCCGAAACATGCTGGAGAAAGTGATGGCGAATTTTGCACACAGGGTAGATGAGTGTATCGAAAACGAGGGTCGGCATTTGACTAACGTTGTATTCCACAAGTGAAAATGAGAGCAACAAAACATTAAACAGTGTAAACTTTACTTTGTTGACTTCATTTTAAAATACATTTGACTATTATACCTCAAAAATAGCATGTGTACCATTATTTTAGTACGGGGATTGTAAACCCTAAATACGAATCAAAAGACGAATTTTAAAGTTCGAACATAATTTTTGGCCTACCGTGGTTGCCGCCCCTTGCCGTCTCCGCCCACGACTCAGTTCACCAACACAAGTCCTTTTGATTTTTTTATCTCCTACCGTAAGGCCGCAACTACCTTGTGACGCTTTTGGGCGGAATGCCCGCCGAACGGAGCAAAAAAAAAAAAAACGAATAGGATACCTTTACATTTGTTGTAGTATTGAATCAATTTCATATTTTAAACATAATTTTCGGCCAACCTTAATCGCCACCCCTGGGCGGCACCGTATGCCCGTGTAGTTAATGAGAAAAATGAGTAGTTACTTGTATGAGTAACGACCAGTGGCGGCATTACCAGAGTAAAAAGAAATTAATGTAAAAGAATTTGAAAAGTACAGGAGGCTTGTGAAGAGGCCTTGTGCTTCACCACAAACGGATTCACAACAACGAAGAAGCAGACCATCTCGACAAAGAAGGATTGAACAGTAAAACATCCCGTTGATTAATAGAATACCGATCCATGATTAGAAAAAAATTGTTGTGAAGAAAAAAATTGTTACACAATGGCATGATGAATGGACAAATTTAACTGAAAACAAATTGCGAGAAATAAAGCCTGAGAACAAACCTTGGCACCCCTCTTTCTACATGAAAAGGATGGAGCAGGTCTCTCTCACACGTCTCCGCATTGGACACACTACCTCACCTATTGTTTTCTAATAAAAAAGGACCCTCCCCCTTTCTGCGAAGTTTGTTCGTGTAGATTAACAGTAAAACACATCCTAAGAGATTTTATTAAGTACCTGACGTTAAGAGACCCATATGATTTAATACTTTCTCAATTGAAAATGAAAGCGCAATCTTAACTTTTCTGAACAAAACTAGATTCTTCTTCTTTTACTCTGTATTATCCGGCTCAAGCAGGGTCGACGTTGTTCAACCTCATGGTTGAGCTTGGTTGGTTTTGGCACATTTTTTTACGGCTTTTGATTTAAAGTCCTGTTAGGACGGGGGTTTTACCCTCCATTCGCTGGGAATCGTACCAGCTACCCACATTAACCTCACCCAGCCTGGGTAGGGCCGGAAATGCCAGGGCCGGAACTGCCCCTGGGCGTCTCCGCCCACCCGGGGGTGACGAATAAGGGCGGAAAAGTGTCAGCTCGCAAATACTTTTGATTCCAGGATTTTTTTCTTAATTCCCAGCGTAAGGCCGCAACAACCTGGCGACGCTTCCGGGCGGAATATCCGCCGAACGGAGCAAGATCGAATAAAACAATAGTCGGAAAATCCCTTTAAATTTTTTGTAGAATAAAAATCAAATGTCGATATTAATATATGAACATTTTTTTCAACCAACTGTGATTGCCGCCCCTGGGTGTCTCCGCCCACCAGGGGGTTGCGTTTTAGGGCGGAAAAGTGTCAGCTCGCAGAGACAAATTCTTTTGATTCCAAGAAGTTTTTTCTTAATTCTTACCGTAAGCTCGCAACGACCTGGCGACGCTTCCGGGCGGAATATCCGCCGAACGGAGCAAGATCGAATAAAACCAATAGTCGGAAAATCCCTTTAAATTTTTTGTAGAATAAAAATCAAATGTCGATATTAATATATGAACATATTTTTCGACCAACTGTGATTGCCGCCCCTGGGCGTCTCCGCCCACCCGGGGGTTGCGTTTTAGGGCGGAAAAGTGTCAGCTCGCAGAGACAAATTCTTTTGATTCCAAGAAGTTTTTTCTTAATTCTTACCGTAAGGTCGCAACGACCTGGCGACGCTTCCGGGCGGAATATCCGCCGAACGGAGCAAGATAGAAAAAAAACTAATAGTCGGAAAATCCCTTTAAATTTTTTGTAGAATAAAAATCAAATGTCGATATTAATATAATGAACATTTTTTTCGACCAACTGTGATTGCCACCCCTGGGCGTCTCCGCCCACCCGGGGGTTGCGTTTTAGGGCGGAAAAGTGTCAGCTCGCAGAGACAAATTCTTTTGATTCCAAGAAGTTTTTTCTTAATTCTTACCGTAAGGTCGCAACGACCTGGCGACGCTTCCGGGCGGAATATCCGCCGAACGGAGCAAGATAGAAAAAAACCAATAGTCGGAAAATCCCTTTAAATTTTTTGTAGAATACAAATCGAATGTCGATATTTATATATGAACATATTTTTCGACCAACTGTGATTGCCGCCCCTGGGCGTCTCCGCCCACCCGGGGGTTGCGTTTTAGGGCGGAAAAGTGTCAGCTCGCAGAGACAAATTCTTTTGATTCCAAGAAGTTTTTTCTTAATTCTTACCGTAAGCTCGCAACGACCTGGCGACGCTTCCGGGCGGAATATCCGCCGAACGGAGCAAGATAGAAAAAAACCAATAGTCGGAAAATCCCTTTAATTTTTTGAAGAACAAAAATCAAATGTCGATAATAATATATGAACATATTTTTCGACCAACTTTGATTGCCGCCCCTGGGTGTCTCCGCCCACCCGGGGGTGTCGTTTTAGGGTGGAAAAGTGTCAGCTCGCAGAGACAAATTCTTTTGATTCCAAGAAGTTTTTTCTTAATTCTTACCGTAAGGTCGCAACGACCTGGCGACGCTTCCGGGCGGAATATCCGCCGAACGGAGCAAGATAGAAAAAAACCAATAGTCGGAAAATCCCTTTAAATTTTTTGTAGAATACAAATCGAATGTCGATATTTATATATGAACATATTTTTCGACCAACTGTGATTGCCGCCCCTGGGCGTCTCCGCCCACCCGGGGGTTGCGTTTTAGGGCGGAAAAGTGTCAGCTCGCAGAGACAAATTCTTTTGATTCCAAGAAGTTTTTTCTTAATTCTTACCGTAAGCTCGCAACGACCTGGCGACGCTTCCGGGCGGAATATCCGCCGAACGGAGCAAGATAGAAAAAAACCAATAGTCGAAAAATCCCTTTAATTTTTTTGAAGAACAAAAATCAAATGTCGATATTTATATATGAACATATTTTTCGACCAACTGTGATTGCCGCCCCTGGGCGTCTCCGCCCACCCGGGGGTGTCGTTTTAGGGTGGAAAAGTGTCAGCTCGCAGAGACAAATTCTTTTGATTCCAAGAATTTTTTTCTTAATTCTTAGTTTAAGGCCGCAACGACCTGGCGACGCTTCCGGGCGGAATATCCGCCGAACGGAGCAAGATAGAAAAAAACCAATACCTAGTCGGAAATATTATCAACCGAGCGACCCCTAAATTAATACATGTAAATAGACCGACGAGTGAGCTAGAAGATTAGCGTGAAGTTCTTGGACGACATATTTGAAAAAAGCCCCTTCAAAAATAAATTTAAAGAAAAGAAGATAAAAACAATACTTCCGATTTCTAATATTAGAAATTTCTCGGAAGTAAAATAAACAATCATACAAAAATAAATTTTTTCGTATTATCCTCTACTCTACGACACTACCACGAAGTCTCTGTAGCTGCACACGAAAAACACCCTTAGCTAGAGAGACCACGAGACACCACCGAGAAACAGTGATTTCCACGATGTGAGTAACATTAAAAAAAAAAAAAAAATTCTCCAATTTCCTCAGAAACATACCAGTCCAATGTTTTTTAAAGAAAAATAGCATAAAATTATTAAAATATTAAAGTTATTCATTGAAACAATTACACGGACCTGATTTTGTCCTTGTACTTGTTCGTGTGTAACTGTGTATGTGTATGTCCTTCCTATTGTGTGAAATTCCAGGTGGGTCTCTCTAGCTATATGGCGCACATGCACACACACACACACACACACACACACACACACACACACACACACACACACACACACACACACACAAACACAAACACACATACACACACACATACACATACACATACACACACATACACAGACACACACACACACACATACACACAAATATAATTATTGAATGAATATGTCTATTGGCTCATTAGAAGTGTTGTATTTTTGCATTGCGTATGTTAATGGGGATTTTAATAATTTACCGATTTTATGACTGGGCATATTTGCAATATAGAATAATTGAGGTATGTTAGTTGTTACTACTTGTGTGGGGTTTGTTCTTAATCTTTGGTGGGGTATTTTAAATTGTAATTCACTTAGGATATATGGGCTGTTTACGTTTTAATTTATAATATTTTTTAGGTAGTTTATTGAATTGTTGAAAAATCTTTCTTCGATGGAGTGCATTGGTAAGTTTTCTATTAATGTTTTGTATTCAATGTATTGGGGATATTTGGGATAGAAACCATTAGCTTTTTGAAAGAGATATCTTACAAAGCATGCTTGTATTCTTTCTATTGTTTTTGTGTCTGTTTGGGTTCTTGGAGTCCATAATATTGATCCGTATTCTATGGTGGAGAGTACTAAGCTTTTATAAAGAAGTGTAATTGTATCTATGTCTTTTATATGCTTACAGAACCTTATGATCATACCTAGTTTCTTACGAGCTTTCGTTTTTATTTTTTCTATTTGAAGTCCCCATGTAAGGTTAGAGGTTAGAGTTACTCCCAGGTCTTCTATGTTAGTTACTTCTTTTGTTTCTATGTTACTTATTATGTATTTATGTTCTATTTTTTTGTTTTTATTGGTGTATGTTATTTTACAGCATTTGTCTGGATGGAATCGAAGCCCAATTGTTTTTAACCAATTTTCAATGCATGTAATATCATTTTGTAATAATGCACAGTCATTTTCTGATTTTATAATTTTGAAGATTTTCAGATCATCAGCATACATCTTATATTCTGAATATTTTATGTGGTGTCTAATGCTGTCGAATGTTAGGATGAATAACAGACTGCTCAATTTGCTGCCCTGAACTATACCGGATGGTGGTGTAAAAGGGGGAGATCTGCAATTTTCATAGAGGACGAAATTTTTTCTGTTTGTTAAGTAGTGTTCTATCAGCATTATTAGGGGAGGGGAAAATCCTGACTCAGATAATTTCTGTGTGATGGGATAATGACTTATTGAATCGAAACATTTCATTATATCGGTATAGATTGTGTCAACTTGATATTCCATCATACCTTTAGCAGTACAGTATGTTTCAGAAAAGGTGGCCACCCCCTCGTAACTTTTGAACGCGACGGAATTTTTCAATTCTGTAAAGTCTTAAGTATAGGAAGTGCCCTATGGCCCATCCTGTGGTCATATTTATTTTTTGCCCCGGTTGGCCCTTCCGGCTTTTAAGCCATATTTTATCATTTTTCTCGAGAATTTTAAATGGAATGCTATATTTTTTATTCCTGTTCATTAAAGTCCAAGATAAGGTGAGTATAATGAGCTTTTAAAATTTTCAAAAACCTTATCAGGGGCGGAGCTAGTAGGGTGCAAGTTTCAAAATTGTTACACGCTGTATTTCAGCGTTAGTTAGATTTTTTAGTACTTGTTTTACTTACTTAGGTTCAAAATATTGTTTTACACCATATGAAATCAAAAAAAAATCTTGTTTACTTCTAATCAGGGTCATAGTAAGGATTTTGTAAAAGAACTTTTTTTCTCACGTCAATTTTTCCGTAAATTAATGGTGTTCTCGAAATTGGCATTTTTAGAGGTGAAAGTCTGCAGTGACATATGTTTTTTATGCTTGAAATCGAAAGAAAACTTAACGGAGAAGCGATTAAGATCATAAAAAAAGCCATTTAACCTTCTAGTTTTTTCAGGACAGTGTCCGGTAAAGTGGGTGAATTTCGTATTGGATTTTTTTGTTGTTGAGGAAACACAATTGGCATAGAAAATAAATAATATCTAATAAGGGAATAATTCTTCAATAAACATAACTAAATGCGAAATTAAATGAAAATTAAATTCTTCTAAATCAGTGCCGGATATTGTTTTTTTTTC
The DNA here is from genome assembly GCA_024516035.1 of Bactericera cockerelli. Lineage (NCBI taxonomy): Eukaryota > Metazoa > Arthropoda > Insecta > Hemiptera > Triozidae > Bactericera > Bactericera cockerelli. Next base: position 15,793,992 of record CM044961.1, read on the forward strand.
TCTCCCTTTTTTTCACTTTTCAAAGTTTAAGTTGTATCAAAAATAATTATCGGATAATGCTGCTTCTAAAGTCGGCCTAGGGGTACCCATTTTGTTTGGTTAAGACAATTTAGTTGGTAAAGTGGTTAAATCTGTAGAAAACACATTGTCAATCATTCTGGAGTCAGTCCGATGGCGCTTTGAATGCAATGATTCTTGTAGGATCACCGAAGTTAAGCAACGTCCAGCGAGGAGAAGACTTCGTGATTCTGGCATTCCGGCCTAACCCAGGCTGGGTGAGATAAGTGTGTTTAGCAGGTTGGTGAGTTTCTTGCGAATGGAGGGTAACACCCCCGTTATGATATGACCATGCAGTTGAAACGCGACACTAAAGCCAAATTGAAAAAAAATCATACTGGTGTTGCTAGTAATGAATACCAGGTCTCCAAATAAAAATCTAATTATCTCGAAATTTAAAAGAAAAAAATACCAGGTCAAGTACCAAACTCTTCAGGGTAAAAATTATACCAATTCAATAATTTTAAAGAGGAGAAGAGAGAGAGAGAGAGAAAAAAATATATCCGGCACTGATTTAGAAGAAATAATTTTCATTTAATTTCGCATTTAGTTATGTTTATTGAAGAATTATTCCCTTATTAGATATTATTTATTTTCTATGCCAATTGTGTTTCCTCAACAACAACAAAAATCCAATACGAAATTCACCCACTTTACCGGACTAGCAACTAGCAGGACTACCGGACCGGAAAAAACTAGCAGGTTAAATGGCTTTTTTTATGATCTTAATCGCTTCTCCGTTAAGTTTTCTTTCGATTTCAAGCATAAAAAACATATGTCACTGCAGACTTTCACCTCTAAAAATGCCAATTTCGAGAACACCATTAATTTACGGAAAAATTGACGTGAGAAAAAAAGTACTATTACAAAATCCTTACTATGACCCTGATTAGAAGTAAACAAGATTTTTTTTTTGATTTCATATGGTGTAAAACAATATTTTGAACCTAAGTAAGTAAAACAAGTACTAAAAAATCTAACTAACGCTGAAATACAGCGTGTAACAATTTTGAAACTTGCACCCTACTAGCTCCGCCCCTGATAAGGTTTTTGAAAAATTTAAAAGCTCATTATACTCAGCTTATCTTGAACTTTAATGAACAGGAATAAAAAATATAGCATTCCATTTAAAATTCTCGAGAAAAATGATAAAATATGGCTTAAAAGCCGGAAGGGCCAACCGGGGCCAAAAATAAATATGACCACAGGATGGGCCATAGGGCACTTCCTATACTTAGGACTTTACAGAATTGAAAAATTCCGTCGCGTTCAAAAGTTACGAGGGGGTGGCCACCTTTTCTGAAACATACTGTATAGTGACAGAATTCAAGTAAGTTGCTTATGGTTGATTTTTTTTCTACAAAGCCATGTTGATGTTCTGAGATGATGTTGAATACTTGCATTGAGATGTGTTCGTATATGATAATTTCGTAAATTTTAGCAATACTATTGAGGGTTGATATGGGACGATGCTCCGTTATTTCAAAACTTGTTGATTTTTTTGGAATGGGTTTTATTATTGCTTCTTTTAATTTTGTTGGAAAGAATGATTGACTGATTGATGCATTGAATATTATGATAAGAGGTATATTTATTTGATTAGCACATTTTTTAAAGAGAGAGGGAGGTAGTGCGTCCGTACCGGGTGCTTTATTGTCTGGGAGATTTTTTATGGCTTTTAAAATGTCGTTTTCTGTTATTTGGTTTATGTGTGTGTAAAAGATAACATCAAAAAATTGCTTGCCAAGATTTTTAATATGTTAAATTAGTGTTGTTAAAAAGCAGAAAAATGGGAAATATCATATCCAATTGTCAGCTCGATTCCTGTACTTGAGACTCTTTTGTGGGCAGATAATATCCAGTTTACAAGGACTTGGCCTTTATTTGATATCAGTTCCTTTTTAGGCAATCATTTTCAAGGTAATTCTATTTAAGAAGGATTGTTATTTTCTTGGCGTCTTTTGCACACGAAGTGTATTTTTGGGGGATATCAGGTATTTTTGGTTGGTTACATTGTTTCCCATTTGCTAAATTCAACACATGAAATAAAGTAGAATTTATTTTTATGAAAATATTCATGGCTTTTTTTTCTATCTCACCATCTCTTTACTACGGCCCAATATTTCTAAAATATTAAGGTATTTCAACTTTTGATTTTTTGAGATTAGATCCTTTTTACTTTCCTTATCCTATAATAAGGAAAGTATTGGATTCGTCGAAAATTTGACCTACCCAGTTTTTCACATTTCTGGACGAATTATAGCCTCAGGATACCAAAAAAAGTTGTTTTCAGCCATTGGTCCGTGCGTCTGTCTGTCTGTCTGTTTGTCTGTGTGTGTGTAAACAGGATATCTCGAGAACGGTAAGAGCTAGAGACTTGAAATTTGGTATGCTAATTATAATTATACACCAGACAAACCACGAAACTTTTGGTTGCAATCGTCCGCAGGCTGCGGCCGCAGGACCGCAAATATTGGCCGCAAGTGCCGCTTCTTTGAATTGGTTAAAGATACAAAAAAATATTAGTGAACAATTATGTCTTAGATTAAAAAAATAATAGGGGTCTCTTCTGATCATTTTTTTGATATCTTGAACTTTTTGGACTTCGGCCCCAATTTACCGGTATTTTGGGGGGGGGACCCGCTTTGATTAACTTTTTTATTATTTATCGTAGATGGGGGTTGTGACATATCAAATCCAATGATTTTGAGGTGCTGATTACGAATTTGATATTGATTTTTAGCTAAATGTTACCTTTGAGTCACCAGTGGCTTTTGGTCCTGTTCCAATTCCTTATAATTATGATAAGGAAAGTCGTGTGATGTTTACACCAGATTTTTTATAAATAACTCTCAAACGCTTCAATCTGCTTCATTTTATCAAATTTCGGACACTTACTTTTGGTTAATACAACTTGTTTTAATTTTCATTTAACTTTCAATTGAATCAGTTATTTTGAAAAGGGTTTAAGTTACAAAAGGTAAACTTTTGGAAAACTAAAAAAAAACTATTTATTTCGGAAAATATAAAACATGGCATATTTTTTTCTTCATGTAATGAATTATTAGGCTAAAAAATTATGTAACTGATTTACAAACGTTTAAGTGTCATACTTTTCAAGTAAATTTTAGTTTTATAGGCTGGACTTATGTCCTTATCGAAATAAACACGAAAATAGGTAAATCCGTTAACCAAATATGCATATTATTTACCTACCATTTTGGGTTGGGTCAACCACAAACCACATATTTTATGTCAATTCTGAGACAATTTAGGCTAGTTTTTTAAGGATAAGGTAAAAAGAAAATCATCTTCAAATTTCAAGTATTTGTGTTAGTTTGAGAAAAAAAAATAATAAACTGACCTTAAACTGAATAAAAAAATAAACTGAACAAATCTGATGTTATCAACAAGTAGTGTCTTCACTATGAGTCATTTCGAAAAGGGATTTAGTCACGGACAAGATATTTAACTCGCTATAACTTCCTTATGACTGATCGGATTTGTGTCTTTCTCATACATAACGATGCGTCTAGGTCCAGAGAATCCATTTTCATAATAAAACAAATTTCGAAAAAAATGGACTTAAACCCTTTTCAAAATACCTAACTGATTCAATTATTTTCAAAGGGTTTTGATTGGAGCGATCAAAATTCAGGAGCTTAGAAATGATCTATTTTTGTTTACCTTATTTCATTTACATTGTATCCCAACTACCTGCATACCGAATAAAATAATTTGTTTATACCCAAAATAACGATATCCGAGGTTAATGTTTATTAACATGCTTCTTTGAAACACTTATGGATCATGCTGATAACAACATGACCCTCCATTTTTTTTTATTTTTATCTTTATTCGGACCCTAGTCCGAGTTCGAGAAAGAGAAAAATACATTCTCAAGATCTCAAGGTAGATTTGTAAATCTAGAGCCACCGCACATTTCCCCTCTTTGGTATCCTTACTCGGCGCCAAAGGGGAGGTTCATATGACAAGCTACATCTCGTCTACTATGCTCATTTTTCGTCACGAGGTATGAGTGATTCGTACCCCGAACACCCAAGTACAGAGCATTTCAAATAAAAATTCTACCGAGTTAACGGAATATTTTACATCTATTGTTTGATACAACACGTGCTGGACTAGTTTGACTGGTACAACAAAAGAAAAGAGTTTTATGTGTCTTTTTTGCAAGAAAGGTTCAATGTATTACGTAGGTACCCTTTCGTTAGTGTCTAGGTACCTGCATGTAAAGTCAAACCTATTTTTTTGAACTCGTAACTTCTTACAAGATATAAGTGATTTTCTTGGAATTGTTTTTACAACTAGGTATACCCATTTAGGTATGTATGTGTAATATTGTGTATTATGTATTCTTTGTGTCAGTAGTGTATAAAACAGGTATCTCATGCAATAACAACTAATGGCTGTAAAATCCAAACGGCTGAAGTTGGTTTGCTGAAATATATATTTTTGGAACCGCCTCGACGACCGGCATCTTTTGGTACCACTTTCAGCCCCCCAGCTTAATTTCAGCCCCCTAGGGCAGTTTATGTGTTTTGGTGAATTTACGCAATAGTGGGAATCGAAGTGTTGACCTGTAGACTCTGAGAACTGATATTTCATTGTTATATTTGGGATTCGAACCATAGACCTGTGGATTTGCAGCCTTAGCGATTGACATTAAATTACAAAGACCAAGTGTGTGTTCAATTCAGTGTCCAAGTTGAAGCGATATTATTTGTACAACAACAAAAAAACCTCCGACATTTTCGGGATTCGAACCATAGACCTGTGAACTGTCGGCATAATATTATTTCGTCAAATGCTAATTTATTCATAGCTAGAAAAGCTAACTAAAGGTCTTTATCAGTTCTAACATTGCAACTAAATTCTTCTTATCTCCTCAGGTAGACAGGCTTAGGTCATATGATGTTTGACCCCAGCCATTTCATACTGGGTAGATTTAGTCAAAATATACAGGATGGTTGTAGACCTTATTTATTCTTTTTATAGTGGGAATCGAAGTGTTGACCTGTAGACTCTGAGAACTGATATTTCATTGTTATACTTGGGATTCGAACCATAGACCTGTGAACTGTCGGCATAATATTATTTCGTCAAATGCTAATTTATTCATAGCTAGAAAAGCTAACTAAAGGTCTTTATCAGTTCTAACATTGCAACTAAATTCTTCTTATCTCCTCAGGTAGACAGGCTTAGGTCATATGATGTTTGACCCCAGCCATTTCATACTGGGTGGATTTAGTCAAAATATACAGGATGGTTGTACATCTTATTTATTTATTCTTTTTTGCATATAACTTTACTTTTTATTATGATGAAAAGGAGAATAACACTCATCAATAATATGATGATTATAGTTGGAATGAACCAATTTCTTTCTTCTTCTTTTGAGTTATTTTCAATGGTTGTACATAATGTTTCCAAGGCAGACAGGAAATTAATGGAATAATTATTACCCATCAAGTACTCTGTGCAATTGAATACATTGGATGATGAAATTTCAGTACAATCATCGTAAGTTAACTTTAACTGTCTTGCTTTTGATTCCCAACTGTGCACATCATACTGATCCAGGAAAGAAACATTTTGAAAAATCAAACATCTCCTGATCAAGTACATTCCGTACTCACGAGCTGCCAGCAGTAACTGAGTAGCAACATGACTATTCTCATGTTGAAACATGTTTAAGGCCTAGTCGGTTTGTTTCATCAGTATTTATAGTGTTAATCCACCCGGTATTATATGATTAACCGTTACAAAAGATAAGATAAGAAAATCCAAGGTGACTTTGAATGTCTGAGCTTGGAAATCAGTTGAAAAGTTAGTGACCTCAAGTGCGGTTCGCGAATTTTAGTTCGTTTTTTTATATCTATAATGGTTTGTAAAATTGATGGATGCCAATGTCAAAAACAAGACATACCAATTCATTTGATGTATTGGCTAACCCACCATGGAATCGATATCCGTCCGCTCTTCCAGAAACCTTATATTGGTAAGAAAAAAAAACCCACCATCCCAACTAATAATGATCTAAATACCGTCAATGAAGCAACCTATAACTTTGTACCAGTCGATAATGGAGGAAATGTTTTGGAAGAATTTTTATTCGAAATGCCAAACTTGGAGCAGGAGAGAGTTTTACAACCTCAAACTACAACAACAACAACAAGTAGTAACTTGGAGCAGGAGAGAGTTTTGCAACCTCAAACTACAACAGCAACAACAAGTAGTAGTAACGTCAAAAGAAGTGTCCCCTACAAAGTGCCCACAAGGAGAGGATATAAATAGTTTGTATGCAGAATCAAACAAATAGTTATGAAGAATCATCCGGTAAACTATTTTGGTGAGAGTGAGCTCCATCATGTCATAAGACGAGCATTAAAAAGACATAACATTCAAGAACAACAACAACCTGAAGAGAGAAAAAAATCCAAAAATGAAATTGAAAGTCAAACTGAGAAGGAAGTAAAGAAATTTATGAGAGAATTTCCTCGTCAATCACATGTTCAGAAGTTGATATCTTACTTTGTTGAAAGAAAAACATTTGACAATTTATCACTTTACGTCAGTAAGAATAATTTTCTACCAATAGATGTGGCAAGTAAAACTTATTTGAAACAGAAAACCTTTTCCGAATACAAAACAATCAATGATAAAAATGTGAATGACGTGAAATCAGCATTAGACGAAGTGAAACAAGACAGAAAACAGGATAATGAGATTTTTCAATCAACATTTACATTGAAAAAAACATTTGATGACTACATTGTTGAGGCTGGAGTAAAAGAACAGAAGATCAATGTGGACCTTGACAAGGTGAAAGAAGATCTTTCGAAACGGATACTGGAGTTGGATAATAAGTTTACGCCTCTTTTGGAACTAAAAAATACAGTAAATGCACATTATAAACAATTTCATAGTTTGACTGACGCATTGAGAAAAGATCTGAATACTTTAGACAAAAAAGCTCTATACGCAACAACATTTTACAACTATAGAAAAAGTCATGAGTCTGATTTCAAGGATATTGTTAGTGCAAAAGAAAAAAGTTTGAAAACTGAAGTGACTAAAATGATTAAATCATCGCTGTCAGTTCATGAAACAGAATTTAAAACAAAAGTTGATGAAGAGAAAGCAAAAATTCGAAGTGAACTATCGACTATGTTTACTGAGAATTTCAATAATTTCCTTCTTCAAGAGTTGAATAAAAAGAAATTTTTACAACAGTTGCGAAATAATTTACTTACTAGAATCAATACTGAGAAAATATTGTCAGCATTTCTTTCATGTTGGAGTGAAGGCGGTGAAATCACGGATGACATTTTAGAAAAAGTTATAACTCAACTTCGCAACGAAATAATGGAGAAAATGAATGTGGAAATAACCTCTATAAAAGAACAAATTAAGATCTCGAATGAGACAATTGAAAACTACATCAAGTTGAATATAGTTGAAGAGTTGGACAGTGGTATAGGTTTGAAAATTAAAAATCTCATTTTTGAACCTCTCTTGTATGAGAAATTGGAGCCTCTTGTAAAATCAAAAACACCGAAAAAACCCATTGGTGAAGTTGAAGAAAAAGCGTCTATTCTTCCCACTCCAGTAGTATAATGTCAAAACGTGATTTGGTTTTGGAGTTACATCGTCCGGCTAGAAAATTGTTTCCCCACCGGAGAACTCTACTTCGAAATATTCATGATCTTTACCAAGCTGATTTGGTGGAAATGATTCCTTATGCTAAAGAAAATAATGGATATAAATACATACTTACCTGTATCAACTGTTTCTCCAAGGTTTCTTTTTGTGCACCATTGAAAAACAAAACAAGTGCTGAAGTTGCCAAACAGATGGAAAAGTATGTTCTAGAAAAGCTTAAACCCGCTATGATCCCAACCCACTTGCAAACGGATGCTGGTAAAGAATTTTTTGGTCGTCCATTCCGTGAACTAATGCAAAAATACAACATTAATCACTACGCTACATTTTCCCCCACGAAAGCTGCCATTGTAGAGCGTTTTAATCGAACGTTGAAAAGCAAAATGTGGATTGAATTCAATTACCTTGGCTCGTACAGATGGTTGGACATTTTGCCAACTCTTGTGTCTACCTACAATGCCACCAAGCATCGTTCTATTGGAATAGCCCCTCAAGATGTGAACGTGAAAAATCAGAGTCTCATAGCTTTACGTTTGAATAAACCCAAACAAGTTATAGCCAATAGTAAGACTAGTAAATTTAAACTAGGTGATCTTGTACGTATTTCCAAAGTGAAACATTTGTTTCAAAAAGGTTACGAAGCCAACTGGAGTTATGAGGTATTTAGAGTGGTCAAGGTGGGCAGTACTTTTCCCAGGGTATATCACCTAGAAGATTTACATGGGAAACCAATATCTGGTGGTTTCTACGAACAAGAGCTACTCAAAACCTCATACCCAGATGTATATCTTGTAGAAAAGGTTCTCCAACGTAAAGGCAATAAGGTTTTGGTAAAATATTTAGGCTTTGGTCCAGAGGAAAATCAATGGATTCCCACCACCTCTCTTCTACTGCAGAATTAGGAGGAGAAAAAAATGAAAATGAAAACAGAAATATTATATGTAGTTAATTGTAACTTAATTTTAAATTTTTCTATATTGTTATTATTATGAAAATACATATACAGGGTGGCCCATTTTAAATGACGCACCCGTTTTACTCGGCCCCTGTTGGAGATACAGAAAATTTATTCTTAAGACTTTTTCATAACTCGGAGGGGGAAATCTCGTGGCGACCTTGGATTTTTTCTCAAGGTCACCCTTCAAGGTCAGATCAAGGTCAACTTCATTTTCTTAAATAGAATGACCCATTTTTTATTTCATATTCGTAATCTACGTGAATTTCTACATTCATTACACTATTTACTTGCTATCTCTCTATAGCCAATTAAAAAAGAAAAAAAAATTGAAATTTTCCGGAATGAACTTTTTTCTTCAAAGACTGAATTCAATTGATTTGTGTGTTTGACTTTCTTCTTACCTGCTAACTTGGCACCTATCGCCGCCGAAGTTGTTCGGACGTACCCCCATCGACCTCTAGACACATTTGAACGCGCCTCTCAAACTCCTCCACACTTTTCAACAACACAATCTCCGGTATTTGCTCACATGCTCTCTGGATTCTTTCCATCATGTCCTCGCGAGTAATTGGAGCTTCTTTATTTTGTGATTATGTAATTTTGGCCAATTCATCTATTGATATTATTTTACATGATACTTACTACGTTGTAGCACATTTTCATTATTATTTCAATTTTTTTTCTTTTTTAATTGGCTATAGAGAGATAGCAAGTAAATAGTGTAATGAATGTAGAAATTCACGTAGATTACGAATATGAAATAAAAAATGGGTCATTCTATTTGAGAAAATGAAGTTGACCTTGATCTGACCTTGAAGGGTGACCTTGAGAAAAAATCCAAGGTCACCACGAGATTTCCCCCTCCGAGTTATGAAAAAGTCCTCAGAATAAATTTTCTGTATCTCCAACAGGGGCCGAGTAAAACGGGTGCGTCATTTAAAATGGGCCACCCTGTATATGTACAAAAAAGTTTGAGTGATAAAATACATGTTTTTATTTATTTATCTAAACATAATAGAAATAGGCATGAGAAATCAGAAAATATACATTTATAACTGGGTATGGAAAAAAACAAATAAGAGAGAAAACATTAATTTACAGTGTCGTATCCACTATCATTACAAATATATTTCTTAAAATAAGGGTTCTGTACAATATGAGGCGCTAGTCGGTAGGAATTATTTTCCAAAGTATCTTGACCAAGAGCGTAAATGAAAAAATTTACAGGTAAAAAGTATAAATCTCTCGGTCTCAACAAGAAGAAACCATATTCTTGAAATTTTCCAATCGCTTCATTGGACAAGGTTAATGTATTTTTCAATAATTCACTGAACCAATGTTTCATGGCGATTACATTTATACTTGATACTGGAGGAAGAGGGTTTTGCAGAGACAAGTTAACTTTCAATAATTTCAAGTTGGGACAATCTAAATTTTCAATGTTGTAGCATAATTTTCTGGACAAAATAGAATTCAAATATTTTTCTTTTTCTAGACCCTTGACAATGACTTCGGTTGCGTTACACAAAGATGATCGAATAATATTCACTGCTTGATCATAATCAATGAAACCATCATCCCAATTCAAATGATGATAATTTAGCGTAACATTAGCAGCTTCTCGTCTACGGAGTAAATTTAACTTGGTAAATTCATAGGGTGGTTTGAACACAAAATGTTGCACAAAGTCATTATCAAAAAGTTTACTGAATGAAAAACTCCTCACAATAACTTCTTTTTCATTGCCACGAAAAAACTGAATGTCAGCGATAAATGTATTTTCCATATTTATTTAAAAAGAATAAAATTACTTTAGCGATATATTTGATGTCACTTGTTGGAGTGATAAACTAGTAATAGATATGAAAATACATGGGAGCATTGTTTTTATACTTAACTTAAATCAAAGTAAAAAAAAATAATATACATTTATTCCAAATCCATTTCTGAAGACTCGTTCTGGAGGCTATAGTGACCAAACGGTAGGGTGTTAATTTTATCAGTCATCAGAACACGTTTATCATCATAATTATTCAGAACAAGTTTGTTCTGCTTAATCGTTGATAGACAGTGATTTTTTGAAACTATGTTGTGAAAAGATTTGTAAAGTTGTATGTTTTCACGCATACACCTTTCAAAATCTTCAAACTTAATTTCACGCTCTGTGACATGTTTCTTAACACCCTTAGCCTTCTTTACAACTTTTCCCTCGTGAACTTGATATGAATAAAGTTTACTCGCAATGCCCACAAATTTTTTCAAAATTTTACCATCCAATTCATCTTTGAACTTTCCGAGTACCTTTTTATTTTGAATTGAAAATAATCGGTGATTCGCCGGGTATGCACTTGTATCTAAATGTTCGGAAAGGCTCGAAAAGTCCTCGTATAAATCGTTTGTAAAAATTTGATAAAAAAATGAATCAGTGTCCAGTAACCTTACATTCTCAGGATTGAATTTGGGTTGTACAATATCGTAATGAAATTGATACATCAAGGTCTTACTGAGGTCGAGGACGCAAACCCCTGCAAAGATTGCTTTGTTAAATCGGATTTGCGTCTTCTTCATTGTAAAGAGAACGAGATTTTCTTTCAATATTTTAAAATCTTCGAAAAATGGACTTGAAATATGTTTTCTGGATAGTCTCCATTCTGTTTCTAACCGTACATTAATCCTTTTACGCACACCTTCGATTAATTTCCCGTAGAGGGCGTTGTTGGCCAATTTGAAGAAATCTTTGGCAAAATCATTGGTTGCATTTTTTCGATGCTCTGTATTCAGATTAATGTACGGAGCTAAATAGTTGCTTTGAGTGAATTTTATTCCTCTATGAATTTTTACAAGTTTCAGGCCATGCTCAAGAGCCTGTTTCAGGGTTAAATAATGAACAACGTAATTATTTTTATTCTCCAAAGTGGTGAGCAGTTTGTGAGCATTGGACGATGGAGATTTCTTACTCTCACAGAGGAAAGGTAAATTCGAGTGTAGATCATGCAATTCCTTGGGATATTCCACATCTACCTCGAAATAATAACCTACATCATCTTGTGGAGTAAGATCTAGAACGGTAATGTTATCAATTTCTTGTGGACTCAACCACTTGAAATCTTTCAAAGGAAGTTTCTGAATCATGCTGTAGCCATAGAGGTTATTGGCATCTAAATAGGTGAGATAGGAGGATTTCTCAGTTGAAATGAAATCCCTTCCCATATATTTATTGTTTGCCTCGGCGTACTTTTGAATACATTGGCAAATACCACCCCTAACCGCTTGTTCAAAAAACAGGTACATGTCATAGTCCAACAAAAGTTCTATTTCAACTTCTGTTTTCTTAAGCATTGCGTCCATTGTAAGACCAGGCAGGGAGTAGTACCACACAGGATCTAAGCTGTATATATCGAGGGACAGAGTTCGGAATGATTCGAAAATATCTGCCAACAGGAGAACGTCAGTTTTCAGATAAATTTCCGAATATTCTTTCAAGTTTAAACACTTGAAATGTGTCCATACTTTCTGAGCATGATCATAATCTTCCTGAGTTACCGAACTATTTGTTAGAGAGGAATAAAATTCATCAAGAGGCGGCAGCTTATTATCTAACAGTTTACTATAACTATCGAGATATTCGTAACAAAAAATTCCTTTCCTAGTCAATAATTCGAAATCAATATCGGACTGAATATGTTTCCTTGTGTGTATGAATTTTTCTTTGGGTAGTGTTTTACTCAATTTGTCAAGACTGCTCGACAAAAACCGAAATGAATCAATGAATCGAACACTGAGATTGTCGCTAACTTTTTTTGAAAAGGAAACATATTTTTCCATTGAATTTGGAATTATATCGATTTTTTGATCGTCATAATTCAAACCATTTATGATTAAATGACTGTCGTAGCCTGAGAAGTTGTGTGCTACGACAGGAACAAATTTTTCGTTTCTAAATTTCAAGTTGCATTTATTGCAAAGGACCCTTCGAAGTCTTCCATCACCATAGTGGTAATGGTCCCTTACTTTCTTCAATGTATCTGAAAAAGGTCTTTTGCAATGTTCACACTCGGTGGTTTCATTGAAACGTCGCCAATCATCGGGTGAAAGGTTGAGTGGAACTTGCTCTTTGTAAAACTCATCAATTTTTTTCACATCTTCAATCAACATCTTGAAAAATATTTCAACAACATCCTCATTTTCTTCTTTAGCCGTGTATGTAACCAACTTGTTTGTATTGGGTCCAATCACATAGTAGGAAAAAGAAAAAGGAACATGTTGTTGGGTGGTCAAAGTGTATGAATCAATTGATGAGGGTTCACATGAGCTAACTTTTTTCAAAATGCACTCGAAATCTGTGTAAATAATAAAAGGAATTTTTTGTTCAAACTGAAAATGTTCAAACTTTAAAATGTTTTTACCCGGTTCCGGCATAATGGCAACACAAGGAGTTTGTTTACCACATAGATTTCTATGCTCCACCAATCTCGCCTCATTTCCGAATGCGGTAAAACACATTTTACAGAAAAACCGGGTTACATAGTTATTTTTTGCTTTATAGTGAAATCTGGTTATAAAACCGTTGAAATTTTTTATGAGGGAATAATGATGCAAGCCTTTTTCATCACATGTTAATATTAAATCAACATGGATTGGCTTCTCCTCTTTGCAAACTTTCAGAATGAAAACATTCTTTTTCTTTTCTTCTTCTTCAGCACCAAGAACATTGATGGACATGAAGGAATTATTTTTTTCAAAACAAGTTACTTGCTTTAAACTTGTATTAGCAAGTATACCGTCAAAATTTAAAGTTTGAACATTTTCAATAGCGAGCTGAATACATTTCTTAAAACTATCAAGTCCATGCTCAAAGGTATGCAAATGTTTACTTCTCCGTAGAAATGATGGAACACTGTCGAGAGTGAAAGGTAATCTATCCGCGATTTGCTGTCCATCACATTGATGCTCATGAAAATGTTTTTCAATGAGAAAAATGGATAGACAGATTTTGCAGACAAAAAATTTAATTCGACTTTTATTTTCCAATGTTGCCGGTAGCGTATGACGCATTAATTCATTGAAATTATTTATATATGTAAAGTGTGAAACGTCACCATTTCTAAGCAAAAGTAAATCATTCGAACTGTGGACATTATCAACTCTGGAAATGCGAAACGGTTTGGATCACTTTTTTACTATCGATGACGTAAACATTTACTGCTACACCCGGATTGTTACCTTCGAAAATATCGAGCTCGTCAATTTTAACTGGCCACGATAATCCCGACCAATTGTATTTACTGTCAAGATCTCTATAGTTTTCCTTATATCTACGTTTTTTCCAATCGGAAATAAACTTTACCAACATTGAATATTTAAAGCAATAGTTGTCGTTGATTTTGACATTAAATACAGTTTGTCGTTTTTTCTGAAGAAAATCCGGAGTCTCAATAAAGGTTCCACAGCGAATTGGTTGGTATTTGAGGAAAGAAAGCTGAACTCCTCCGATGGATTCCATTGTCCAACCGCTTCCTTTCAATTCGAAATGAAGCATTTCCGACAGTAAACTCTGTACAGCCTCCTGCCATACATTATGAAAGTCTACACTTTCACACACTATTAGGTTTTTTGTTTTGAACGAAGCAAGTTTAATTTCGTCTTTTTTGGAGATTTGTTTGAAAAAAACAAATAATCGAGCCGAAAATTTAAAACTTTGATAATTTCTCAAAATCTCATCCTTCAACTCCATTATTTTGTCTTTCACAAACTCTTGAAGAAATTGATTTGTGTCTTTGTAAATAACATTTTTGACAAAATATGTTCTAATGTTATTTGAAAAGGCAGACTCTAGTAATGTAACATTGTCAGGGTAGCTGTTGAAAATGTTTCTTTGATGCCGTACAGAGTTAAAATGTTCCTTCCTTTGAGCATCACTTGTAAAACTATAATGTTCATTACATATTGTACAGAACGCTATTCTTATTTTGGGAATATCCATTTCACACCTTGAGAAGAGATAAAATTATAAAGAAATTAATATTTGAAATTTAAAAAAAACAAGTTTACATCTATGTGTCCCTTTTTTTAAAAATTTTTACATTTTAATCAAACAATATTTCCCAAATGGATTTTTTCCAAGCCTCATAATAAATTCGTCTATATCTATTGGTAGTTAATTCCTCATGACATAACTCTTGAAATAAATCAAATCTTGTCAATACATCCATGATGCTATGTAAGAAAACTTGTCTAAGTTGTTTATGGTAACAATCGTCATCATCATTCTTTTCTGGGGTTTCATTACATTTACAAGGACGATCTAGGTAACATGAATATCCACGACATTGAATCAAATATATTAAATCTTCAAAACAATGGAGAAAATGATGAAAAAATAATGGTGGTAGATTTAATTTTTTCACGCGTGGTTTAATGTAAAAATAAAAAAAATTGACGGAAGATTCGAAAGTCTCTTTTTCGATATAATTTATAATTTCATCAGCGTGAAAATTGAAAAAGTTAAATAAACTTTGTCTTAATGCAAGTTCTTCTAATGTATCCATCGTTTTTTCAAAAATTGCAAATGAAAGTAATGAAAAAAAATATTTAAAAATTTTCATAATCAGAATTTATAAGGTAACAAATCTTTTGACACACTTCATGAAGATCTTCATGATGCTTACATTTTGAATTTAATTTACAATACTTTGCAGACTTTGTTACATTTATAAATAAATATTCCGCAAATTTTTTAAATTGTTCATTGAGTTCAATCAAAATTTTAAATTTTAAGCTTTCAGGAATTAATATTGACTCTAAATTTGATTTGAGTTTATTTTTAAATTGATTTTCTTCACCTTTTAGAGTATTGTTATAGAAATCATTAAAAAGTCTACAATCACTGCTATCACCATCAAAAATAGCTTTACTATAAACATGAATCCATACGTGTTCCTCAGCAATAATTTGACATACATTTTCAAGATAGCTTAAGATTTCATAATTTTGCCAAAAGAAAAAACTAATATATCTAACAGTAAGTTTACTTAATGATATCATAATATTATTTCATAAAATTTTGAATAACACTGAGAAATAAATTAATTTACATACCATGAAATTTGAAAGAAAAAAAAAAAGAGTCAAACTACTGTAAGTTTAATTTTCTCTTCTTCAGCAGATTGGTTAACTCTTCTTCTTCCCGACAATTCAAGTTTGGCCAGGTAACCTTGATGATTTCGAAATCTCCCTCTGCTTCTTCTAACTTTTCCTTGATTTTTATCTGTCCAATTTTATAATTAGGTTTAAAAACTATTTTGTCTTCTTCAAATTTAATGTCTTTATCGCTTACGTTAAACTTTTTCTTGATTAATAATTCTAATAGTCTTTTATTATTTAACACCTTCAATATAATTATAGAACTCATATTCAAAATAAAAAAACACTTTTCTTTTTTTTTTCGGATAATGTTCCTTTTTAATTATTTACACATTTCACATAAAATAATAAGAACAAAATAATATTAATAAATGGTTGGTTTAATTATACACACACACACTGAATGTTTCACAAACTTAATTTTTTTTAGTTGAATATTTTTCTACTTGTAGGGTAATATTACTGACTATGTGTTTGAATGAATAACATTATTGTCAAGTCCAGCTTTATATATGATTGCCTTATCTGCCTCCGCGTCTGATATCAAGCAATGTGAGCTTGCAGACAACGTGATATCGGGCAATGTGAGCTTGCAGACAACGTGATATCGGGCAATGTGAGCTTGCAGACAACGTGATATCGGGCAATGTGCTCTTGCTAGCCACGTGATATAATTGAACAACCTCTCAAGTTTATCTCAAGTGTATTTTCTTCTGACTAGTAAACATATACAGGGGGGTGTATTAGTTAACAAACAAAAAAAAAAATCTACATTATTTTCTGGATTGTATTGGTTAGTGGATAAAGTCTTACAACTGCATCATGTATTATTAGAGCGTACAAGGTTGTTTTTTCAGTAACATTTGCAGCTAATTCGTATTCAATGCGAATATCTACTGTAGAGCTGTGTTTCCATAGTTCGGACTGTTTTGAACAATCAATAACCACAATGGGGGCTTTTGTTAAATAATCTTTATAACTAAGATACGGTTCACTGATTTTTCGATAGTAATTCTCTTGGAAATCACAATACATTAGATAAAGAGGAATGTACTCCTTATGTTCAAAGTCAATATTTAAAGACTCGTAGGGGAAACAAACAGAGTTGAGATAGACTTTTATATTCTTAAGCTTTACATGGTCAAACATAGATGGATCCTTTGTCAAGCTGTTGTCCCGGTCTGTTTGGAACCCTAAAAGTATAAATCTAGGTTTGTCTTGCGCATTACTTGTCTTTACTGTCCAGTTGACCTCTTTACTTGCTGGTAAATTCGGATAGTAATTCAAACTCCATTTTCTAAAGCTCATGTCAATCGGAATGTTTCTCTTGTACTGTGAGAGCAGCTCCAGACGTATGGGATCGCTGACTTGAACATGTGGTACCTTCCATACTACTTTTGTGAGTTGAACTTTTGCATCTGTTACAGCAGCGGTACCCGTAGATAATAGAGCATCCTTGGAACTCTTGGATCGCATTAAAATCAAGTCCAGACGTTGATTGAGCAGAATTTTATCATAGTTTTCAGCGAAACCCAATAGATATTTCAGTTTGAGATATCCACTAAAGGTATAACTTGTTGTAATTTCAACTGACTGTCCGGATGTCTCATATTTTTTCATTTCATCGCTTGAGTATGATGGATATGCTTTTAGAGTGGATGTGATGCCAACATTTTTATTAGAATCGATTTCAACACTATTCATTTCCAAGCGAATCTCATCAAACAGGAAGCATAGTCCATTGTTTACAAAATGAATGGATTTATTAGCCTCCAGATTGGTTCCATCTTCTTTTACGATTTTTCCTTCAATGTAGATTCCCGATTCACTTAGCAGCAGATATGAGCTTTCCTGGTTAATACTGATGATGATATTGTCTGTACTGTCCAAGCTGATACTTGTGTACGGTCCATACGTATGACTTTCATAACGAATTATATTTTCATCGTAAGTCACACGATTGTTCAAATTCAAAATATTGTCTTCAATGTTAATTTTTTTTCACACTATAGCCTAAGCTTTGTAGAATTTTTACACTCCTTTTGGTAAGTTTCTTTAGTTTTATTTTTTTTTTATTACTTTTCACTTGTATAACACTTGTTGGAATGACCTTAAGGAGAGTGGGCACACTCTTTTTATTGCTTTTCACACGTTTCATCACAATCATATTTTCAAATGTAATTCTAACGATATCTCTTCACCTCGAAAGTCTATTAAATTATGTCTTTCGTCAACAAGCTTCACAATCAATCTGTCAATTTCATCTGTATTGAGTGGTAAATATATAACATTGTTGGGAACTTCTGTGATCCGGAAACCAGGTGGTACATTCAGGAAATATTTATACAAACAATTACTGGACACACCGTCTTGATAGGAACCATTGACTATGTTTACGTCAATTTTTATTGTATTTATTTTGGAAATTTTCAAAGTATTTGTGGAGGTCAGCATAGTGTGTGCAATGTATATTTCTTTAGGCAGTCCAAGCATATCGGCAAGTGATCGCTCCTTGAAATCAACATTATACTTGCACCAAAATAAACATTTCAGAGTGTTTACATTGGGTTTAATAGATATCGCATTTTCACCCAACTTGGATTTCAAGTAACTTTCAATATCCAATAGTTCGTACGTTCCTTCTTCTATTTCAATGTCAATCCACTCTTTACTATCGTCCTGATATCTGAAAACATTGTTTGTCCGATCAATGTTTGGAATACTATTGTAGGTTTGAAATTGTGTCAAACCAATAACAGCATCTGTTGAAACTTTTAAAGGAGGAAATATTGAACACACAATTTCAGATTGTCTAGAAGTTATATGAAAAATTCTGCTGGACATGTTTTTTTTTATTTATTTGTTAAATAATTCAATAGTTTTCTGAACAATATATTTCAAACACAAGTGTCCACAATTAACTGATCTGTATTTCTGTTCTCGCTCATAGTTATAGAAAATTTTACACCCATTAAGGTATACTCTTATTTCTACAGGTGGACGCAAGTTCCCAAAACTATCATAATAAAAGGCAGAGTTATTTTTCTTCAACATGGCCACCCAATGAGTGCCGGGTCCACTTGATTTGTCAAGATTAATAATCATCACTTCATTTGTTCTTGGTTTTGACGGGAGTTGATTCAAACTGTAGATGCCTCGAAAATGTGGAACATTGATTTCACGAATCTTTTTCAAAATATCAATGTTTGTCAACGCTCTCCGAGGCAAATCATTTAGTTTTTTGACAAGACATTAAAATAGTTTGAGTATGGTTTTATGTACAACCCCTGTCCACTTTTAATAGGAGTAACAGTACCCGAAGAACCAGCAGCCTTGAAATCTGCGATTGCTTTTGCAATACCACTAACACCGCCAGCAATGGATCCGAGGGCACTTAAACCAGCAAGTATGGGGATAGCAGCCGGCAAGAATCCACCTGACATTGTCTTGGCTATTCTGAGTCTTCTCGGAATTTTCTTGTTTACTTTATTCCCCCGGATAGCTTTACGTGCAGCCATCAGAGCGTGTTTACTAATCAACTTGAGATTATCACTTTCTCCAGCAGATTTCATTCCTAGCGCAGCAGCTTTAGTTAGTTTTCGAAAAGTCATTGTTGTCTTCTTTTTGCGACGTAGACCAGCGCCCATTTTTCTTTTAACTTTCATAGCGTTAGTCACGAACAAGGCAGCAGCTTTTTCCGACAAGTTTGAATCTCTGGCCAACACTCTCTGCCAAGCTTTGTTTTCCAATTCCCAATCTGCTTGCTTACGATCGGCTTTCTTGTCAGCGTATTTGAGATCGTGTTCTTTACAGGCCGAATCCAACGAATTGATTCCTTCTTGATCTTTTCTTTTATCCAATCTTGTTCCTGGACCACAGAATCTGTACGACGGAATGTGAAGTTCAAATGGTAACTTATCAATCAACTTATTTAAGAGACCTTTTCCACGTCTGCGAATCATTAACAATAAAGTGATTGTTGTGAAAACATTGGTTTATATAGGAAAACGAAGAAAGAAAAAAAAATCAGTAATCATGAAAACAAAAAAATGTAAAGAAAATTTAAATGTTGAAAATTTTGACTTTGTCAGCGAAGTGAAATCAAAAAATAAAAAAAATGGAAATTTTTTTCCAAACAATGTACGAGCCTTAATTGTCGGTCCAAGCGGATCGGGTAAGACCAATCTTCTGCTGGCTCTCTTGTTACATCCAAACGGATTGCGCTTTGAAAACGTTTATGTGTACTCAAAATCATTTCAACAACCAAAATATCAATTTTTAGAGAAAATTTTGAATGGAATCAAAGAAGTGCAACTCAAAGTATTTACAAACGATGAAGATATGATTCAACCGTGTGAAACAAAGAAAAATACTGTTTTTGTAATGGACGACATTGCTTTTGAGAAACAAAAAAATATTAAACAATTTTTTTTCCCAAGGTAGACATTTCCTCGTTGACATCATTCTTCTAGCGCAAACTTATTCAGCTATTGGTAAACAATTGATTCGAGATAATGCAAACTTTCTATGTATTTTTCAACAAGATCCCCTCAACTTGAAACATATTTATTCCGATCACGTTTCTGATTTGTCTTTTGAAAAGTTTAAAGAGATGTGTCAGTATTGTTGGAAATCGAAACATGGATTTCTCGTATTGGATAAAGAATCCGACAGCAAGTCTGGGCGGTTTCGATGTGGCTTGGATAAATATTTCATAGATATATAAGACAATGATTGCAAATGTAGAACTTATTAGACATGAGTCTTTCAAAAGAACTGAGTGAAGCGAAAATTCTCGCTAAAAAAATTAGTGACGCGCAGAAAGAAATACGAGCTAAAACATTATCCCTTAAAATTGGACAAGATGAACAATCAAACAGTATTAAAAGTTTCTTGAAACCAGTATCAGAACCATTGACTAAAATTGCCCAAAGTAAAGAGAAAAAAATCAACTTTCTGAAGAGATTACAAGAACAGAGAACAGCAGCATCATCAGGTGTACCATCAATCAAAAGAGAACCAATATCTTCGCTCAGACGAATATCTGAACTCTTGAAGAAATTTGACAGTCCATCGAGAATCAGAAGATACAATGATGAAGATGGTCAAACGTCTGATTCCGAACGATATGCTAGTCCACTAGATACATGGTCCTTAGGTGAACAATCGACTATTCAAACGCCAGACATACAACTTCCAGGCACCTCAACGTCATATCAACAGTCGAGTCCTGTTTACGATAGAAAACTGTTCGATAGACGATACAATCAAATGATTTTTCCAAGTCCAACAACAGGCTCTCCATTAAAAATGAAGTTAAAACCATCAAGATTAAGTATATCAATGCCTAGCTCACCAAAACCTTCTTTGGAAGCCCTAAAAAGAGGACCATTACTGGAACGAAGAAATACAATGTTAACACCACCGCCACCACTATTATCTCCGTCACTTGAACAGGAGCAACCTCAAAATTATTCCATGAATGAACCAGTGCTGCAGACATCACCACCACCACCACCAACTAGTGAAGCCGATAACACTCAGAATAGTTTGACACAAAGCGCAACCTATTTCATACCTATGAATTCAAAGACAACAAAAAAAGCTTCTTTGATAGATCGTTTTCTAAAAGCATTAGATGAACAAGCCATCGTAATCGATAAAGTTACCGGTATCAAAAGAAAAGATGGAAAATATTTCCTAGGAAAAAAAGAAATTGCATTTTTTAAGACACCTAACGAACACATACGTATTGGTCAAAATAATTATCCAGTCACTCGCGGACTTATGGAACTATTGTTTCTCAAACAACCAAATCAAGAGAACTATACCAATCTGGATGAAAGAAATTACGTGAGAATTATAAAGGATACTAAACTTGAACCTTTGTCAAGTAAAATACAACAATTTCAGGGATCGGGTTTACCAAATATTATGTTTGACAGTAATCGTAATAAGGAATTTGTTTACTTTAATGATCCCAATGAGTTGGTAGAGAGACTTTTACTCTTGAAAAGGTCCCAAGCTGCAGGCAATTATCTAGCCCACATAAACGAAATAAATTCAATTTTAGAAGAACTCAAAGAATGTAATGTAATTAATTAAATCGAGAGGGAAAAAAATAAATTGAATTCTTTTATTACGTCTAGCATCACCCTGTATATGTTTACTAGTCAAAAGAGAATCGTTGATATGGCGTGATCACTGGCTGAGGTCATGGGTCAAATTTGATAGCAACTGCCGGTTGCATGTTAACAATAGATAAGAAGAATTGAGTTGCAATGTTAGAACTGATAAAGACCTTTAGTTAGCTTTTCTAGCTATGAATAAATTAGCATTTGACGAAATAATATTATGCCGACAGTTCACAGGTCTATGGTTCGAATCCCAAAAATGTCGGAGGTTTTTTTGTTGTTGTACAAATAATATCGCTTCAACTTGGACACTGAATTGAACACACACTTGGTCTTTGTAATTTAATGTCAATCGCTAAGGCTGCAAATCCACAGGTCTATGGTTCGAATCCCAAATATAACAATGAAATATCAGTTCTCAGAGTCTACAGGTCAACACTTCGATTCCCACTA
This sequence comes from Bactericera cockerelli, assembly GCA_024516035.1. Taxonomy (NCBI): domain Eukaryota; kingdom Metazoa; phylum Arthropoda; class Insecta; order Hemiptera; family Triozidae; genus Bactericera; species Bactericera cockerelli. Next base: position 15,816,420 of record CM044961.1, read on the forward strand.
TTGCGTAAATTCAACAAAACACATAAACTGCCCTAGGGGGGCTGAAATTAAGCTGGGGGGGGTGGAAGTGGTACCAAAAGATGCCGGTCGTCGAGGCGGTTCCAAAAATATATATTTCAGCAAACCAACTTCAGCCGTTTGGATTTTACAGCCATTAGTTGTTATTGCATGAGATACCTGTTTTATACACTACTGTGTCATTATCGAATTCCCATTCAGGTTCTAGGTCAACACAAGAGATCAAGAGAACCGGAATCGCTTATGTGCACACAATAATATTGTAACCAAATTAACTATACATTTTTTGTCGATTCTGGGGTTTGAAGCCTTCCTGACTGGGTAGCGAGGATCTCACCTGCTAAGAGTATAACATGAATTTTCTGTAAGTTGGCCAAATTGTTACAGAACTCAAATTGATGAGTCACGGCTAGCAAGCCTGTGCAACATACTAAAACTAAAGATTTGCCACACCTAATTAGGTGCCATCGACGGCGCGTTGAATACATCAATTCTCGTAGGATCACCAATGTTAAGCAAAGTCTAGCGAAGTGAAGACTTTATGATGCTGGCTATCTGGCCCAACCCATGCTGGGTGAGGTTAATGTGAGTAGCAGGTTTGTCAGTTTCCTGCTAATGGAGGGTAGTACCCCCGTCGTGATATACAGTTGAAAGCGAAGTTAAACCCATATTAAAATTATTTTAATGGAGGACCTACCTAACTAGGTACCTACCTACTACCTACCTATAATTATTTTAGTTTTGTATCCTTTTAATCCGTATAAAAAGCCTTATAATATCTTTAAAGTATTTCATTGAATAATTCACTTACTCACATCTTGAAAATTAAAAAAAAAACTAACTAGTCGAAAAATAGTAGGTACATCTATAATATCTAAGAACCTAATGAAGGTCGATGAAAGAAAGATAACACACCCTACAGTTCAGCAATAAATTGATATCTTAATTTTATTTTATTTACGAGTGTGGTATCCCTATACTGTGAGCTCCGAAACTCGGAGAAGACACTCTAATCCAAAATATGTTGTGCGCTACCAATGGACTTAAGGAGCTTATAACTCAAAAACCGTAAATTTTTCGAAGATAGCTATTCTGACGAGGAATCATCTGCCAAAACTCAGGAATATGTCCTGAAAGTTTCAGCTTGATACAATATAGCCTTAATAACGATTCATGTGATTACGTGAAGAGAGGTCGGTGAACGTCAAAAATCAACAAAAATGTTATAACTCATAAATGGTTATCTATATCTATAAAAGAAAGCTGTCTGTATGTATGTATGTATGTATGTGTGTGTGTATGTGTGTATGTATGTTCTTTATACAAATCCACACCATTTGACCGAGAAACCTGAAATTTTGAACATAGGTCCGGTTGGATCAGGGAATTCTTCTAGGCTAGGTTATATCTCCCTGAGGTTAAGCTACAATGAGTAAGGATAAAAATGGATGGGTGACGCAAAAAAAATTCACGTTTTTTGACATAAATGACATTTTTTCTCGAAATTTGTCGCGACGACCTATCAACTCAAAGCGAGAAAGTTTTAGGCAAGGGTTCGAGCTTTCAATTGACATATCGATCGCGAATTTCTGATGAGCCGTTCTTGAGCTACGCCGGGTAAGGTAAAAAAATGGATGGGTAACATGTAAAATATTCACGTTTTTTGACCTAAATGACATTTTTTCTCGAAATTTGAAGTGACGACCTATCAACTCAGAGCGAGAAAGTTTTAGGCAAGGGTTTAGGCTTTCATTTGACATATTGATCGCGAAATTCTGATGAGCCATTCTTGAGCTACGCCGGGGAAGACCAGAAAATAGATGGGCGACAAAAAATATTCAGGTTTTTTTTTCAAACCTAAATGACATTTTGTATGTGTGTGTGTGTTGTGTGGTTGGTGGGGTGTTGTGTGTGTGTGGTGTGTGTGTGTGTGTGTGTGTGGTGTGTGTGTGTGTGTGTGGTGTGTGTGTGTGTGTGTGTGTGTGTGTGTGTGTGTGTGTGTGGTGTGTGTGTGTGTGTGTGTGTGTGTGTGTGTGTGTGTGTGTGTGTGTGTGTGTGTGTGTGTGTGGTGTGTGTGTGTGTGGTGTGGTGTGTGTGTGTGTGTGTGTGTGTGTGTGTGGTGTGTGTGTGTGGTGTGTGTGTGTGTGTGTGTGTGTGTGTGGTGGTGTGTGTTGTGTGTGTGTGTGGTGTGTGTGTTGGTGTGTGTGTGCTTTGTGTGGTGTGGTGTGTGTGGGTGTGTGTGGTGTGTGCGTGTGGTGGTGTGGTGTGGTGTGTGTGTGTGTGGTGTGTGTGTGTGGGTGGGTGGGTGTGTGTGTGCGTGTGCGTTGTGTGTGTTTGATGGGCTGGCGAAGCGGCGGGTGTAACCCGCTAGTAATTATATAAAAATTACATAGAATTAAAAAAGCTGTAAATTAATCAAATAATTAATATACAAAGTTTCAGCTTTCTACCATTTGCCACATTCGAGATATAGGCGATACCGCCAAAGCGCCGCCGAGTGACCGCGGAAGTTTTTTTTGTTAAAAACCTCGAACTGCAAGCATTATGAACTCGTAACCAAAATGTCATATTTTTAACTTTAACCATAAGCCCATGGTAAGCCGAATGCGGAAAAAAAAAAAAAAAAAAATGAGACCAAAGTATGAATCTTTTACTAATATTAGGGGTGTTCGTAAAAGCGGTTAGGAGTATCAGAAAAAGGTAAAATAAAAAGTAGTATTCTTCTATTGGACGAGGAAAACACGAATATGAAGAAAAAAATATAAAAAGTTTTGTCTAAGTAGGTCAAAATTACAAAAGAAAATACATACGAACTCGGTTTAGCGTAAGTATAGCACGCTCGTTTTGTTTTTCTTGGCGTTGCAAAACTAGCGTTTTGCTTGATTTGTGTCAACATTTTCTGTATTTACTGTATTGGTCGTTGCTGCATTGTGCACACTCAGGAAGTATTTTGCAAATTCATTAGCTATTGTTTGAGGATCTGCAATTTGCTGTCCATTCAGTGTAATTGTTTGATTTTTTATTTGTTTCTTTTGGGTTTTGTAATATTTCCAAAATTTCTTGTTATCTTTTTTAATGTCTTGACTCATTTCCTCAATACAGGGTGGACCAAAAAAACGTTTACACCCGTTAATGGTAGATTACTGACGACATTTCTAGGACGGATCTGCAATCCGTTTTTTCGGATTCGCCTTTATAACTGCACAAAGTGATTTTTTGCAACTTTCTGAAAAAGTCCGACTTTGGCTTATTCTTCAGGTCAGAACTTTTTTCCTGTTTAAGATGAGTTAATTCTGAACATTTCTGCAGAAAGCCAACAAAATTTTGATGTTTCTAGCTACACTATTTTGTTTTTTACGATTTGGTTTGGCATCTTTTTTGACACCTGAATAGAAAAAAAATTCTCATGTAAATTTTTTACACTTTGAAACACTCAAGATTTGCCCGAGAAAATTTTGGCACAGACATGGGCAAGTTTGATAAAAGTTGGCGGCCAACCCAAGGATGCTAAAAAATAATTTTACGATTTTTTATCACGTGATCTTCTGGGTAAACAAACCAGGTAAGTCTCAAAAAATGATGTTCAAAATCTTAAAAGTGTTGACCGTGTAGGGTCGTCTTGTACTCAAAGAGTAATTAGCTATTTATGTCTGATAATTATTTTCCTTGGAATTAATTAAAGGCCAGTCAAATGAATGATTGTTTGTTTCTCGATGATAGTTTTCAAGCATATTTTTCTGCATTCTATGAAATATTATCTTTAAACTTCTTGAGTTTTTTTAGTACAAGTTACATTATTATAATTCGGATGCTGAAATGGCAGATACGCATTTAGCATATGGAGCTGCCAACAGGAACATTTGGGATCACGTGAAAAACATAGTTTACGAAATCTGGTAGCAAGAATTCTGTTGGCGTTCGATCACCTGACAGGAAAACCTGGAATTTTCCGCAACATTCGACGGAACATGATGAAGAGGTTCAACCTTTGCATCCAGGAATGTGGACGCCACTTCCAACAGTTCCTCTAAGGGAATTGAGAAGGGAGAGAGAGAGAGAGAGAGAGAGAGAGAGAGAGAGAGAGAGAGAGAAAGGCAAGAAGGTAGATGGACAGTTCTGAGTTAGAACTAAGGTACTAAAGTCACCATTGTTTTCAAAAATTTGTGTGAGGAGAATCCATAGTGTGAACTATGGCTAAATAAAAAATGGCAGCAGTCTTTTTTATTTTGTAGTCATGAATTTTTTGCTAGCTCTGGCGTTCGGACCGGGTGGACTAGCTTACCACTGAGCTAATCGTGCGCGTCTAATCGTTTCTCATTGAACATACTAACACAAAATGTTTTTTTAAATACCTTTTTGTTTATATCAAAAAAGTATAAAACATAATAAAGACTGCAAAAGTTAATTTTACAAAATATTATCTTGTTTTTTTCAAGACTTCTATTAAGAGTTGGCAATCTGTAAATATAATGCTTGCTTTTTCTTTGTGTTATTATGTCACAATTTTAGTGGGTAGCGCAGAATCATAGGACTTTACCACTTTAATTTACAATATCTTGTATTATTTTTTTGCCTAAGATGCTGCCACTGGTCGCTGCTTCACATTAAAGCAGCCACTCATTTTTCCTCACGAGGTATGAGTGGACCCCGAACATCCAAGTACAGAGTAGAAAAAATTCTCCCCCGCTGGGAATCGAACCCAGGTCACCATGTGTGCAATGCCTAGCGCGCTAACTCGATCTGCCACAGTGACTACTGCAATCTGTAAATATTTATTATTTAATTAGTATTGTTTATGATAGAAGAACCTACCTACATATTTACCTGGATTTATTTCATAAACTCTATTTTCGTTTGGAAAATTCGCTAGTTTTTTTTTCTCTCGTAGGGAAGCATAAGAAAAACCATCCTCACATTCATTATCAAGGCAGTCTCTCAGGGGCTTACATGAATAATAATTATGTGTATTGTGATACCAATAGTACCTGATATAACTCAATTTACAGATGGTATTACCCCCAAAAAAACCATAAATTGTTGGTGTTACAACAGGTCAGATACAGGTATGAATAAAATATTTTTTTTTTGATAGTTAAAATAATATTGACCGCCGAGAATTGAACCTCGATCATGCGGCAGACACTCGTAGCATTACCACATCTAGCTAACACCACTAACAATCTGAGTTGCACGAAATTTATCATTTGAATTTTCCTAAACTGGCTGATGAAGGCATGTGAGACCGCGGTATTCAAAAAAAGCAATGTAAACAATTTTTGTAAACAATACAAGACGCCCTTACACAGTCTACAGCTAGAAAACTCTTAGGATTTTTGAAGAGTTTTTGGCAAACATCTAATAATTTTTTCCCAGAAGATCACGTGATAAAAAATCGTAAAATTATTTTTTAGCATCCTCGGGGCGACCGCCAACTTTTATCAAACTTGCCCATGTCTGTGCCAAAATTTGTTCGGACAAATGTCGAGTGTTTTATTTAGTAAAAAAGTTTTTTTGGGTGTTTTTTTCTGTTTAGGTGTAAAAAAATATGACAAACCAAATCGTAAAAAACAAAGTAGTGTAGCTAGAAACATCGAAATTTTGTTGGCTTTCTGCAAAATTGTTCAGAATCAACTCATCTTAAACAGGAAAAAAGTACTGACCTGAAGAATAAGCCAAAGTCGGACTTTTTCGGAAAGTTGCAAAAAATCACTTTGTGCAGTTACGAAGGCGAATCCGAAAAAACGGATTGCAGATCCGGCCTGGAAATGTCGTCAGTAATCTACCATTAACGGGTGTAAACGTTTTTTTGGTCCACCCTGTATATGTTTCGTAATTATTTCTTATATCTTTTTTGCATTGTTTTCTGAGTTGTTGGTATCTATGTATTTGTTTATTTGATTTATTTTTTATTTTTCTGATTCTTTCTTTTTGTTTGTATAATTTTTTGGTATTATAATTCCACCAAACTGGGAATGGATTATTCTTTTTTTGTGTTAGAGGGACATGTTTGTTTAATATTTGATTAATTTCTTTGTAAAATATTTCAAGCATTTCATCAGTAGATTCTTTTCCCGATTTGTTCAGTAATGTATACCAGTTGATTTTGTTTAGTTTGTTGCCTATTTTTAAAAAATCGGGTTTATGAAAGTTCATTGTTTTCTGGGGATCATCTATTTTAGTTTTGAATGTATTATTATGAGAAAATAAATTTAGGTTTATGTTTAGTTGAGGATGGTGACCTACTGGTGGTATTAATCCTTGGGTTTTTTCTATTTTTATTTCAGGAAATTTATTTTTTGATGTTTTATATTTATGTAGATTGGTCAAACATAGATCTAAAATTACTGAGTTTTTGTTTTTAATAGTATTTAATTGTTCTAAGTTAAAGGTTTCTATTAGTTTGTTCAATTCTATTATTCGATTTGAATTTTCTTGTTTAGTGTTGGTAAATTCTTTAATGTTAAAATCTCCTAAAAATATTATTTTCCCTTCATTCAATATTTCATGTTTGTCGCATGTGTTTTCTACAAATTCCTTTAGTGTATTAGGTTTGACGTAAGGTGGGAAGTAGCATGCACATATGGTTATATCTTGGCCAAATATTTTACAACTGACCCAAATAGTTTCGGTTGTTTCATTGTGTATATTTAGATTATTTAAGGGTTTTGACTTTATGTATTTTTTTATGGCAACTAAAATTCCCCCCCCCTTTCTTATCTTTGCCCTTAGAGTTAATTAGGTTTCTGTCTTGTCTGTAAATATTGTACCTATCATCTAGGATTTCGTCATTTCACTTTTTCTGTTCCTCTTTCTCGGTAATTTTCTAGCACGTTACAGCTCGCATGATTTAGTAAATGGCACTACGCGGGGGTTACCCATATAATATTCGATTCAATCATCTCAAAATATCGCTTCATTTCCACAGGGTGTCGCGATATTCACGCCTTTGAAAGCAAAAAAATAACCTTTTAATGTGGTTTGAAATACCCTCACATTTATAAAAACGTTTGGTTTAAAATATTTAAATACTTAACAATAGATTAAAAAAATATACCTACCTAAGTACTTCATTTATACTTCTTGCGGTAAAATAATTATATTTATAAATAATACTATTTTTGAAGAAGATCTAACATCGCATGTGAAGGGATGGAGTAGAGTCATTCTGTATGCTGTGTGATATTTTGTTTTCATTGAATTTGTGATAAATTCGTTCTGGGTTTTTCTTTTTGACATCATATTTTTGATATATTACTTTATCATAACGGCAAGAATGATAGTATAAGAGAGAGAAAGTAGATAAATTGGAAAAATCAGAAGGATAATAATATATGAAAGAGAGAGAGGAAAATGAGATACCTATACCTAAGAGGGAGAAAGAAGAAGATAAGAGGGAAGGATGATGATTAAATTAAGATGTAGGGGGCGAGTGAGAAAGAGAGAGAAATAGTGATAGAGAGAAAAAGAGAGAGAGAGAGAGAGAGAAAGAGAGAGAGAGAGAGAGAAAGAGAGAGAGAGAGAGAGAGAGATAGAGAGAGAAAAAGAGAGAGAGAGAGAAATAGTGATAGGGAGAGAAAGAGAAAGAGAGAGAGAGAGAAATACCTAGTGATAGGGAGCGAGAGAGAGAGAGAGAGAGAGATAAATAGTGATAGAGAGAGAGAAAGAAAGAGAGAGATAAATCGTGATTTAGAGAGAGAGAAAGAGAGAGAGGGAGAGAAAGAGAGATAGAGCAAGAGACAAGAACTTTAGAATATGGGAGAAAGACATGTAGTAGTTTATACTTGAATAGACCTAAAACCTTTTAAGAAAAGTGGTGTCACACCAAAAACTTCATCTGAATGGTGCTTTTCGATGCAGCGTAATATGTTATTGTATCTGCTAATTTTCCCGCGATGGATGGTGCTGAAACTGCCCATATTATTATTATTATTACTTATTATGAAACTCTTTATTAATGGAACATATTCTATGTACCTACAAACAAATAATTAAAGAATACAAAATTTAGAAAAATATAAACAAGAAAAGAAAAGATCAAACACCTCGGCCGAGGTGTGAAGAAAGCCAATACAAAGAAAGAGACAGCCCGGCAGAGTGTGAAAGGTTACGGAAAACATAGTTTCCATGAATTTCATGTACTTTCAGAAAGCGATAAAATATTATACAGATGTCCTAACTAAAGGGCGGGGTTATTGCTTCTGGAAATAACTCATATTATTATATCCATATTATCCATTGTCATTATTTCATGTACAATAGCTTAGACAAAACATAGAACTGAATAAAAAGTTTGACCTTGCTTTAGATTTTCCAAATATAACTTATTTATGTTCCTTTTTGAAGTAGTTTTTTTAAAAATCATTTTCGTGATATCACAACCACTTAAACTCGCTTCACCAAATTCACGCTGAAACAAAGACTTGAAGCACCAACCTCCAGGTTACAATCCCACCGCCTCGTCATCAAGCCTGAGGTCGGTCTTTCTCAAGTAGTTAATAAATTATTGGTTGAGTGTTCAAACTCTCAAAAGAATGTCACCCTTAGATGAAATTCTACTATATCCATTGATATAATGTTTGACGAGATTGAACTCACAAATCTCGGCTGCTGACTCCCCAGACTCGAGTTATAACTAGTATTACGCTTTACAATCTGTTTGTGTACCTAATCAATAAAAAAAAAATCAATACTTTCAGTGCACAATTTTATTTCGCTCTCTTTTTCTTTCTAATTTTTGATTTCTACGTTCATTTCCATTTTGTACAAAGAAAAAAAGTAATTACCATCCGAATTGGATTCTTCTCGCTCTTTCTCAATGTATCCCTCCCACTTCTTTTCTCTGGATCATTCCTTCTCTACCCTCCATTCCTTCAACTCTGTCCTACTTTCAATCATACTCATAACTTGTTTACCGTCTTTTGATTTGAGTTACACTTTCCTCTCTATCCTCCTCCCATCTTCTTTCTTTCCAATACCTCCTCCTCTTCCTGTTCCACCTCCTCCTCCTCTTCCGCCTTTTCCTTTTTTTAATACCTTCTTAAAAGGAAAAGAAAAAAAGGAACTTCTCATTTTATAGCATTCTCATTTCTCCTGTTTTTATTTCATAATACTATCGGCTCTCTTCTTTAACAAATTTTTTTTTCTTCTAATATCAAACATTTTTAGCTGGTTACTTTACAGTATTTTTCTACCGAGCAGATTATCTGAAGATGATGGAAAATATTGTCTTTGAAGGAAAAAAACCCAAATATCAATTTTTTCAGATATTCAAAGTCAATTCTAACCTTACAATTATTTATCAATGGGTACCTCCACTACAGTCCTACAATTCTTAAGAGAGCCTGAAAAAGTATGACGTATGACAAAAATTCAGAAATTGTTATGCTACGAATAAGTAGATCGTAGAGACCTACCTCAGTAGCTTGATCGATAAGGTGGCATACTTGTAACCTGGAGGTCGGTGGTTCAAGTCCAGGTTTCAGCGTAGTTTTATTAAAGCGAGTTTGAGTGATTATTACGAAAGTGATTAACACAAATATGATGAAAACTTAACTTAAACTAATAAGTAGATCGTACAGGCATTTACTATACGTTGTACGTATGAACTGAATCTTCCCGGGTTTCAAAATACAACCTTTTATTATGAATTTATAATTCTAACAGTTGTGTTACTTTTTTATTATATTTTTACTGAATTTGAGTACATAGTATGATGAAATTATGTAGACAGAGCAGACTCACTGACTCATAAATATAATAATATATAATTATATATGTTTATTTTGAAAGTTGTTTAATTAATTCAGAACTTTCAAAATAATAATTAATTGTGAGAATTAAATAATTTTCAAAGAAGCCAAGACTGCCGCAAGGGTTGCTTCTGAATGCACATATTAAGAGAGATTAAGAAATAAAGAGAGAAGTAGGAAAAAAGAGAGGGAGGAAGATAGAGAAAGTGAGAAAAAGAGAGTGGGGATATAGGGAGAGAGATAGAGAGAGAGAGAGAGAAAGAGAGAGAGAGTAGGAGAGAGACTCGGGATGGAAAAAGAGAGGGAAAGATAATATATAATTATGGAGAGATAGAGATAGAGGAAAAACAGAGGAATTTAGAAATATAAATATTATACAGAAATAGGTAGAGAAATAGAGAGATGGACAGGGAGACATAGAGAAAGAGAGAGATGGACAGGGAGACATAGAGAAAGAGAGAGATGGACAGGGAGACATAGAGAAAGAGAGAGATGGACAGGGAGACATAGAGAAAGAGAGAGATGGACAGGGAGACATAGAGAAATAGAGAGATGGACAGGGAGACATAGAGAAAGAGAGAGATGGACAGGGAGACATAGAGAAAGAGAGAGATGGACAGGGAGACATAGAGAAAGAGAGAGATGGACAGGGAGACATAGAGAAAGAGAGAGATAAAAAGGGAGACATAGAGAAAGAGAGAGATGGACAGGGAGACATAGAGAAATAGAGAGATGGTGAGGTAGAGATAGAGAAAGAGAGAGATGGACAGGGAGACATAGAGAAAGAGAGAGACGGTGAGGTAGAGATAGAGAAAGAGAGAGATGGACAGGGAGACATAGAGAAAGAGAGAGATGGACAGGGAGACATAGAGAAAGAGAGAGATGGACAGGGAGACATAGAGAAAGAGAGAGATGGACAGGGAGACATAGAGAAATAGAGAGATGGACAGGGAGACATAGAGAAAGAGAGAGATGGACAGGGAGACATAGAGAAAGAGAGAGATGGACAGGGAGACATGAGAAAGAGAGAGATGGACAGGGAGACATAGAGAAAGAGAGAGATAAAAGGGAGACATAGAGAAGAGAGAGATGGACAGGGAGACATAGAGAATAGAGAGATGGTGAGGTAGAGATAGAGAAGAGAGAGGGAAGGGAGACATAGAGAAAGAGAGAGATGGACAGGGAGACATAGAGAAATAGAGAGATGGACAGGGAGACATAGAGAAAGAGAGAGATGGACAGGGAGACATAGAGAAAGAGAGAGATGGACAGGGAGACATAGAGAAAGAGAGAGATGGACAGGGAGACATAGAGAAAGAGAGAGATGGACAGGGAGACATAGAGAAAGAGAGAGATGGACAGGGAGACATAGAGAAATAGAGAGATGGACAGGGAGACATAGAGAAAGAGAGAGATGGACAGGGAGACATAGAGAAAGAGAGAGATGGACAGGGAGACATAGAGAAAGAGAGAGATGGACAGGGAGACATAGAGAAAGAGAGAGATGGACAGGGAGACATAGAGAAAGAGAGAGACGGTGAGGTAGAGATAGAGAAAGAGAGAGATGGACAGGGAGACATAGAGAAAGAGAGAGATGGACAGGGAGACATAGAGAAAGAGAGAGATGGACAGGGAGACATAGAGAAAGAGAGAGATGGACAGGGAGACATAGAGAAAGAGAGAGATGGACAGGGAGACATAGAGAAATAGAGAGATGGACAGGGAGACATAGAGAAAGAGAGAGATGGACAGGGAGACATAGAGAAAGAGAGAGATGGACAGGGAGACATAGAGAAAGAGAGAGATGGACAGGGAGACATAGAGAAAGAGAGAGATGGACAGGGAGACATAGAGAAAGAGAGAGATGGACAGGGAGACATAGAGAAATAGAGAGATGGACAGGGAGACATAGAGAAATAGAGAGAGAGTGAAGTAGAGATAGAGAAGGCACAAAGTATAAAGTGGAGCAAAATAATTTTCAAAGGGATCAAAATTTCTCTCTGAACTGGCAAAAGAACTTCCCGACCTTCCTGAATTGGGTTGCAATCTTATTAAGATTTCCTGACGTCGCCACTCGTGGTTTCCTTAGTTTGTATCCTGAGGGCATTTCAGGAATGTTCCACCTCTCTGTTTTGCGAACTTGCAGACGTAGCTGCTTCCTTATAAACAAGAATGCTTCATATTTATTTTCCCTGCTCTCCATCTGCCATCTTTGTTATAATCTCGTATACGAGTATTTGAACATTCCTCGTTATCAATATGTCTAATCTAATTATATTATTTGTATCATTATTATTACCTTCGTTTCCTCTTTCTTTTTCTCTCACACTCTTCCTCTTTTCTCTCTCTGTCTTTATCAAGCGCTATCTTTCTAAACTTTCTGTCTCTCTCTTTGAAATTTCAAGATGTTCCGGGATGTTTTTCCTCTGGGTTTGTTGCGCGGTTTTTGTTGTGCACTAGGAGAACAATGCAGAATCTGGTTTATAATTTGCAGCTTACTCAAAATACCTCAAGCCATGTTCTATACAAGGTTCCTCGAAATACCTTATATTTTATACCATGTTTCGTCTAAGTACATTATAAATATGTACCAGGTCATAATAATGAGAAATCGGTTCCGTGTGGCAAAAACAAAAATACAATACATAATTATAAGGGGTTATTTAGAGGGTTAGAAAACCCTTTCACAGGCTCCTAAATTGAATCAACTGTGTTTGAAGCAATGTGAAATTTTTTCCTTCCAAATGAAAAACATCGCAAAATAATCAGTATACAAACATGAGCACATAATCTGTCTTGCATAAACCGCATAAGCAGTCTTAAAACTTGGTTGTAATATAAAATAGGCTGTGAAATATTTCATTGGTATAAAATGAGTTTATAGCTTCGTAAAACAGAATGTTCTTATAATAATTACGAATTATTTTCAACCAAACTACATTTAAAAAATATGAAAAAAATTGAAATCGGAGCAAAATAATATTTTTTTTACAAAAACGAACACAATACATCCGATTTTTAATATTAGAAATTTTTCGGAAGTAATAAGTTCAATAGAATAAAAAAAATATTATACAAGATAAGAAAATAAATTTTGATTAGGGCTTCCAACTTTGGAATGTCTGAGACAGGAGAAGTCTGATCCTATTTTATTATCTCGAATAAATAAAGTACTAAGGAGGATTAAGTATTCAATTGGATGAGTTTTGCTGACAGTGGGAGACACTAACACCGAAAATTCATAAACCTGCCCCGAGCTCTACAAAATGAACAGTTAATAATGTATTTGTTCATTGCCTACCCCAAGGGAGACTTAATCTTCCAAGTATTTTAGGCTGAAATCTTTGTCGGTAATGTACCAAGGTATATTAATTACTAATGTAACACAGAATTGTGGAGAAAAATATAACAATCCTAACTAATTATGTATTTAGGTGCTGTTGTAAAGGGAAATTCTGTGAAATGTCGGTTGATGGTTCACAAAGTTATCATTTTTGTTCGAAACTTGGGAATCACTAATACTAAACTAGAACTAGCCACAAGAGGGAGAGAGAAGGAAAGAAATGAAGAGGAAGATAAAAGGAAAAATCTTGGAGAAATTATGACTGAACAGAATGAAAGAGAAGAGAGAGAGAGAAAGAGAGAGGAGAAGAAAAGAGTTAAAAGAATAATTATATTTGAGAAAAAATGATCAAAGAGGAGAAGAAGAGAGGTACGAGTATCTCTATCAGTACAAGGGAGGGAGGTAAAGAGAAGGAGGGAGCATAGGTATAGAGATTGAAAAAGCCAGAAAATAAGGCAGAGAGGAAAAAAAAGTGAGTGAGAAAATAAATAGAGATAGAAAAAGCTGAAGAAAAAGGATAAAGAGAGATACGAGAAGGGAGTTTAATAATGTACAATTGTCTCTATTGCATTCTACACGTTCCTCATTCCTCCATGTAGAGGTACCTACAACAATCTTGTGTTGCAATATCGTCGACATGACAAAGGTAATATTATCTCTCGGGGGCCCAACCCTTGCTTCACCGCCCCCCAAACCTAATACCGTTCTTATTAAATATGTACCCGGGAGTAGAACAATAAACTTGTGGTGTAGGTCATGCACAATGCTCCTGCGGTAAAGAAATGTGAAAATGTTTTATGTGTGCAGAGATAATGTTTTTCTGTGAATAATGGACCCTTATTTCACTCTAGTACTTTGCAGTGAGTTATGTTTTCTGTCATGTAGGTAGTATGCTTTTATTAAAAAAAAATCATCCGTAAAATACCAACGAAGTACTACTTGCTAGGTATATCTAGGAATATTGAGTTGGTTTGGTGAATTGTGTCTATATCTCTAGAACACTTACAACAAATACAGAATCCTGGCCTATTTGTTCCTATACAAAGAGCAATCTGTGAGTAAGTCATCCGGCCATTTTGTGGATTTCACGTTATTTATTTTATGTATACATAGCAACCTTAGATACTTCTGTGTATTATTCCCTTCTTATGATAATTATACTAAATCGTGTTAAAAAAGGCCGGCTCGCGCGTAACTCTTGACGAGCGCTCGCCTCCAGGTGAGCTTGATTTAAAGAGAATCGGTTCAAAATTTTAGACACAATAAGTGTTTAAGAGCTGAATTATTAGACGTTTTGTAATACCTACCTCTGTGGAGATAAGTCTTGATTTTGAGTATAGTACGTGTTTGATTGGGAAATCTAGTGATAATTTCGTCCTTAGTTTAGTGAAAAATATCAGGCAATAGTGGAAGGTCGATCGCCTTATTGCCATTATTAATATTGTTGTCTCAAAACAAAAATAAATTCCTGGCCTACAACATTATTATTGCCAATTGTATACAATAAGAACAATTGACGAAGAAGTATTGTGTCCATTATTGCCAGTGTATTTTCTTTTTTAATGTTTCTATAATTAGGTAATTACATATAAAAATATTTTTTTGGTTCTTTATGAGTATTTTTTGGGGTTTTAACAGCATATAAGTAGGTACGTTACATAAGTTGATGCACCAGTAACATGGATTATTTATAAATATGACTGTATTGAAATACATGAAGGGAGGTAAAATTATTTACATGAACAATAAATTTGTAACACCAGAAACAAAAGTAAACAATGATGGATTTCATATTCGCACCAACTAAAAGAAAAATGGCATCTTCTCATTTTTTAGATTAAAAGGGGAAAAGTCACCAGAATCACGCGGGAATAAAATCACACAGCAATTATTCCCACCGGATATTAATATAAATAATAAGAAAAACACTGCGAAATGTTTCGAGTGAATTGAAAAATAGCGAGAGGGGGAGAAAAGAGAAGAAGAGAGAAAAGAAAGAACTTGTGGAAAGGAAAGAGAAATGAAATACATAAATAAACAATAATAGAAAGAAAAGAGAAACAAGAAGGTACAAACGAAACGAGGGAAATAGAGAGAAAAGTAAACAAAGTAGACGAAAAAGAGAGAAGGATTGAAAAAGATGGTTGGAAAAGAGAGAAATTAAAGAATTGAGAGGGAGAAAGCAAAAGGAAGGAAAAACGAGAAAAAAATTGGAGAAAAAAAGACAGGAAGAGGTAAACTAGGTAAAGAGAGAGAACCAAAGAGGGAGAAAATAGAGAGGAAGGAGGTAGGTATAGAGAGGAATTGAAAAATGGGGAGAACAAGAGAGAAATTTGGAGAAACAATATGATAGGAAGAGGTAGAAGAAGAGAGATAAAGAGAATTAGGGATGGAGAGGTAGGGGGAGGATTTAGAGGAAGAGAGAGGGAAGGAGAGGTCGGAGAAAGAGGGGTACAATAACGGTAATGTGTTATACTGGTACTGTCTGGGGAGCTGTTCCTGCATTCATATTATTATTGAGAGCTGATCCCAATTCCACAACGACATAACATTACATTTCCTCATAAAGGGTGTTGTTTACTGCTATCATCATTGTATCACTTACTTTACAACAACTGTTAGCACTGGTTAAGCAGTGCGTCATTGCGCCGACTTTAGTATTAGTAGCTCGATCATTAACTTGTATGTAGGTACGAACAGAAAAACGAACGAAGTCGTAAACTTAACATCGGTGGTTTACGTCGCGAAAATGAATGATTTTAGAAAGGCATCACAGTAACAAGATTTGTGACGTCACATTAATTACCTTAAAAAATTAATCAAGAACAATCTGGAATTAAAAAGCCAGATAAAACCATGTCCAGGAGTTTGTCTTTTCTAGTGGAAAAACTATGTATGATAATAATGTTTTGATACCCTCGTAATAATATAAATATGTATGTTGTATATTATCTTGGAGGTGTTTTCCGCGAAACGAACTTTTCACTCGATAGTAATACAAACCAATTTCTATCCAAATCGGGCCATTTGTTATACAAATATTGAACTTATAACCGCACGTATTGAGAAAATCAATAGGTAACTAAAAAAAGAAAAAGAAATATTATTAAGAGGACAGGATAGCCGAAAAGTTCCAGGGTAGCTTGTGCCAGAAACACCTGGGCCCATCTACTTCAGATGAAAGGAATCGAGTCAGCGCCATTCACGAAAGTTAGAATAGAAAACTGCAAAATTAAATTTCCCCAGAGCTCCTAATTTATAATGCCGCGTCCCCAACTTCGCTCATAAAGTAGGCTAAATAAAAGAGTGAGAAAATTGGATAAAGATGGAACAGAGCGCTTAGATTATAGTTTAGGTTTAGACTTCAGACAGAACAGTGGCGACTTTTCTGAAAATAAATTAGAGGTTTCCGGCAAACATGGTAGAGTCGAACTTGGAACAAAGAAAACCTCGAGAAACTTCGATATAAGAAAACTTTACCTCTCCACAAGGGATAAAGAGCCTCTTTATAAGAGAAACCTGAATATAAGAGTTCTTTAAATACCTTATGTTCTTTTATAATATCCAGGTTGGACTGTATTAGGTAATAGTTTTTCAGAAATTTGATTTCTATAATTGTTTTTTTTTTCGTTAATTTGCCACTCACCCAAGTCATGAATACGTATCCACCTAAAAAGCAAAGCCATCTACAAGATCTAACAAATAAGAAAGGTAAAAAGAAGACATTCTGTTTTCTTTAGTTTCTTGAATAACGTTGGTTTCGGGCTTAGGCTGGTGGTTCACTTGAAAAGAATCACTTTGTTTTCCACAGATTATTCACAGCATTTCAGATCTTCTAACTAATTTAGCAGCTCTTTACATATTACAGTCACACCTGGATGTAAAAGGACTCAAGAGACCGCCATTTTTTTCTCTTGTACCTATCCAGATTTCTTCAATAAATAAGTTACTTTCTCTTAGAGAAAGCTAAATTGGACCTGGAAATTGTTCTTTGAAATCGACGTTTCTCTTATATCCAGTTCTCTCATAACCAGGTTCGACTTGTATAATGAAAAACGAATTTCCAATATTTTTAGACAATTTTAACTTACTTTTTTGATACGCTTTTTTTCTTCTCATATTATGTTTCTCTTTTATATTTGTGTTGTACTATTTTCTTTTTATTTATATATTGTGAATTACTTACTTTTTAACTACTTGTGATATTATTGTATATATTATATTTTATTGACATTTTTATTGTTAACATTATAAATAGGTCTATTCCCGTAAATATACTCCCGTACACCGGGTATTTATTTATTATTATTAAAATTTCAATTTTTAATATTTCCAGAGAGAAGTTTCTCAACCCCACATCACTGAGTTCTTTTTACCGAGGACAAAGCTGAGATTTTTCTTCCCTTTCAGGAAGGTTTCTTTATATTGTCGGATCTTGAAGAGTTTTTTGTCCTTCAGGTATCTCTCATTTTCTCCTCTCGTGCATTATCCTCGTCTCGCTCAGTTTCAGATAGGAAACAAGAGGATAATGGCTGTGGGAGCTCAGACGGTCCCGGGCTTATGAGCTTTCAATTGACGAGACGTGAACGTCTAACCACAAGTAGGTTTAGGAAAAGGCATATTGAAATTATAATGCAATTGTATCTAAAAGAGATTATACATATTATTTCAGACGATGTGTTAATGAATGAATTTATAATGCAGTTGATATGATATTAAATTTGAACTTCCGGATCTGGATAAACAGGAATTCAAGGAACCGGCAATATTTTCCTGTTTATAAAGTAAATATAGAGGTTTCCTGTTTATAAAGTACCGTATATCCTGGTTCGACTATAGAAATTAATTAGTCTCAAATCCACGTTTTGTGTAACCATTTGCAGATATTTTATATTCTCTAGATATAGGTTATGATAACCAGATTTCATGAAAACATTTCATTTGTACATTTTAAATAAAACATGATTAACATTCATACAAAAAAAGGTTATGATTGCTTGTGGAGATCATGAGATTGTTTAAGCCAAATAAGCAGGATCTCTGCATGTAGTGAAACCGTGGAGGTCTGGAGGTTGGAGGTATAAGTATTGGATGAGTCATAATGTATATCTCATGGGTATTGAATCTGTCTCGTAAATTCGGCCATATTGGATAGTTTCTTATGTATTGTGACTCGTAATGCCTCAGAGTTTTCCATTGCTTGTTCCTCCATGAGTAGAAACACGACGTCCAACAAAGCTAAAACTTGTTTTACAGATGCAGTCGAAAGTGGCTTTATAATGGACTCGGATCTAATAGAAAACTCTTTTTTTTTTATTATAGACTGGTTGGAGTTCCACAAGAGGAGAACCAATTATCACACCGACCTTTATTTAGATCTATTGTGACCAGTTGATTCTATTTGGTTTAACGTCCTGATTTGAAGTAGTCATAACGGGGGTTTTACCCTCTATTCGCTGGTGATTGTACCAGCTACCCACAATAACCTCACCTAGCCTGGATAGGTCCGGAAATGCCAGCCTCACGTGTTTGGAGGGAACAGCATTTTCTTCGAAAAGTCTGCCCCAACCGGGAGTCGAACTCGGGATCTCTGGACTACTGGCAGTAGTCTCAACCATTACGCCACGAAGGCTGGCTAGAAAACTCTTTATGAGAGAGAAAATCTCAAGTCCCTGCGTCACATGTTCATGGTTGATATAGAACTGGATGTATTAGAAACCTCATTAAAAGAATATTTGCTCTGTCCCTTGTGTTTTATTATGTCCAGGTTCGGGTCCATTTCGCCAGCACCACCACCTTTAAAATGTAATGTTTTTTTTTTACATGGGTAATTTGTGCTTATTTTTGGCGAAATGGACCCTCCAGGTTCGACTGTACTGGAATTCCAACACTAGCTTCGTGAAGCCGGCCAACCTAATTGGATTGTCTGTTTTTTTTGTGGGATGCTAGTTAGTTGATTTCCAGCAAAGGGAGATTAAAAAATTCCACGTGTTTAGTTTTCCATGAATATTTTCTATTTATTTATTTTTAAAGGTATTTTCCATTTTTTCAATGCTAACATTGAATGGATATATGCAAAACTAAAAAAACTGGATAGTTTCAGGAAAATAATTTTATTATTGTGTCGCGTGTGTCATTTGAAGGTCGAGCAGACAAAGGGGGTATTTGACCCCCGGTAAGTACGTAGAAAATTATATTTTTAAGGTTAAAAATAACAAAGCTATTCAACTTTACAAAAGTAAGATACCTAACAATAGTATAATATCCTGTAGAAAGGAAAGTAATATATTTTTCTTTCAAAAATAAGTTTTTAAAAGAACATTTTTCCTGGACAAACTTGCCCGGAGTTTTAAAATAATCACGTGCAAAATTATTCAAAGTCCGTGTTCAGTCATTCCAAATGACTAATTAAATTTTAGAAGACCTTCGCTCACGAAACATGAAACTAATGAAATAAAATTGTGAGCACGCAAACCTATTAAAAATTAGCTTACATGAAAGTAACTTAAATATAATTTTATTATTCTTAATCACTATAATATATGTACAATTAGGTTACATAGGTAAAGTTGAGCGCGCGATTAGCTCAGTGGTTAAGCACTCGCTTGCCATGCGGAAGGTCCCGGGTTCGATCCCCCGTGCCGACAAAAAATTGTATTCTTAATTTGGTTACAGTTGTTTGTAAGGGATACTTTCCGGTGCGCTCGTGTTGACCCAGCACCTAATTGGGAAGTATTGTGTCACTTCTCGCCCATCAAAGGGGAGGCATACTACGGGATGGACAGGTTACAACACAGACCACAAGCGTCTACAGTAGCTCCTGTTTCATGGCTACGTAATAAAAAAGGCTGTGAAACACTCATCTTTAAAAATAAAAATAAAAAAAAATCCCACTGAGTGCAACATTTTGTCTCGCAATGTTGCGCAACGTTTCATGTTACACTCTTTCAATTTGATCAATTGAGATCTGACCCCATTGACTTCGCAACACTTTTCAAAGACAAAATTTTGCACAAAGTTGCTTACTTACTTACTAAAGTTGCGAGACAATAATTATGTAACATTCAAAATGGGATGGGTTCAGTCTGTCCCGGTAGCTCAATGGTAAAGACGGCACTCTTTACTACTCTTTAGGTTCCAGAGGTCGGGGGTTTGAAACCCAGCCGGGACATGACAAGTTTTCCTCCCATTTGGGATTTTTACAACATAATAATATACGTCTTGGATTTACTGCTGGAATTAGGGGATTAAATAGTCCTAATTGGGCAGTATGAATAAGGCAACGACATTATTATTATTTCTTCTTCATGCCGAAATCTGGTGCTTCCAATTCGTAAAATAAATCTCCATCTCTGAAACCTCTTCAAACTCCATTTCTACACCAGTACGATCTGTCACTGAAGCAACGTCCTGCGAGGTTAGGACTTGGATGACTATTTAAATTCAAGCTCTCGTGATGCTGGCTTTTCCCAGACCCACCTTGTCAACATTTCAACTTAATATATTACCTACCTTCAGATAGCTCTATCTTGTGCTTCTTCCATGGTGGTTCCTAAACTTGTGACATCTTCATGAACTTTATCATATCATCTGAGTCTTCCTTTTGGTCTATAGCTCCTCCATCTAGAAGTTTTCTTCTGTGGTTATCTTAGGGCGAAATAAATGAACGTTTTTGTAATACCTACATACCTTTGTGGCGCTAAGTCACGAATTGCGTACTGTGTAGGATAGGGAAAACAGAAGCTAAGCAATGACCTAAGTTATCGATGTTGTGTATTAATTTCGGCCTTAATCTTTTAATAAAACATGGCCTGTTTAATTATCTTTTTTCTAGCATAGGCTACTACATTAGTATACATACTTTAAAAATAATGAATATTTATTTAACTATCAACTTTAATACAAATATAATTTAAAACATATCACGCCTGGCGGGAAAATTCGAATGGTCCATTTATTTCAGTATTTGTTAGTGCTTCATTTTGTTTTCTTCTCATGAAAAATCCATAAAAAATATTCTGAGAGTGACAGTTCCTTTCTCCTCTGCATGTCACGAGTCAAATTCTGCAGCAATAAATCCCAAGTGCTTTCCAGGAGGAGTCATTTATCATTTTCTTGTTTCCAAACGGGAACTCAACGGGATTCGCCGGGATGATGAAATTTTCGTCAAAGCTCCTCATATTAAGTCCTTTTTTTTAGTTATCTTAGCCAGGTCAAATTATGCTTTCTAATGCAAAATTCATTCACTGTACAAAGAAAGAGACAGCGCGGCAGAACGTATACAATCTACAGGGTGTCCCGTATACAGATGCAAATATTTTGAGGGTAGGTTCAGCCCACCGTGGACTATCATATGAGCGAAACTTGCAGTGGGGCATTTTGCTTCGTTAAAGAGTTATGGCCAAATCCCTGTTTTTCCCACAGGTCTAGAGGTCACTTGGATCGATGCACTTTTTTAAAGAAATGATAGCCAGTAAGTAATTTTTGACTTCATGTATGGATAGTCATGCATATTTCCCTTGAAATGCAGTTGGTAGTATAAAAAAATATTGAAAGACCAGAGAGATATTTTATCATAAGTTCAATATTTTTCTAAAATTTGATTTTCCCCTTTTTTCCCTTTCGTGAATTTATAGTACTTCTACAATTGCAATTCTGCGTATCACTAGTTAAAAAAATGCCCTATTATGTTTAGTTTTAGAAAAAAGAAAGCTCATTTATACTAATTTAAAGATCATGGAACGCAGTACACACAAAGCTCAAAAAACACTTCTGAATCATGATGGAAAATTCAAAGTTGGCTGAATTTTAACAGAATTGGCGCGTAATTTGAGGTATAAATACACTGCTCTGGGTTGTTTAACAGAGGGAAATTGATCATTCACAGTGGTCGGTTGGTGTGAACTTTTATGTGAATGGGGTTACGGGGTCACAGGGTTATCATGAGGAAAAATGAGAGAGGCTGCAACGAAAGCAGCAACCAATGGTGTAATTATGGACAAAGAATACACATGGAGAAAGACTCTGCGCTAACAACAAAAAATGTCATTTTATTTTTAGAAGTAAAATTAAAAATATCATTTTTGTGTTTATCACAATCATGATATCAAAAACATATCAAATAGTGCCGAAAATTAGCCTTGGGTGAAACTCGAACATCCAACCTTAAGGTTACTATTATTATTATTATTATTAATACTTTATTGATAAACTACAAACATGATACATTCTGCAACACAGGACATGAAATGAAAAGAACCCAAAAGAATATGTAGCGAACCAAGGGCGAGGGTAAAGCTTGTAGCTTTCTTTTCCACCGAACAAATTGTTATTTGTTATTTGAACTATTAGATTTGATTGATATGGTTGGTTAATAGAACTATTTGTACTCAGAAATTTTTCATTTATAACTTGCAGTTGGCACAAAAATGGTCACACAGATCGCTTCAGACATCGAGTGTTCTTCAAAATGCAATAGCGCCCAGATTCAAAATTTGATAGATGTGTTTCTCTCTATCTGGTGCCGTTTATTAAGGCGTATCTCATTCGTTCCTTCACGCGTCTCAAAGAACTTTGTATTTATTGAAACAAAATAGCAAAGGGTATTTTTTTAACTAGTGATACGCAGAATTGCAATTGTAGAAGTACTATAAATTCACGAAAGGGAAAAAAGGGAAAAATCGAATTTTAGAAAAATATTGAACTTATGATAAAATATCTCTCTGGTCTTTCAATATTTTTTTATACTACCAACTGCATTTCAAGGGAAATATGCATGACTATCCATACATGAAGTCAAAAATTACTTACTGGCTATCATTTCTTTAAAAAAGTGCATCGATCCAAGTGACCTCTAGACCTGTGGGAAAAACAGGGATTTGGCCATAACTCTTTAACGAAGCAAAATGCCCCACTGCAAGTTTCGCTCATATGATAGTCCACGGTGGGCTGAACCTACCCTCAAAATATTTGCATCTGTATACGGGACACCCTGTATAGTAACGGTAAGGTTACTGTAGATTGTATACGTTTTGATGTATTTGATGCAGTTTCAGCTAGCTATTAGAGTAATTGAATGATCCTGATATCTTAATAAGGTAACTACCTGCTTAATGAAACTGGAGTTTGAATAATAAAATTATTGTAATCTAGAATCTAAATGGTCTGAATCCTCATTTAGATAATTAGATCTTGCCAGTGCCGGATTACCCATATGGCGGATTTGCCAGATGCCAAGGGCCCCGCGCTTTAGGGGGCCCCGCGCTTGAGCAGCTTACACTAGATATTATGAGATTTTTAAAAAGCTTGCACTAGGTATTATGAGTTTTTTAAAGCTTACACTAGGTATTTTTGGATAATGAGTAAGAAGAAGAAATAAAGAGGGGAAAAAACACACTCACAGCAAAGTACATAAATTGAATGGGGCCCCCTTTAAAATTGACCACGTATATGAAAATAGGTAGATCTCTATACCAATTGCCTGCGGCTCTTCATATAGTATATTATATAATTACTCGTATTTGAAAAGAATAATATTGACGGACGTGATTATCGCCTTCGGTAATCTCTGCCATCAAACACATGAAGTGTCTTCTGAGAGCTCAGTGATTGGCTTTATCGACATCTTAACAAATGATCTTCATTATAGTCACCTGCGACGCTTTTAATGTTTTTTTCAAGATATTTTTTTGTATCTATTTTCCGAGCATTTTACCCCATAACTTTGAAAAAATTTCGCATGCGGCGCCGTCAAATTTACTTATCATGATGTTTTGGATTGTTTTTCAAGACGTGCAATTCTAGTATGTACCATTAAAAAAAAAAAGTCTTTGGGCATTTTCGAAATGCATTTCGAAAACGTCGTTTTGGATACTATTATGGATTAGTGGCTTCGGTTTCAAGGTTTTAAAAATAGTATTCTAGAAAAAACTCAGTACAACTTTGGGGCCCCGCGCCTTGAAAATGCCAAGGGCCCCGCGCAGCCTTAATCCGGCACTGGATCTTGCGTTAATGTATTATTCATGTTAGTTAAACTGATATTTCGAGATGATTATAGCACTTTCAATTATTGTTTTTTTTACATAATATATACCTCTCTTTTACTCTCCCCTTAACTGTCTCTCTCTCTCTCTTTCTCTTGTTCTCTTCTTCGCCCTGTACTTTAATCTATAATCTTTTACGAGACATCTCATTTCAATGTTTGGGAGTAACAACATTTTATTCGAGAACATGGAAATTACATAAAAACTGGAAAAAGAACCATACATTCTTCTCTTTACATCCCTCGAGCTCCGGCAAACACGTCATCTGTCACTCAGGACGAATTTCCAAGCTCTTAAAATGCTCTAACCCTAGCACCACCAATGGCTGTATAGTTGTAAACGTCTTGCACGCTACAGCTGTAAATATCTTTTCCTTCTGAAGGGTGGACGGGACGGGTTGTGTGTTCGCAGCCAGTCACGAAATGGCCGGAAGATAAATGTCTTGGCTTGCCAGAGTGTGATGAAGGGTTGTACAGTGTGATGAAAAGAAGTTCTGTTTGAAGGAAAAGCAAAATAGCTCTGTTAGACTCTGTCGATAGCGCTGATTCCCTTCTAAGTTACCTCAAAATAATTAATATGTACACACTAATCTAATACACCAGAAGAATCGGTGCGAACGACCTGTCTACTGACAGAGTTGAAGCCCCTAGTATAAAAAAAAAACAAAAAGAAAAAAAAGCAATCACATTTCGTCTTGTGATCTAGGTATGTCTCCAATAGACATGAGGAGTAAAAATTTTCTGTTATTTTCTCAGAAATTATTTTCTGAGTAAAATCTAGCCCAGGTCAATTTTTGGACACAAAGAAGTATTTTTGATGGGGTAACTTTGCTCTATGGGTTTCCCAGGTTTGGGGAATTAGTCTCTATATACTACAAAGTGTATCTCATCCTCATTGCACCTACGTCAGCAGATGTTCGTTCAAAGGGATCTCTGAATGATGTTTGGCACACATGTACACCGTTTATAATGTCAGGATCATGTTACCAATCTCTCATTCTCATCTTCCGTGGGTTGTTACACTCTGTACGTCCGACGAAGGAAATTTTTGGTGGAAAAATAAGTTAAATAAGAGTTCTTGTGTTTTTTTCCATAATTTTTCTTCTAATAACTTCTGTTCTCTTAACATACTGCTGTGCTGCTTACTTTGTTGTTTTGTTGATGTTCTCTAACTTTTGTAGGTACAGTACTTGTTGTAGTTCTTACTGCTTGTTCATATTGGAGTTGTTTTCATTTGGTACTATACGTGGTATGTTATTAAACTATTTTTAGTTTACAAAGTTTGACTTCTTCTTTCATCTCGATTCCATGTACCAATTGCTTTTAATTTTGAGTTTACACGTTTAATAATAGCTTCATATGATATTATTAAAATCATAAATTAAGAAAATTTTACTTCGTAACTGTTTGAAATACGTAGGCAGATGAAATTTTGCAAATGTGTGGGTGAGACTATAGCGACAAAGTGCTAGCTAGGAATTATTGAGTTCCGTTTTGTCGGGTTCTAATAATGAAAATGAATAAATGCTATTGTTTCAGCTCTCTCTTCTCTCCCTCCTTTTTACCCCCCCCCCTCTCTCTCTCTCTCTCTCTCTCTCTCTCTCTCTCTTTCACTTATTTCTATCTCTTTATGGCTACTATATAATAAATATGATTATTCTTTATTTATTAATGATAATAATCTACATTATTAATTTTATAATAACCATACCTTCCTTCTTTGTTGAAATTATTTTCTATCCTCCAAGCTGTATTCCTTGTCAGACATTGCTCTACACTGCTCTGCAGGGGGTATTATAAGTATGGTGGAGTAATGGATGTGGTAAAGCACTTTAATGCAGTAAATATTGTGTTGTGCTCCTCATTACTTTCCCCTTTCTAACTCATAAATAAGTAAATACAAACACTGTCGAATGAACACTCCAAGTCATGAAAAAAGGGATAGTTTCAGTTATTGTATTTTCAATATTCCTTGTATAAGATGTACAATATATATTTTTTTTGTATCCTAAGAATGTTCATAATAATATGTCATTTGTTTTATTTTTCATTTCTTTTTTGTATACAGAGGACCCATCCTAAGCAATTTTAATTGACTTATGTATAAGATGAGAGCTATTAGGATAATATACAGTATGTTTCAGAAAAGGTGGCCACCCCCTCGTAACTTTTGAACGCGACGGAATTTTTCAATTCTGTAAAGTCCTAGGTATAGGAAGTGCCCTATGGCCCATCCTGTGGTCATATTTATTTTTGGCCCCGGTCGGCCCTTCCGGCTTTTAGGCCATATTTTTTCATTTTTCTCGCGAATTTTAAATAGAATGCTATATTTTTTATTCCTGTTAATTAAAGTCCAAGTTAGGCTGAGTATAATGAGCTTTTAAAATTTTCAAAAACCTTATCAGGGGCGGAGCTAGTAGGGTGCAAGTTTCAAAATTGTTACACCCTGTATTTCAGCGTTAGTTAGATTTTTTAGTACTTTTTTTATGTTCATAGGTTCAAAATATTGTTTTACATCATATGAAATCAAAAAAATATTCTTGTTTACTTCGAATCAGGGTCATAGTAAGGTTTTTGTAAAAGTACTATTTTTCTCACGTCAATTTTTCCGTAAATTAATGGTGTTCTCGAACTTGGCATTTTTAGAGGTGAAAGTCTGCAGTGACATATGTTTTTTATGCTTGAAATCGAAAGAAAACTTAATGGAGAAGCGATTAAAATCATAAAAGAAGCCATTTAACCTGCTAGTTTTTTCACGACAGTGTCCGGTAAAGTGGGTGAATTTCGTATTGGATTTTTTTGTTGTTGAGGAAACACAATTGGCATAGAAAATAAATAATACCTAATAAGGGAATAATACTTCAATTAACATAACTAAATGCGAAATTAAATGAAGATTATTTCTTCTAAATCAGTGCCGGATATTTTTTTTTCTCTCTCTCTTTCTCTCTCTCTCTCTCTCTTCGCCTCTTTAAAATAATTGAATTGGTTTAATTTTCACCCTCAAGAGTTTGGTACTTGACCTGGTATTTTTTTCTCTTAAATTTCGAGATAATTAGATTTTCTTTTAGAGACCTGTTATTTATTACTAGCAACACCAGTATGATTTTTTTTTTAAATTTGGGTTTAATATCGCGTTTCAACTGCATGGTCATATCATAACGGGGGTGTTACATTCCATTCGCAAGAAACTCACCAACCTCCTAAACACATTTATCTCACCCAGCCTGGGTTAGGCCGGAATGCCAGCATCACGAAGTCTTCTCCTCGCTGGACGTTGCTTAACTTCGGTGATCCTACAAGAATCGTTGCATTCAAAGCGCCATCGGACTGACTCCAGAATTATTGACAATGTGTTTTCTACAGATTTTACCAATTTACCAACTAAAATTGTCTCAAGAGGGGACCCCTAGGCCGACTTTAGAAGCAGCATTGTCCGATAATTATTTTTGATACAACTTGAACTTTGAAAAGCGAAAAAAAGAGAGATAAAAAAAAATATCCGGCACTGATTTAGAAGAAATAATTTTCATATAATTTCGCATTTAGTTATGTTTATTGAAGTATTATTCCCTTATTAGATATTATTTATTTTCTATGCCAATTGTGTTTCCTCAACAAAAAAAAATTCAATACGAAATTCACCCACTTTACCGGACACTGTCATGAAAAAACTAGCAGATTAAATGGCTTTTTTTATGATCTTAATCGCTTCTCTGTTAAGTTTTCTTTCGATTTCAAGCATAAAAAACATATGTCACTGCAGACTTTCACCTCTAAAAATGCCAATTTCGAGAACACCATTAATTTACGGAAAAATTGACGTGAAAAAAAAAGTATTTTTACAAAAACCTTACTATGACCCTGATTAGAAGTAAACAAGAATATTTTTTTGATTTCATATGGTGTAAAACAATATTTTGAACCTATGAAAATAAAAAAAGAACTAAAAAATCTAACTAACGCTGAAATACAGCGTGTAACAGTTTTGAAACTTGCACCCTACTAGCTCCGCCCCTGATAAGGTTTTTGAAAATTTTAAAAGCTCATTATACTCAGCCTAACTTGGACTTTAATTAACAGGAATAAAAAATATAGCATTGCATTTAAAATTCTCGAGAAAAATGAAAAAATATGGCCTAAAAGTCGGAAGGGCCGACCGGGGCCAAAAATAAATATGACCACAGGATGGGCCATGGGGCACTTCCTATACCTAGGACTTTACAGAATTGAAAAATTCCGTCGCGTTCAAAAGTTACGAGGGGGTGGCCACCTTTTCTGAAACATACTGTATAATTAATTTTCTTCTGATTAAGAACATTTACAGAATTTCCCTTAACACCAGATTAAGTGTCTCATAAAGCTAAATTCATTTTTTTTTTTTGTGGTTTAACGTCGCTTTCAACTACATAGTCATATCACGACGGGGGTGTTACCCTCCATTCGCAGGAAACTCACAAACCTGCTACCCACATTAAACTCACCCAGCCTGGGTTGGGCCGGAATGCCAGCATCACGAAGTCTTCACCTCGCTGGACGTTGCTTAACTTCGGTGATCCAACGAGAACCGGTGCATTCAACGTGCCATCGACGCTGGCTGCTAAATTCATTTAAAATCAAACACCTCGGCCGAGGTGTGAAGAACGCCTATACAAAGAAAGAGACAGCCCGGCAGAGTGTAAGGTTACGGAAAACATAGTTCCCATGCATTTCATGTACTTTCAGCCAGCGAAAAGTGCAACATGAATTTCAAAAATTGCAATTTTTATTGCGGAAATGGACTCTACCCTGAAAAATAAATTGATTTGACTTTTTGTTTGACTTCCTAGCCCAACGGGAACCCTATTTTCGAGACCCCCCAACAATCGTGAAAGACATGAAAAGATTCATAATTTTGTTTTTTTTTTCTGTTTTTTTTTCTTCATACGGATCCTTTGAGACCCGACTTCGTGTCTTTAACATGGCACTGAAGATTAAGTGAGGTGTCTAAAGTGATCAAGATAAAATGGAGATGAGCCCGGACCAAAAAAATATTCTAAATTATAAGCGGGCGGCCAATTTGGGCGACCTCGGGTTTTGGGAGCCCAAATCGGGAATTGAAGGATAATACTAATCTTAAGTGGTATCAAATGAAAGATCTTGATGAGCAGATACCAAATTTATTGATTTTATTCCTTCAACCGGTCCACTGGGTGGCACCTGGTGGCCTTTTAATTTTCTTTGGCGGGTAGGTACCTTCGAATCCTTAGCTTAGTGGTCAGATTTTGGCCAGTATGTATTTTTCGAGAAGACCTCGCTCTCTCTCTCTGCAAAATTTTAATGTTTAAGTTTCCAAGTATTAGTTAGTTCATTTTCTGTCCAACTCTAAAGAAGACAACTTTGTCTATTGGTAGCGTGCCCGACCTGCCACTCAGTCAGCACGGGATCGAATACTGGCGGGGACGAAATTTTTAGCTTTATTTTTTTCAATTTGGGCTTGACGTTGTTTTGTTTTTCCGCTCTGTATATTTCATGTTGATGACTACCCTCACGAGGAAAATTGTAGTAGTTGTAGAATCGGGCTGTGACCTGTGGCGGCATTACGAGATTGATTTTGGACAATCATGGTTGGATGGAGATAAAATATGATGAATTAGCTCTCCTAATGTCGATGCAAGTCGCTAAAAGTTGTGACAAAGTAGTGACCTTGGCCAAGTGGGTAGCAGACTAGGCTTGCACGCACGATGACTTGGGTTCGATCCCCATGAGGCCAGTTTTTTTTTTATCTAGGTCCATTATGCCCGGGGTACACTCATACCTCGTGAGGTATTGATAAGGGACGTCACCAACGAGTTCTCTCCTTTTGGTCCGGTAGGTACCGCGAGCTCTCTCCCGCTCATGGTTTTATCAACACCGAATTGTCTCCTGTCGCTTGCATTTTTTACCTGAGTTTATACCTACATAGTTTAGGCCTTGCATAAATTTTATAATAAAAACACCTAATAGGCATCATTGATATAGACTTAAGGCATGGCCTTCTATGTATTTCCCTAACCCTACTATAAACCCGAGGCATTGCCTTCTATGTATTATCCCTAACCCTACTATATTCATAGGCATTGCATTTGTAAATCCAGGTGTTTTTTGTGTCCCTCCTAAGATAAACCTAATCATGTGGAGTATAGAATCAAAAGGTCTTGATAGGCTGATTGCAAATTTATATATTATTTACTCACTTTGGGGACTCAGGGGGCCGAATCGGGGATCCAAATATATATATTGACCTTAGAAAAATTAAATACCTACTGATAAAATTATATCTATAAAAAAATTGGAATATAAGACAACTTGGTACATTCACATTTTCCCAGCTTATTTACTTTTGTTTTATATAAAGTTTCAGTAGTGTATGAACCTATATTTTCGTACAAAAAGAACTGATATCCCCCCAAAAACACCACTTCGTGGTTAAAAAAAGAAGAACGCCCCACTCAATAGAATGATTATAATTAGCTAAAAATAAATGATATCAAATTGAGAACACCTTTACCCCCTCTCTTTCTATTTCTCTACACTCCTCTCTGAATTTATTCCTCTTATGTTTATCTTTCTTTATCCTTTCTAGGGGTTATCCCAAACTTGATTTCTCTTTAAATTTACTTGTTGAACGGCAATAAAAAATGGCGGTCGCGGTGTAATTTTCTCGATTCAAATCAAATAAGTTCAGAAAAATCATACTCCGACCGCCATTTTTTATTGCCGTTCAACAAGTAAATTTAAAGAGAAATCAAGTTTGGGATAACCCCTAGAAAGGATAAAGAAAGATAAACATAAGAGGAATAAATTCAGAGAGGAGTGTAGAGAAATAGAAAGAGAGGGGGTAAAGGTGTTCTCAATTTGATATCATTTATTTTTAGCTAATTATAATCATTCTATTGAGTGGGGCGTTCTTCTTTTTTTAACCACGAAGTGGTGTTTTTGGGGGGATCTGATAGTCAAGAATATACGCTCATTCTGAAAATCAGAACCTCCATCAAGCCAGTGTCGCGTTGATAGCACATTGAATACACCAGTTCTCGTTCTGTCACTAAAGATGAGCAACGTCTAGAGAGGTTGAATGAGTGAATATTCAAATTGGAATTCTCGTGATGCTGGTTATTCCGGCTACACTCAGGCTGGGGCAGGTTCTTTTGAACAGCTGGTTTTTGAGTTAATAGAATATGCAGGGTAAAACCTCCGTCGTGAAATGACCATCTAGTTGAAAGCGACATTAAATGCCCACCAAAAATAAAAACTTCCATCTGAAAATCTAAGTATTGAACCCTCGTTCTAATACTTCAAACAGTAGTATTCTTTCGTTATTAAACATTTATCGATTATATCGAATCACCATTGGAGATTATTTCAATGAAAGTAACAACACTTACGATTTTTCTGGACCAGTTTTCAAGATGATGAGTGTACATGCATTAGAAATCTATTTTACAGCGCTTCCTTTAATCAGTTGTATTCCTTTTCCATCAGTTTCTCTCTTACCTCTCATTTTCCATTCTAACTTCTATCAGCTCCATTCCTCATAAACTTTATCTGTTTTCTTCCAGTTCTCTTTTTCTCATTCATATAATATTTTCTCTCCATATATTTATCCTTTCCTTCTCTGTCTCAGTAATTTATTCTCTCTTTTTCATTGGATCTCGTTGTAAATATTTCTCTGTCTTTATTTCTCTTCTGTCCTATACTTACTTGTATGCGGACACTCGGGAAATACCCTGGTGAAATATGAACAATCACAATGCGAGTTATGAAAATTGTATGCTAGCTCAAAATGTACACTCATACTATGTTAGCTAACACAACTATTCAATTTAACCTACGCTACGTACATACTCGACACTCGAAACCGCATTGTCTGCTATGCTGTTCAAGTGTTCGATTATGATATTTCATAACAATGTGTCTTAAGCAGTTTAAAGAATACTAAACTTCCGACTGGATTTAACTTTGAGAATTTCAAATGAATCATTAATCATTACAGATTTAATTTCATGGCAGAAGCTGCTCTAAAGCAAATGACCCATCTTAGAGATGCATATTGGTCAAATTGTATTTGGGCTGATGTTTTTGTATTTGTATGTTGCGTGGGTATTGTGCTCTGTGGTGTTGGATGTGTGCTGAGCGATATAATTTTACTATGCATAGCATTTTAACAGGATTTTTTTTTGTCGAAGGTTTAAAAAGTCTTGTGGTGTTTACATGAAATCATTTTCTAAGACCCATTACACTACTTCCTTCTCGTCTCTATCTCTTGTCACTAGCTCCACTATGTCAATCACTTTTATTAGTCCTTCCCTTATTTAACAATAGGTATATGTATTCATTACTTGTTAGGTATTTTTTGATCTTTTTTGGCGTTATTTTCTATCTCATTTACTCAGTATTATCTTAATAATAGTACAGACACATTTTCCTTATTCATTTCCAGTCTGTTGTATCGCTCAATATCAATTCTTTTGATCTTCTAATCCGTTCACAACATTTTCTTTGATACATGATATTAACCTTTTTTATGCTTCTTCTATTATGTTTCTCAGAAAGATACATTTCTTTATCTCTTTATGACTCATGTATTGTTCTTTTTATTTGTTTATCAACTTCTTCTGCTCAAATGTGCTTGTATTATAATTTGATTTGATATTCACGGAGGGTACGAAGGTACTCTCTTTTCTTCTTTCTCTTTCTCTAATTCCTGTTTAACAAGCTACTTTCATTACTGCACTCATTTTCTCCTCTTTTGTTTTTCCTTTCACATTTCCCCACGTTTTGTTCCTGTCAGTTTGTTGTGGAAGCAATTCCAGAGGAAGACTAATCCTCCATCACGCGACAACACACAAGTCTTGTCTGCATTTGCAAGGGCTTAACTTCAACACTCTTCATCGTGATTTTCTTACTTCCTATTTAAATTTATTTATACTATTTAAATTTCTATTCTTGTTTTTAATACTCCTATTATAATTCTACCCCAACTTCGTCAGTTTCACTTCTCGCACATCAGAGGAGAGGTATCCTACGGGATGGTTTGACTAAAATGGTTTCATGGTTACAAAAAGAGGCTGTGAAACGAAACACTCATCTTGAAAAAAAAAAAAATCCTCACAGAGGTAGGGCAGGAGGGATATTAGAAGTGAAAGGATTCAGCGTTTCCAATTCTAAAGAAAATTTCTGTGAAATGCCTTGCCCCCAGGGCCCCGTTTCTTGACGTGATGGAAACTCAACTAATGAAATAATAATTAGTAGCTGGTAAACTGGCCAAGTCAATTGGAGCATAAAATTTGGTATTTACACCGTTGATTTGTTTATTTTTTTTTACTTGCTTACAGGATAGGTATCTAAATAAAAAAATGGTCATCTTTATGAAGGCCACTATAGTCCATTTTAGTTTTCCGCGACCAACTTCACACTATGGCCTAAATATTTTGCTTCAAGTGGCGCGGGCGTCCTGCTTGATTTACATTTTTTACCATGTAATAAAATAATTATCTTTAGAGTTTTCATCACGTGGAAAACGGGGCCCTCAGAATCCACCGTGTTAACCGTGCATTTAAAATGGCGATGTCACTTTCAGGTATAATGCTATGTCTTCTCATGATGAAACTAATTTTTATATTGCAAAAGATTTATTTAATTCTACGTATTTTTTGTAATTGCCAACCTGCTGAAGCGAAAAAATATTTCTGCAAGATGTTAGAAAAATACAGAAATAAAAGAGGATGTAACTAAACCTTTAACTCCACACGCTTCTCAGATGTATGTATGTTTCATAATATTATATTTTACTAATAATCTACTAGTCCACAGTACTTGTAAATTTATACCTAGATCTATCTACTACATAATTATTAGGTAGGTATTTCAAATAGCTTACACCAGAATCAACACATGGACAAAAGACCATCAATAAATGTATCAAAGTATTTTATTTATTTCTTTTTCTTCATCTTCTTTTACTCTGTCGTATTCCGCTCAAGCAAGGTCGACGTTGTTCAACCTCATGGCTGACGTTGTTTGGTTTTGGCACAAAAAATTATTAATTTATGATTATTGTTATTTTATAACTATGAATTAAGATCCCTTATTGTATTACTAGTCTAGGTTGGTAAATCCTTTTCATACAAGAGGTTGAGTTCAAGGGGTCCATGAAAGTAGAACTTTTATAGACCTCTTCCAATCATGAGTCACTTAAAATTGTGCTGAACGAGCCCTAGTCAAGTCAGAATACTGATGGAGGCCTGTGGAGAATGCAAAATGTTGTGAGTCACTTGACGATGTGCTGATGGAAATCCAGGCAACTCATCATTCTGATATAAGTCTAGGATAGTTGTAGGAGGCTGTGAGTGAATTGACAATTTGCTGAGCTCAAAACAAGTCAGCATGTTCATACAAGTATTGAGATGAATGTAAGATGTTTTAGTGCCTGTGCTGACGGAGCCCTAGTCAATCAGCATCCTGATGCAGGCCTGTATTGAATGCAAATGGTCACTTGACGCTGTGTTGATCAAACTCCTAGCAAATCAGCATACTGATGTAGATCTGTAATTAATGCATAAGACTATCAATGAATTGACGGTGTGCTGATGGAGCCCACCAGTCAGCATGCTGATGCATGTCTGGGATGAATGTAAGACGATGAGAGTGACTTGATATACTGACATACCCCTGGACTGGACTAGAACTCCAGTCAAGTCTAGGCTGAATGCAGGATGGTGTGAGTCACTGAAATCTGTGATCTGGGAAATTTGTTGTCTGTATAGAATGCGACTATACTTATATTATTTTATTTTATTAATTTTAAGTACTTATATATTTATTATGTTATTGTAATTCTAAACATTGTAATGAAATGATGTACAAATAAAGCACAAATCTTGTTAAAAAAAAAAAAAAAAAAAAAAAAAAAAAAAAACTGGTCACTTAACACTATGCTGATTAAACTCCAGATAAGTCATCATGCTGATATAGACCTGCGATAAATGCAGGAAGTTGTAAGTAACTTAACACTCTGCTGACGGAGCCCCAGTCAAGTCAGCATGCTGATGCAGGCCTGGGTTGAATGCAAGAGGTTGTGAGGTTAGCGAGAATGGAGAATAAAAACAGTCCCTACCGTAATGTAATTATGAAGAACTGCTCTCCGTACGAGTATTATGTTTAGGAAGAGCTTGGTGCATTTATACTGGGTGTCCAGTGTCCAGGGTTTCTTTTTAAAATTAGTGCTTTTTATTGGAATATTTTTTTTTGACAGTTCTTCACAATAGATCATTATTATTATTTGACATTTTATTAATGAGGACATAATTATATAGAAACAGAAAATCATAAGTTAAAATACAATAAAACTAAAAATAAATAATTAAAAAAAACCCGAAAACAGAAAAATTTGTGAAAAAAAATAATTTACACATGTCATGTCCTAACTAAAGGGCGGGGTTATTGCCTTTGGCAATCTCTTCCACCAAACCCTTATACATCTTGTAACATTCTGAGAAGTACTGGTTTTTTGTTATTCCATCAGTCTGTCTGTATGTTGGTTTGTTATAATAATTTATTTGTCTCACACCAACACTAATGGCTGGACTTCGTTTCAGGTTTGAAAACAGTCATTTAAAAAAAACAACAAAAATCTATTTCAATAGACCTCTGCGTAAGGTACAACCTTCAAAATAATTATCTTAAAAACAAGTGCCTAAAAAGGAACTGATATCAAATGAATGCCAAGTTCTCCTAAACTGAAAATCATTTGCCTATGGTAGAAAGAAGTCTCAAGCACAGAAATCAAACTGAGGATTGGACATGACATTTCCCATTATTCTGCTATTTACCAACGCTAAAAATTAACATTAAAAATCTTGGCAAGTTTCAAAAATTAAAAAAAATGCTTTGAACTTGCCAAGATTTTTAATGTTAATTTTTAGCGTTGGTAAATAGCAGAATAATGGGAAATGTCATGTCCAATCCTCAGTTTGATTTCTGTGCTTGAGACTTCTTTCTACCATAGGCAAATGATTTTCAGTTTAGGAGAACTTGGCATTCATTTGATATCAGTTCCTTTTTAGGCACTTGTTTTTAAGATAATTATTTTGAAGGAATCTAATTTTCTTGGTGTCTTTTGCACACGAAGTGTATTTTTGGGGGATATCAGATATTTTTTGTTGGTTACATTTTTTGAAAAGTTCACGCGAGCACCAACTGTATCCTTGAAAATATAGGTGGCTTAAACTTTTTCTTTCTCATCATCTCTATTTTTCCCGGTAGCTCAGTAGCTCAGTCTGACCCGGTAGCTCAGTAGCTTAGTCTGACCCGGTAGCTCAGTAGCTCAGTCTGACCCGGTAGCTCAGTCTGACCCGGTAGCTCAGTAGCTTAGTCTGACCCGGTAGCTCAGTAGCTCAGTCTGACCCGGTAGCTCAGTAGCTCAGTCTGACCCGGTAGCTCAGTCTGACCCGGTAGCTCAGTAGCTCAGTCTGACCCGGTAGCTCAGTAGCTCAGTCTGACCCGGTAGCTCAGTCTGTCCCGGTAGCTCAGTGGTAAAGGCGGCACTCTGTGAATCCAGAAATTCCAGAAGTCGCGGGTTCGAAACCCAGACGGGACATGACAAGTTATCCTCCCATTTGGTTTTTTTTACCACATAATAATACGTCTTGGGCTTACTGCTAGAATAATGGGACTTAATAGTTATAATCTGGTATGATATTCAGGACAGTCAGTTCTGGGCTTAGGTATTTTTTTTTCTCAAAATATTACCAAAGTTGGTATCAAACTTGCGACCTAGTGGTTCGAAAATGCGTTACAAAACAACTAATTAAAAAGGAACACTTTCCTTATCACTCGAAAAGAAGTCAGATTCTGCCACTAGGCCGCATTGTTTGACCAATTTTAACTAAATTAACAATTAACTAAAAGTTTCGTTGTTCGTGTGGTATATAAAATCAACTTCGACACCAAATTTTAGCTATCGAGATACTTATCTTGTTCACAGACAGGCGGACGCACGGACTAATCAACGAAACAACTTTTTTGTTTTTTTCGTCTAGGGCTATGATTTGTTCAGAAATGTGAAATACAGGCTAGGACAAATTTTCGACGATAAGGAATGTATTATAGGATAAGGAAAGTAAAAAATTGCACGAATTCGGAAATCGAATACTTTTTAAAAATTATGTACAGCTGTACAGTGTACAGTTGTACACACATGAAGCAAATTCTTTAAATATGCAATCTGAAAAAATTCTGAAAGAGGCAGGTACACTCTCTTATGAGTTATCAATATTGTTTAGAATATTACACGTTAACCCAAAATAACTCAAGTAGAATCTGGGGTCAATGAAAATAAATGGACGGGCAGCATTCGATTGCGCGACCTGCTACCTGAAATTAATATAA
This sequence comes from Bactericera cockerelli, assembly GCA_024516035.1. NCBI lineage: Eukaryota > Metazoa > Arthropoda > Insecta > Hemiptera > Triozidae > Bactericera > Bactericera cockerelli. Next base: position 15,853,981 of record CM044961.1, read on the forward strand.
AAAGGTATATTCGATTCCGCTAGGCTCGACAAGAGAAAACAAGTTCTCTTTTGATTTTTTTCGCAATACGTAGATACTACATAGATACCAATTGGATTAATCTTTTATGGTTTTGTTTACCTTTCTTCTGTGTTTAGTTATGTAAAGTCAAGCCTTTTCTTATGAGAACGGTAATTCTCAGAAACTGCAAAGACTTACAGAAGTAAAGAATCTTAAGTGCAGGTAGGTGCATCGCACAATACTTTCTTGTACATTTTCTTTCAACCTTAAGGTTGATACAATATAATTACGTATCTACATATTATGTAGATTCAAACATTCAAAATCATAAATTTCTGATCGATAACCAAGTACCTAGGTAATAATATTAAGTGATGCAGTACATATAAGTATGATGATTTTAATTGTGATTTTTATTATTAAAATACTAAATAATACCAGCATGATTTTGCGTGTATTTCCCCAAACATTGATTTTCACCGAAGTGATTCATTTGTATTTTTCCAAATAGGTTTGACTACTATTTTTTTCATTTACCTATAAATTAATAATAAAACCGAGCTACATTTTTTTTTAGAACACAGACACAACATCAAATACAAGTGAGAACTGACTGATCTACTGATCATAACCAGATTAATTATTTAGGTAGTAGGTAGCTACATGTTTACAAAACAATCTAAATATAAACAATAGAAAAATGAAGAAGTAAAGATTATATTTATTATGTAATCCATGCACTGTGAACCAAGTCAAACATTTGCGAAACCTTTTAAATATTACCTGCACCAAACGTATCCTTCCGGCCTTTGTATAGTAGAGCTCCTTTTACTCGTAACGAGTGAGAGTGAGAGAGTGTACTGAAAATAGATATTTTTAGGTCCGCAACATTGTAAGAAATTCTGGAATCTGATTGGTTCTCATATTTTGTCGTGATGATTCTCAACTATCATAATGAAATGGATATACTATAGTTATCTATGTGTGTTATGTATGCACTCTCAGCGAGGATCTCAATTCTCTGAGGATCTGAATTTTCCGTATGGTTGCAATATTGTCAACCAAAACTCAAACTGCCGAATCTCGGCTTGCAGGTCTACATATTAGTTTGCAAAATACTAAAGCTTAAGATGATTTTAACAAGTAAATACTCGTAGTGTGGTTTTTTTTATAGCCTCGTACCTCGTACATTATTTTAATGTATTACTTATCTATACTTAATTATTTTAGTTTTTTATACGTCATTACAAATTATACCTATTACCTACATTAGATCAAGTAGGTATTTTCAATATAATATTGTTAAAGATATTAGGTACTTCATTGAATAAATCTCACTCACATCTTTAAAATAAAACTAGACGAAGAATAATATAATTCATCTAAAAGACCGAAGAACCTTAAAAAAATCGAAGAAAGGCAGCAAACACAACCATTACTTATACATTTCATTTGTGGAATCCCGGAGACTCGGAGAAGATACTCTAATCCAAATTATATTGTGCGCTACCAATGACTTAAGAAGCTTATAACTTAAAAACCGTAAATTTTTCGAAGATGGCTATTCTGACAAGGAATCATCTGCCAAAACTCAGGAATATGTCTTGAAAGTTTCAGCTCGATACAATAAAGCCTTATTAGCGATTCATGTGATTACGTGAAGAGAGGTCGGTGAACGTCAGAAATCAACAAAAAGTGTTATAACTCATAAATGGTTATATTGAAAAAAAATTACATAGAATAAAAAAAGCTGTAAATTGGTCAAATAATTAACATACAAAGTTTCAGCTTTCTAACATCAGCCACATTTGAGTTATGGGCGGATTGGACGGTACCGCCAAAGCGCCGCCGAGTGACCGCGGAAGTTTTTTTTTGTTGAAAACCTCGAGCTACAAGCATTATGAACTCATAACCAAATTTTCATAATATTAGCTTGAACCATATGCCCGTGGTAAGATCGAATGCGGAAAAAAAAAAATAAAAAAAATAAAGTATGAATCTTTTACTAATTTTGGGGGTGCTCGTAAAAGCGGTTAGGGGTGTCAGAAAAAGGTCAAATAAAAAGTAGTCATCTTCTATTCGACGAGGAAAACACGAATATGAAGAAAAAAAATTAAAAAGTTTTGTCCAAGAAGGTCAAAATTACAAAGGAAAATACATACGAACTATGTTTAGCGTAAGTATAGCACGCTCGTTTTGTTTTTCTTGGCGTTGCAAAACTAGCGTTTTGCTTGATATCGCCGAATCAAACGATATAAATAAAAAAACAGTGATCTGTGTGGTGTCAATCGATTCAGTCAGTGAGTGGATTTCGTTTTCTTACATAAAGAATTTGTGACAGTTATTTGGTTATCTTCTCATTATTTTCATCAATATTGGTCTCGAACCACCAACATCCCAAACGGATAATTAATTAAAAAAACAGTGCCAATCATGGATATAATACTTTCGCGTGATTGGTTTACATTGTATACATGTGGCAATTTTGAAATGATATACTAAATCACTTGTATTTCCAAAACCGATTAATTGATTTTCTTCAAATTTGTTTTGTATGGTATAGTACTATTTTTTCTACTTTTTAAATGCTACACAAAAATCTGTACGGGTAGATAGTGGATGTTATTTTTTGACTTTTTTGTCCAAAATTTTGAATTTTCTTAAATATCAGAGGTAAATCAAAATTTATTTAAAAAATAAATATATAATATGAACTATGTAAAACGCTAATACGCAATTACGCATTTACATACAAAATTTCATCAAAATCTGGTGTACCATTCACGAGATATATGTATAAACTTAAACAGTAAAAAATTAGTTAGTCAAGTTAGTTGATGAATTTAAATTGACCATCTACAGAATGTCTCCTATATGTTTACAAAATCCGTTCAATAGTTTCTAAGATTTACCTGTAATAAGGAATGTTTTGAACCGACAGACATAAAACCAAAGTTGCTCAGAAAGTTATTTATTAAATATGAAGAAAATTGCAATCGGAGCAAAAAAAATTTTTTTAAACAAAAAAGAACACAATAAATACTTCCGATTTCTAATATTAGAGATTTCTCGGAAGTTATAAATTATGTAGATATCTATCTAAAACCTAATTAATTTGGATTCAGGTACCCAGTTTGTATAGCCAACGCCCGTTTTGTAATTCACTTTGAATAAATATTTTCTAAAGCTATACTTTAACTTGAATTCCAAATTTGTAGCCACCCTGTTTTCAAGATTATGCTTCATACTTTTTGAAAAGGGTTTTCTATCCTTAGTATTTAGTGTCCTATTTGCTGGTGCATCGTGGAGTACAGAGCTTTTTTGTACAGGGTATGCAAAAATAAGAATGAGCAGATTTGCAATGTTTATCTTCCGCTAAACGGATTCCAGACGACTCCATAATCCATAATAATCACGTAGGTACCTATAATATGATGCAGTCATGTCATGAATAGTTCAACGTCTCACTTTTTGATTATAAAAATTGGTTAATGCTGATCAAATTTCTGATGGTCATGTGTTATTATTACCTATTGACTTCTGTGTTTCATAATGAATAATAAAGGTAATTGATGGGTCGATAGCAAGAGAGGGCCGCTGGTTTTTCTTTTGGGAAATGGAAAGCCACACGTTGAAAGAAAGAAAGTAAAATTGTGCGCACACTCAATTGAGATTCGGAAAGATTCTGACTGTCCCGTGCCTTCGAGGAGGGATCAGAGCTGTTATCAGGAGAACCAAACTTTTGTGAGCTGGTTCTCGTTAGCCAGGCACGGTATTATTTTCAGGTGCGATTATATGATGAGGGAGGACCCGACAGTAATAATATTATGACACCTAATCATAATTATATGCAGACCACAGGCGCAAATCGAATGTCTTTATGTACTCTATGTAGCTATGTACCTATTTCATTTGTATGACCTTTTTTACATGAACGAACCTATGTATTAGAATTGGTTAATCGATAAATAACTTACATAGCTGAAAGTTATATGAGTACTTACAACCATTTCCTTGGAATTGTAATTTGTATCTTATTACTTCCGAGAATAGGGTATAATTATAATATTAGATATCGAAAGTAATGTGTTCGTTTTTTATTTAGTTAGATATCGATCAATTTGAGCTAACGTACTGTCTGTGTTTCACATGTGATATCATCCCGTATACATCAAACCAAAGATGTAGTTTTTTTACAATATTATACAGCAGAGATACTTAAAACATTGGAAAGAAGATGGAAAAAGGGTGGTATAAATAGAGAGAGGGATTTATGAAAATAGAGAGGGAGACAAAAATACAGAGGGAGGGAGAAAAAGGGGATGAAGACACAGAGCAAGAGGGAGGGAGAGAGCCCTTGTGTGTCAGTTTATATTAAAACCATGAAGTGATGCGGTATTTTTTACTCCGCTATGTATAAAATGCCCGGAAGGAGTTATACTGAGAGAGAAAGAAAATTAGAGAGATAAAGAGAGGAAATAATAAAGAAAGAGAGAAAAAATATAAGCTCAGTTTTATGGCGGTTGCCTACGTTGTAAAAAAATTGGGGTTTTAAACACATAATGAAAAGAGAATATAGAGAATGAAAGAAAGAAAAATGAAAGGAAAGGGAAAATAAAAAAGAGACAGAGAAATAGATCATATATAAAAAAAAGGTCTCCTACACTTCAAATTGAAATATTTTCTTTTTTCTTCCTATTGTGAAAATTAATATAAAAAAATATTAAATTATATATTAGGTAAACTTAATAAAATTATTTACCTACTTTTACGAGTATTATTCACTATTCAGTGTAGCTCATCATAATAATATTACTTATTTTATAGGTACTGTCCAAATAGGGTTATTGAGTCTCCCTGATCCCATATATGTTTTGGTGCTATTAAATTCTTGTGTTCACAGAATGTGAAGAAATATTTTATAGCTACTTACGTACATGTACTAGTTTGGTGGGATCCAAAGTCACGACTTCAGCGAAATATAGAATACCACACCGAGTGTTGTGACCACCCTTCGAAGTAAAACTTTAAGCTATCAGCAATAAACATGCAGTAGTTAATCCCTTTGTATAGAATTTGTAGTAAGCTGCAAGATAATCTGGGATTTTAGCATGTATGATACTTGCTAACTTGCTACATATTACTTTATGGTAACATACCGTTTAATCTATCACAACATCACTGCTTTCTCTCTCTCTCTCTCTCACTATCTCTCTAACGCTCTTTTAGTTATCTCACCCTCTCCTTTTTCAATTTCTCTCGCTCTCTTTCTCTCTCTCCCCAAATTTCGCATCCCCTCTCGTTCAAAGTATCCATCTTCCTCTCTCTTCCCACCTTTTGTATCTCTTTCTCACTCCCTATTTCGCATGAAAAGTATCTCTTACGTTCTGATTGCTCCGACTTTTTGCTATCGAATAACAAAAATAATAGACACACTACAAAGAAATAATGAGGGACTAAATGAGAGAGAGAGAGAGAGAGATGGCGGAAAACAGAGTACAATTACACCTACTATGTGAAAAATTTCAAGAGGAAGTAATATGTCCATTATTGTCTATAGTTGGTAAAAAAAAAAAAAAAAAAAAAAAAAATCAAATTAATTTAAATTGTAAAGCTTCGTCTTGGAAAGAAACTCGGTAGGTAGGTCCAAGAGTTAAAAAACACAAAATTTATTATATTTGTGTTAGTCACTTTCGTGTTATCACAACTACTCAAACTCACTTTATTAAATCTTCACTGAAAGCTGGACTTGAACCACCGACCTCCAGGTTACAATTCCGCCGCCTTATCGATCAAGCTACTGAGGTCGGTAAAAAGAGAAAGAAGAGAGAGAAGGAAAGTGATTAATGGGGAAAGAGATTGCAAAGTAGAGAAATAAAAGAGAGAGAGAGAGAGAGAAAGAAAGGAGTGAATAATGAGAAGATTCTTTCAAAAATATGCATAGATTACATGAACGTGTGACCCTTGCATTGTAAGGAGTAAAACTAGTCACGACTGAAACGCAGTGACCTCTTTTGTGATAGGATACATATACAACACATAAATATAATTATATACAATGGTTAGCATGATGAAGTTATACATAGTTTTGTATTAGTATAGCATAAAATTCTCTTTTGGACTTTACTGCTGACCCATATCCCTGGACATTTTGACTCACATTCATATGGCTGGCCACGTCAGCTTCTTGACTGCCTTTTCTTATCTTAAATTGCATTTATTTATGTCCTATTCATGTCCCAATTATTCGACAGTGAAAAAGGCGACATTTTCGACCTTACCCAGGCTGGGTAAGGTTAATGTGGGTAGCTGGTACGATTCCCAGCGAATCGAGGGTAAAACCCCCGTCCTAATCCAGGACGTTGAATCAAATAGAATCGTTGGCGTTAGGAAGGGCATCCAGTCTACTTGATTATCTCACTCTATCTTATACACTCATATTCATTCACACTCACTATTTCTGCCTCCCTCCTAAACACGAGCACACCCTTAACTCTCTCTCTTTCTCTTTCTTTTCTCTCTTTCTCTCTCTCTTTCTCTTTCTTTCCCCTTTCTCTCCTCCTCTCTTTCTCTTTCTTTCCTCTTTTTCTCTCCTCTCTTTCTCTCTCTCCTCTCTTTCTCTCTCTCCTCTCTTTCTCTCTCTCTCTCTTTCTCTCTCTCTCACTTTTCTCTTTTGTTGTATTATACTTTGTAACTACTTGTCCCAAATAATAAAGAATAATTAATAATTCCGTATAATTATACTGTGTGGTTTTTTTTTTTTTTTTTTTACTGTCTTTAAATCCCAATCCCCATGTTATTCGGATGTCTTTGAATTTATTTCCCCTATCTCTCTCTTTAAAAAAGTTACTTATACATTACATATATATTAAATAATCTCGCTGTTTTTTTCCCTTTTTCTCTCTCATCTTCTCTTTATCTCTCTCTCTCTCTCTCTCATCTTCTCTTTCCCTCTATCTCTCTCATCTTCTCTTTTTCTCTCTCTCATCTTCTCTTTCTCTTCATCATTTTTACATCCCCACTTATCTCGCATTTTTCTCTCGTTCTCTCTGTAAGTACCTTGTTCAGAGCAATAATATATAGGAACATACCTTGCAACGGAATGCGAACCTCTTTGTAGGTATTTACCTGCAAATTTACTTTTTAATAAAAAGAATGTGTTATTCTGAAATTCAAGTGAAATACATTAGAACGAGAACCGGAATGGTAATGGATTTGAAGAGAAGGAGAGATAGAGGAGAGAAAATGAGAAAACATGGAAGAAAGAGAATTAAAAGAGAGAGAGAGAGAGAGAGAGAATAATGTAGAGGGAGATAGAGAGATATGAAATAAGGGTTATATATGTATATTAGAACATTTCTGTATAATTTCTCCCCTCCTCTATCTCCCTTTCTCTTTCTCTCCCCCTCTCTGTTTCTTTCTCTCTCTACTTCTCTCGCCCGGATTTCAAAAGCAAGAGAAATGTTAATAACATTCACCATCTCTTTCCCCCCCCCCCCCCCCCCCCCCCCCCCAATATTTTTAGTTCCAAAATTTCTATCACGTATCTTATAATATCTCTACGGAGTTAAATATCTTCGTATAAATAAGTAGGTACATTCTCTTTTTCTCTCCACTTTTCTCAACTCTATATTATAAGAGGAACCTGGAGGTAAGAGAAAAAAAATTCCGTTCCTTTGAGTTCTCTTAAATTCAGGTTTGGCTGTTTTAGGTCTTTTTCATTTCCTCTGAGAAAAGACATTCCACATGAATCTCTCTTGATTTCCCTTTCATTTTTCTCTTCATCACCTCTCTTGTAACTTCTCACTGGTAGTCAAGTGGTTAACGCGCTAGTCTGGTAATCCAGGTAGCATAGGGATCCGTTGGTTTGAATCCCAACCAGTGCACGAATTTCTCTCATTAATTTGAGTTTGTGATCACAAAATAATAAGACTCTGAAGGTTAGGTGGTAGAAAATGCTTCGAGCATTAACCTCGCCTGGTGTTACCTTCCACTAAGGAGTATTATTATTTATTAAATAATTCTCCTCCACAACTTACTCCTTCCTTATCACTTCCCCTCCACAACTTACTCATTCTTTATCACTTCCCCTCCACAACTTACTCCTTCCTTATCACTTCCCCTCCACAACTTACTCCTTCCTTATCACTTCCCCTCCACAACTTACTGCTTCCTTATCACTTCCCCTCCACAACTTCCTCCTTCTTTATCACTTCCCCTCCATAACTTCCTCCTTCCTTATCACTTCCCCTCCATAACTTACTCCTTCCTGATCACTTCCCCCCACAACTTACTCCTTCCTTATCACTTCCCCTCCACAACTTACTTCTTCCTTGTTTACCATCCCTCCACATTTAAATTTCAATATCCAAATTTAGATCATCACGTAGGAGGCAGGCTCCATATTTCACAAAGTAGGTCGTCTGAAGGTGTGGAACTGACGTATCTCGCTGATAGCAATTGGATTTATTTTCCTGAAAAAAGAATTTAGTAAAAATATTATACCAACATGAAGAAAAAAGAAATAGGTAGCTGAAAAACTGAATATATTTTTTATTTAAACGACAAAAACAATAGAAAGCAATGAAAATGCAAGTGTAGAGTTTTCCTGACCAGAGGGTTGGTAGGTTTTAAAATCCTTAAATTCTTACAGTGCATTATTTCTGGAGGTTTTTTATAAAAGAAATTCCTATTTGCTACGTCCATCATTTAGAAATATTGCTTATCAATTGTTAAAGTATATCTAGATCCCTGTTATGTATAATATTATCCGTTTACATAAAGGAAAACTGCTCAATACAGCCTATACTGTACTAACCCAATGTCACGTCGGCGTCGCGAGGTCAGATGACACTTTCAATACACACCCATTCTCGTTCTGTCATTCATGTTATTAGGCATCGTCCAGCGAGGTTAGTACTTTGATGGGTGACCATTCAATGTCGGATCCGTGATCCTGGCTATTCCCAGCAATATGTAGCATCTATGTCTCTTTCTTTGTATAGGCGTTCTTCACACCTCGGCCGAGGTGTTTGATGTTTGAGGTGAGTTCACTGTGGGTATCTGGTTGGTAATATGATTCCAGCGAATGGAGGGTTTAACGCCTGTCTCAATATGACCTTATAATAGAATTTGAGCAGTTGAAAATAATTATAAAGTCATAAACCTCCGTGGTGTAACGGTTGTGACTACTGCCCGTAGTCCAGAGATCCTGAGGTCGATCCCCGGTTGGACCACACTTGTCGAAGAAAATTCTGTTCCATCCAAACACGTTGGGCTGGAATTCCCGACCCTATCCAGGCTGGGTGAGTTTAATGTGGGTATAGCTAGTACGATTCCCAGCGAATGGAGGGTAACACCCCTGTCCTGATCAGGACGTTATAACCAAATGGAATCGTTGGTGTTAGAAAGGGCATCCAGCCATTAAAAATAACGTGCTCCACCCTATCAACCTCAACCATGACCCCAATAGCAGCATAAGCTAAAATGGGATAAAGGCAAGGGAGATATTTATCATATACCCCTAACATAACATTTAAGATTGACGACTATTTTTACACAAAGTGTTTTTTGGGGGATATCATATACCCCTAACATAACATATAAGACTTGTAAGAGGCCTGTGTTAGAGTGTGTTAGGTCTACTTTCCCTGCAGCTCACTTTTACCAAACATAAGGACAATATCCTGCATACAATCACCTATAATGCACGCTTCTTCATGGTCTATTTAATTTTCCCTCTCTGTTCTGTTTTGTGAGCTCTTTCTTTCAGAAACAAGAGCAGGGTGAGGAAAAAGAAGAGAAGAAAATAAGGGGGGGGGGTGTCAACATTGAGGCAAATGCTAGCTAGGTACCTGATTTTCATCAAATGGTGTTTTAGAGGCGTCTACAGTTAAAGAGAACTGATCCGAGTAAGTATGCTTTTTATTTCTCGTGAAGCACAAGGCCTTTTCACAATTTTTGTGGGTAGCGCAGCATTACTAAGAGCCTCCTTTACTTTTCGAATTATTCTTTTACATTAATTTCTTTTTACTTTGGTAATGCCGCCACTGGTCGTTACTCATATAAGTAACTACTCAGTTTTCCTCACGAAGTATGAGTGGACCCCGCACATCCAAGTACAGAGCAGGAAAAATCCTGCAAAGCTGGGGATCGAACCCAGGTCACCATGCGTGCAACGCCTAGCGCGCTCTGCCACGGTGACTACTCATTCATATAATATTTTCTCTTTATATAATTATTTATCCTTTCCTTCTCTGTCTCAGTAATTTATTCTCTCTTTTTCACTGGATCTCGCTGTAAATATTTCTCTGTCTTTTTCTCTCTTTTGTGATATACGTACTTGTATGCGGACACTCGGAAAATACGTTGGTGAAATATGAACATAGAATTATCACAATGCGATTTATGAAATTTTTATGGTCACATTGCGTGCAATGCCTAGCGCGCTAACTCACTCTGCCACGGTGACTTCCGTCACCGAAGACTCTTTGGAAGTTATACAATGATAAGTTTAACAGTTGAATAAAGTTATTGGACGATTTTCCCGAAAAGTACACGAGTACTTCATGGGAACAAAAAAATGTATATACAAAAGATAAAAAAAAGATCATTATTATTATTGATAAACTCAACCTAATAGTGGTCGTGGTCACCTAATAAATATACTAGAGGAAGGCTGGGACGAATAGTTGGGCAAATGGGCACATAGTAGTTATGTGAAGTATACATAGAGAAGTTTGGGGAAGGTGGGGTAAAACCGGACGCTGTACCGTATAACTTTCCCTTGGAAATATTACCTAATAGATACTATTATTAGATAGAGAAAGGAGAGGAAATTGATGAAATGTTTGAGCAGGGGTATCATAAATCATTTGCTGATAGAGATATGAGAGATATTTTTAGTAAGACTTAATATACAGGGTATATAAACTTATGTATTCACTCTTATTTATGTACATATTTAAGCTCCTTTGTTATTATGAATATAATAACAAGCAAAAGTCTTGGGAAAAACTTCAAGTGCTCATTTCTGAAAGTATTCTAATAATAGAATAATTACTAATTAGGTACCTACCTAGCATAATTAAATTTTATTGTAAATAATATCTTCTCAGGAATTGAATAAAGTCAGTGGTTCTTTAAATACCTTTGTATAATTTTATTATCATGCAGAATTGAAATCTTACCCACATCCATGTTAAAAACTACTAACTAATAAAACTCTTTCTCAAGAATACTTTCTAATTTGGACAGTAGAATATTATCGTGGGTACTTATAGGGATAAATCATTGAAAACATTGTTTTAGCCATACTTTTTGACTTTGGTTCTATTTTCTTCACATCATATCATATTTTTCTCATTTTATTTAAGAAATTACAAAAAAAAAAAAAAAAAAAAAAAAATGTACGAACACTTCAGAACTTGTTTAATATTGTTCATAGAGTTAAATTCATGTTCTCAGATTTCACTCCTTGAAGTTTGTCAAAGGAGTTGTGAAACACCCTGTATATGAGAGAAGAATGTGGAAGGAATGATAAACTTTCGGGTATGAGAACTACCGATTAGGAGTTAATGGAAAATTGTTTATAGCTATCTTACTTAGCTATAAACAATGGTCTCAGAAGATTTTATATGCTAATAGATAACTAGCTGTGGTTTTGTATCAAGGAGGTTTAGAAACTGAAGCTAATTGAAAATTCGAAGAAATTGTTGTGCAGTGTGCACTTTACGCATCCGCGGAAATTTTGTGATTTGGAAACAGCGTAACATACGAGTACATGAGAAATACAGGTTTAAAAATACCTACATTTTGTTGTTGAAATCTTGACGAAGTAAGAGTACCTAGAAAATAAACAGAAAATAATTGTAAAAGAGTATAGAAGTACAAGGTTAACTCAGTGGTAATATCCATGTAGTAAGTCCTTGGATCGAACCCAAGAGACGAAAAATAGTTTTAGTCTCATAAATATAATCATGGACAAAAGACCCGTATAATACACCGCTATAATTTTATTACTTCCGAGAACATCATATCTAGTATTAGATATCGGAAGAATTGTGTTCGTTTTTGAATCGATTTCAATTTTTTTTTTTTTGAGAATTTTTGTTTATGTCCAATGTCCATAGTTGATAAATTAAAAAAAAATCAAATTAAAAGTTAAAAAAAGTTATCATATACCATGTTAATCCCTTTCGTGATATCACAACTACTCAAACTCGCTTTACTAAATCTACGCTGAAATCGGGACTTAAACCACCGACCTCCAGGTTACAAGTCCGCCACCTCATCGATCAAGGTACTAAGGTCGGTAGCTGGAGGTGGGTCCATTTGTAAAATTTACTCTATTTTCAATCCTCATTAAAAAATTAATTGTTCAGAAGTTCTTTCATTTGAGTAACTCTATGACAGTGTCTCCATTGTGCAAGAATCCTAATAGAAGACAAATTGAAGCAAGTTCCTTGAAAGTGGAACAACGCTTTAAGGGGACTGGATACAATGGATTCCCATTGTTGAAGGAGAAAAAGAAGAGAGGAAATATAGAAAGAATAAGAACAAAGAAGATAGATGTAGAAGTATTTAAAATAAAATAAAAAAGAGAAAGAAAGAAAACTGAAAAAGTCAAATAAGAAGACAGAATCATTGACACACTAACGGAGTTGGAACTTTCTCCAAGAGCATTAGAAACTGTAGCGAAAAGAGAAAGGTTAGAAGAGGAAAATGAGCAAGAAGAGACTATAGAAAAGGTAAAGAATCAAAACGAAGCAGAGTATTTGTGTAAGTAATAATAAGATGTAGAAATAGAAGTTGTGACAGAAATAGATGAATATGAACAAGGAATACGAAAGAATCTTGAAGAAGAAATTGTTACAAGTTATACAATTACAAGTTATACTAGGTTTCATAATAAGAATAATTGGGTCGTAGCATTATTATTTGTGAATAATTTTATAATTGCGCACCCCCATAATATTCTGCTGTCTCCTTCTGCTTTGTGATCTCTCTCTGGGGAAGTCTTCATTATTTCCGATGATATTATAATTAGATGATAAATAGCATACACAAATAACCTTTTGTGACATTCAGGGGATGCTTTATGCGAAAACGTATGAAACTCGTTAGTTGTGTTGTTTTGGTGTGCTTGTATACTCATTAGTCTTTCTAGTCTATTCTTATCCCCCAAATACACTACTTCGCAGTTATAAAAGAAGGAACGCCCCAGAAACAAGAGAAAACACAAGAAAACAATACTTCCAATTTCTAATATTAGAAATTCTTCGGAAGTAACACAAAGAGCTAAGAATGAATGATAATTATCATTTTGAGATTTATTCCTATTATTTATCCTTACCACGATATAATTATCCTTAACTTGTTTAAAATTTGTATCGAGAATATTGTATCGAGTGTCTTTAGTGTAGAAAGTTTAGTCATAATACATCCAACAGAGGTCGGTGTGATAGTTGGTTGGGGTTTCTCTAGTAGGACTCAAACCAATTTACATTATCAAGCTCGCCGGTAGGCGAGCGCTCGTCAAGTAGCGCCAGCCAACCGGCCTATATTAACACGAAACAGAGTTTATATGTATTTTGTTTTATTGTTTTCGCACACCTCCCGCTAACTTTTATCAATTTTTATTTCAAATTCGTAATTAGACGCGAAAATAGATTGTGTTTCACGAAAGCGCGAGGTTCCTACGATCAGTTAAAGTCGTTTTCTGGCCACGCCGAAAATCTTAAATTTCATGAAAATATTCATACAGGTTTTTTTTTTTTTCAGACCAATTTTCTGTCAAGCGTACAGCAATGTGTGCTTGTCGTGGAAAGACGTGAGCTACGTTTTTGAATAGGGAATTTTTATCTCTGCATACCTTTTATATTTTCAAGTATTTATTTTTTATAGGATAGGAGATATAGCCTTCTAAAATAAAAGCGGAAAGTTGCACAGAGCCGCCCCTGGTTATCTTGGAGCTGCGATTCTGATATTTTTCGAAAGGCCTTATCATAGGAAAAAATATAAAAATATAACCAAATTATTAAACTGGACCAAACTTGAGTTATAACCTTTGAAAGGAATACTTATTTTGGAGCCCCGAGCCGTCTATTGTTATCCTAGAGATGTATTTCTGGTATTTTTAGAAAGGTCTAGTCAAAGGAAATGAGATCACTTAATTTCAGATGGTTGAAACAAGTAGAAAAGTCTTTAAAGCCCTCTAAAGGAATATCTATAATGAACCCTGGAGCCACGCCTAGTTATCCCAAGTTGATGACTGAAGGTTCTTTCTAAAGGTCTAACTACGCAGAATTATACTACGATGTAAATAAAATTTTAGAAATCAGCGAAAGTGTGAGACATAAAAAGAAAAAACTGAATTTAGATTTATGAGAGTAACAAAAAATCTTCGCCTCACATAAAACTTAAAATATGGATGGGATATAATCGTCATTGCTTCATCCAAGCTGCCAGCAGGCGTTATATCAGAGAGGGAACAATAACGTTCTATAACTTCAATCAAAGATTTCTACATCAAGAGGTAAACTTTCAGAACACCGAAGTTAAGCGACATCCAGCGAGGTTAAGACTTGGATGGGTGACCATTCAAATTCTAATTCTCGTGACGCTGGCTTTTCCCGGCCCCACTCAGGCTGGGTGAGGTCAATGTGAGTAGCAGGTTTGTGAGTTTCCTGCGAATGGAGGGTAAAACCCCCGTCGTGATATGACCATGGCAGTTGAAAGCGACGTTAAACCCCACTTGAAAAAAAAAAAAAAAGAGGTAAACTAGGTCTATATTATTAGAAGTGTATAAAATATTGGCCAGTAAGAAGAAAAATATTCATGTAGATCAAAACAATGATAAATTATAATAAAATATTATGTATTGAGGAGTCTCTGTGGTCGTCGACTGGTGTAGGTAAAACACAAAGTTTGCAAGGTGGCCTGGGTTCGAATCCCGGCTAGGTAGAATTTTTTTTTACTCTGTACTTTGGATGTCCGGTTTTCTCGTGAGAAAAAAAACAGTAGTTGGTAGTTTGAGTCAACCTCCTATGACCGTTTAATTTCGAACGAAGTGAGTATGGTTCTCGATCAACATTGATTTGTCACAATCTATTTATCCATCTACCTATGTTTGTAACATGATATAAGTTGCATGTTTTGTCCAATCGAGCTGAAATTTTCAGGGTATATTCCATGAATATAATGCTTGCTTATTAATTTATAATTATTAATTGTATATCTAGTATAATTTCTCACTCCTCCTGTTTATATCTACTGATTATGCTGAAATGACACCATGTTTAGTAACTCGAAGTTAGGCAAATATATGGGTCAACATTTCTTAGAGCCATAGTAAGAGGCACTTTCGGAACATACAATAATACTCGGCACTTTCATTTCCCTCTTTATTTTGCCAAGATCGAATTTCCATCTACCTACCATGTACGTAGGTACATAATATAATTAAAATTGTATTATAAACAAAACCACGAAAAGCCAGCGTCGATGGCATGTTGAATACACCGGTTCCCTTCAGAAAACCGAAGTTAAGTGACATCCAGCGAGATTAAGACTTGGATGGGTGACCATTCTAATTCTAATTCTCGTGACGCTGGCTTTTCCCGGCCCCACTCAGGCTGGGTCAGGTCAATGTGAGTAGCAGGTTTGTGAGTTTCCTGCGAATGGAGGGTAAAACCCCCGTCGTGATATGACCATGGCAGTTGAAAGCTACGTTAAACCCCACTTAAAAAAAAACCACGAAACCGAGCTGTCCGTTTTTTAACGAGTTCATTACTAATTTTTCAATACAAGGTTAAAACACTAGTTGATTATTAATGAATTATTGTTAATGGATTTTAAGATTAAATAGGTATGTGTTTTTCTTCATTATTATTTATACCTACTGGTTGAAGTTCCACAAAAGAAGCACCAATTATCCAATTATCATCACACCAACCTCATTTTAAACGATTGTGACCAGTTGATTGTATTTGGTTTTAACGTCATGATTTGAACAAGTAAGGACGGGGGGTTTTACCCTCCATTCGCTGGGAATCGTTCCAGGTACCTACATTTACCTCACCCAACCTGGGTAGGGCTGTGATTCCAGACTCACGTGTTAAGAGGGGAAAAAAACATTAGAAAAGTATGCAACAACCGGGAATGGAACTCGAAATGTCTGGACTACGGGCAGTAGTTACAACCATTACGCCACGGATGCTGGCCACTGACAGTCTAAATAAAGCATTTATTTGAATCAATACTTTTGTATTTTGAATCGTAAATTACGTAGATCTCATTCAAAATGTACAAATATCTACCTACATATTATACAGGACATCCATAAAGTCTCACCCAAGCCTGGGTTTCTCAAAAACGACTCAAAATATCAAAAAACGCAAAAACCCGTATTTCTTTATTTTTAAGACACCTTTAAAACAATATACCACAAGACACACCATTGTATTTAAGATTTTAAAGCTGGTCCCCATGTTCAGCCTGACTGAGGCCGTGTAGGCAGTTTTTTTTTTTTTTTTTGGCTGAAAATTAATCCTCTTAAAAATAAAGGAATAGGTACTTAATTGTTCAGATATTATCTATGAATAATATTCAGGCTGTCGGTGTCCTAATATTTTTCTCGTTGTCTCGTAGAAACAAGTCTTCTATTTGAAACTTATTTGTCAAACAATCGGTTTAGGGAAATATACATTATATAATTCAGTTTATAAAATAGGAGGTGGAGCTTCTAATCTATTGAAACAATTGAAACTAAAACACCCAACAAATTTTGTGAACCGAGTGTACTGAATAATGAAAGAGCCGGTGCTTTTGTACTTGGTTCTTGAGTGATTACTCGAATTCATTATTCCATTTACATCCTCTCTCATAACCTCAAAAACCAAGTACAAAAGTAATTGGATAAATACTCGGTACTTTTAAGTAATAAGTAATCGATTACTTTAGTTCAAGCAAAGGCAGCTCTTAGTAAGCTCCAACGTCTAGCATGTCTCTGCATTACAAGTGCAATGAAAAGCACACCAACTGCAGCAATGGAAACCCTCCTAAATCTGCCCCCTCTAGATATTATTATCAAAGGGGAAGCCAGGATGGGGGCGTACAGACTGCAGCAAAACGGAATCTGGAAAGGTCGACTTCTGGGACATTCCAAAATCACAGCAATAATCGCGGAACCTATTTTATACATGGGTAGCGATCAGATGACTGTTAAAACGTCTTTCGAAAAATCCTTCAAAACCGGCACCTCCAAACTTGTAGAAGATTGGGTTACGAAAGAAAAACAATTGCTGTCCAAAGGTTGTCTTGTGTGGTACACAGATGGCTCCAAGACAGCAGAAGGCTCAGGATCTGGAATACATGGAGTCAATCCCAAGACAGATATAAGTATCTCATTGGGAAAATACGCCAGTGTCTATCAGACCGAGATCAAAGCTATTTGCACCTGCGCTCAGATGAACTTGGAGAGTGGCTACCAAGGTAGAGATATCCACATTTTCACTGACAGCCAGGCTGCTATTATGGCACTAGAAAGTCCACAGGTCAAATCAAAGATAACCTGGGAATGCCAACAAACCATACAAAAACTGGGACAACTTAACCGAGTTAACATAGAATGGGTCCCAGGACATAAAGGTATTGCTGGAAACGAGAGAGCTGACCAATTGGCAAGGAAAGGCTCCACAACCCCCTTCATCGGTCCCGAGCCAGTGATGGGGATAACCAAATCTGAAGTAAGAGGAACAATACGAAGATGGATACAACAAAAACATCACAGGTATTGGACTGAGACTTCAGAACAACGACATAGCAAACTGATGATGACCGGACCAACATCATCCTTAACTGCTGACTTCCTTCGGCTTAGCCGAAGACAAGCGAGGATAGTTATTGGCCTAATCACGGGACATTGCTGCCTAAGAAAACATCTGTACAATATGAAGATCTTTAGGGAACCTCCTATTTGCAGATTATGTGGAGAGGATGAAGAAACTGCTACACATGCAATCTTCGATTGCAATTCCCTCTCAGAATGGAGAATAAGTATCATTGGGACCCTGAACCCAAGAGAAGCACTTATTCAACACAATCTAATCAAAAGGCTTCTCAAACTTTCTGAGAAGCTTAAACTTGATTAGATAACGAAGCTAAATCTTCTACACACAAAGGGCCCAATGTGGCTGAGGTGTATGGGCAACCCAAACCTATAAGAAGACTTGGCTTTATGAAATGAAATGAAATGAAGTACCAGTTCTATGAAATACTCGATATCACCCTAATTATTGCCAAAAATAATGAAACGGGGTAGTTTTCTGTTAGTAAACCTCGGTAGTGGGTTTCAAAATTTGAAAAGATCAACAAAATTGCTGGGCGCTATCTAGTGTCACTCAAATAAGGATCACACCTGTTATCTCAAGATTTCCCCTCTCTTCAGCAAGTACTGTGAAATTTTATTTCAGCATCTTTTCAATGTTTTTTTTTCTATCATTTTTTTCTCCTTGCAATTGTAATTATTTACAGAACAGTACTTGGGTCAGAATATAATTTTCGAGCATGCAACTCATTATAACTTTTTTCCTTAAACAAAGTAGTGTCACCTCACTAGTTCAATATAAACTACCCAACATTTTACATGATACTCTTATAATATTACTGCGTATCGCAACATCCTTAAATTAAAAGTCTTTTACTTCCGAGAAAATTCTGATATTAGAAATCGGAAGTATTGTGTTCGTTTTTGTAAAAAAAAAATATTTTTTTGCTCCGATTTCAATTTTTTTCATATTTCTGGACGTTTCATAACCTACTGAGTAAATTTGGTTTTGTGTCGGTCTGTCGATCCGTCGGTCTGTTAAAACGATTCCTTGTAACGCGCAAATCTCAAAAACTACTCGACCGATTTTGATGAAATTTTGCACACATCTAGGAGACATTCTGTAGATGGTCCCATTTTAAATTCATTGACTTCATACCAGCAGTTCTGGGTGATAGAGACCATGCGCCTGACCACTAACTTTTTACTTAAGCGCTTATATCTCGTGAACGGTACACCCGATTTCAATGAAATTTTGTAAGAATATGCACATTATTGTTTTACATAAGTTATTTATATTTATTTTTAAATTAAGTATAATTTGACTCTGATATTTAAGAAAATCCGAAATTTTGGACAAAAAAGTAAAAAAATAAGGACTACGACTTGCCGATACAGAATTTTTTGTGGAATCTAGAATGTAGAAAAAACGATATTCTACCATATAAAACAAATTTGAAGAAAATCGGTTCAGCCGTTTTGGAGATACAAGTAATTTTCTATAAAATCTCAAAATTGGCACGTGTTTACAATGTGAAGCAATCACGAGGAAGTTTTGTGTCCATAATTGGCAGTGTTTTTTTTTATCTGTTGATTGTTGATTAGTTTTTATTTCATCTATCAGAGGAAAATCAATTAAATCAAAAAGTAGTGATATCCCCCAAAAAACACTACGTGTAAAAATAGTCGTCAAGTGTTGGAATGATCAAAAAGAACTGATATCAAAAACGTCAATTTTCTATGTTTGAAGGAATTTTTCTTCACGTAATTAGTCTCTTGATAATTGAACCAAAATAATAGCCTCACAACAACAATACACCTTTGAGCAAACTTCGATTTGGTATTTTGAGAATTTAACCAAAAAAAAGCCACACGACAAAACAATGCTCTTGTAAGAACAATGGTTCTGTAATTATGCAACATTGTTCTTACAAGAACATTGTTTTGTCGTGTGGCTTTTTTTTGGTTAAATTCTCAAAATACCAAATCGAAGTTTGCTCAAAGGTGTATTGTTGTTGTGAGGCTATTATTTTGGTTCAATTATCAAGAGACTAATTACGTGAAGAAAAATTCCTTCAAACATAGAAAATTGACGTTTTTGATATCAGTTCTTTTTGATCATTCCAACACTTGACGACTATTTTTACACGTAGTGTTTTTTGGGGGATTAATAATACTTGTATCTTATACCTACCTGGACAAAATTATCCTTTATTTAGATTTAAGAAACTTCGCTGAAAAGTTATTGTTTAATAATAATATCGCCTTATTTGTGCTCCTCGAAAGGATGGTACCTAATGGTACTCAATATTCAAGCAGTAGGCCGTAATAACTATGTATTAAAAATCTCAAATGGAAGAACGACTAGTCAAGTGGTTAAGCCGCTAGTCTGGTGATCCAGGTAGCTGGTAGTGTAGGGATCCGTTGGTTCAAATTCCACCCAGTGCATGAAATTTTCCTCATTAATTTGAGTTTGTGGCCACATAATAATAAGACTCTGATGGTTAGGTGGTAGAAAATGCTTTAAGCATTAAACTCGCCTGGTAGTTACCTTCCACTAAAGAGTGTTATTATTATTTCCATGTCCCGGATGGTTTTCGAAACCACGATCTCTGGAGTCTTGATTACCAGACCAACGCCAACCCCTTGACCTCTGACCTCTGAGCTACGGGGACTGACCGGTACTGTTCATCGTAGAACTTTCAAAACTTAACTGTCCTTTCTATTTCTAAAGCCGTAAAATTTGTTTTGCTCCTGTTGTTCTTTTTTCCAAACTTTATCTTCTCGCCTATTGTAATTAATTTTCTTTTAATCCTTTTGTCAAAGTCACACTAATCGTAACAAGAAAAGAAAGATGAGACGAAATTAAGAGAAATTGTGGGTGTAGGATGGAGGGATATAAAAAGAAAATCAAAAAGAAAGATAGGTAAAAGATTGAAAGTAAAACTAAAAAAATATACTATGAAAAAGGAAGACAGACTTAATAATAGAAACGCAGAGAGAGAGAGTATGTGTGCGTGTGTGTTTGTGAGTGAGTGAGTGAGTGAGTGAGAGAGAGAGAGAGAGAGAGAGAGTATGTGTGTGTGAGAGAGAGAGAAAGATAAAAGAAAGAGAAAACCCTCGAAATGTATCTTAAGAAAAAAGGATTTATTTAAAATGAAGAGTTAAAAGAGAAAAACGTAGTAGAACTACAAGTGAAAGACATTGTTTAGAAAAGTGAACGAATTGGGAAAATAGTTTCAACACGTTTTGCGAAGCTTTTGTTTATTTAAATACCTCTTTGTGTTCATCTCTTCCTATTATTCTATCTCTTTTAAATTCCCTCTTTGCACCTATTCCTGAAAGGTAATTCAGTTTTGTGCTGACAGAGTCTTTGTTATTCTAGCAGGAGGGGTCTCATTTCCGGCGATATTCAGTTAGACAATCTAGTCTTTTCTTCTCACCAGCCTAGGTCGGCACCTCCATGTCTCTGTGTGCTATTAGCTATTACTGTGACCTATCAGGTGAAGAGATAGGTAGTTTTAAGTAGGGTTCCTGTTTATATATTCATGGACGAATAACTTTCAATTCCAGTTTGTGAAAGATTTGTTCTTCTATTCTTCTGTTTTTCCAGTGATGTTTTTTACTTCCTTATCCTGCAGTAGGCAAAGTATTGTATTATTTGTTGGAGATGGATTCCAAGGAAATTCATATTCTGTGTTTTGTCTCTGAAACAGTACCTAACTCATAGGGAGTAGTGATGTACTGACATATTTTTTTTTTTTTTAATTATTGGGTTTAACGTTGCTTTCACGTACAAGGTCCATCTACTCAAATTATCCTCCCCAGCCATAGCTGGGCCGGTAATATCCAGCACAGAGTCGATTGCCATGATGACCATTGGATGGATTCCAAACTATAGAAGGGATAACAAGCCATTCACCCACCATGTACGCTGGATGTTGTTTAACTTAGGTGATCGAACGAGTACTGGTGTAATCAACGCGCAACATGCCATCTCCACTGGTTACATTCTAGATATTTTAAAACTGTTTCTTTAATTTTTTATATCTATACTATATTATATGTATGTAATAATACATGTGTAGGTACTTATTGAAGAAAATTGAACATTAAATTTCACCAGTGAAGTAAATTCCATCACTGATAGTTTTGAAATTATAATCAACCTCTTTCACGCCATGTTAATTTCAATAGCATTAAATGGCAAGATGGCTGATTAACAGATTTGCTCATCTTTCAAATGTCCACAATATAATTTTATCATTCCCTTTAAGAACTGTAAGCGATAAATTAAAAAGCGATAGATATTTTCCTAGAATTTTATGGACTGTTTCCAGGAACAAAAAATATTAAACGTTCAAAAAAACAATAAACGTTTAAAAAATAAATGCAAGAAAGGATTCTATTGAAAACAACCTGAGTTCTCGTACTACACACGACAAATCTCCTTATTCCCAGAAAAATCTCTCCCCCCCAGGAGAAAAATCTTCCCCCCCCCCTAGGAGAAAAATCTCTTCCCCCCCCCCTGGAGAAAAATATCTTCCCCCCCTAGGGTTCTACATGTTGCTCCATACACCATCATATCCCATCAGTTCTCTGGTTTATTATGTAAGGGAAATACATCCAGCCTGGAGCATCACGTTTCCCGTATATTGAGTGTGTGCTTATGTAAATAATAGCATGCAAACAACATAAATACAATATCTACATAATTATATTCTTATAGTTCGAAAGAAATGTCGGTGTAGGTGTATAGCTGTAGGTAAACAAAAAAATGCATAAATTGTATTTTGTTTTCGTAGGTAGGTGTAATAGGGTTTTTTTTGTTTTTGTTGAAAAACACGTTTTTCACTATAGTATGATTTCCTTGTGGTAAGGAAATAGCCTTCAGAACTTTTAAAGAGGACTTATCCATTGAGGCCAGTGCTGTATACTTTCTCGCCCAAATGGATACGGCACCCCTAGTAAACCATGCAGATGCTACGTTGGCTTAACCATTCAAAAGTTGACATTTCCGTGACATTCCGTTTTACTTTTTTTGTCATTCGGAAAATGTGATGTTTGGGTTCATTTGGTATTCACATCATGACGACAGATATGTAGAGGGTGTTGAATCCTTAAGTTTAACGTGTGCTACCCGTTCTCTTCGATAAGGAGAGATACCTAAGAAAAAAAGAGAATAGGAACGGGCGAAGAATTAATAATAGGAGAGAAAGACACAAGAGAAAAAGTAGGTGACAAAAAAAACAATATAAGAAGCAAGAGAAACTGAGATACTGAAATGGAAGAAGCAAGGGAGAGAACAAAAGAGAGTGAAGAGAAATGGGACTGGAGGAGAAAGAAGAAAATGTGAGCGCTTGATAGAAAAAAATAAAAACAATGAAGAGAAGAACAAATGATAATAATTAGGAGAACGAGAGAAAAGCAGAAGAAATAGAACACGATAGAAAGATAAATTAATGTAATAAGAAGAGCCAGAAAAGAAGAGGTTTTGCGCTATTGAGACTGACTATTTTTTAGAAGTTTTTGACCTTTTTCACAAAAACCGGCGTATCTTGAGAAGTACAAGTCCAACCATTCTGAAAATTGCCTCGGTACCAAATGGATGTAAAAGAAATGCGTACAGTATAATATTAAATGATAAAAAAATAAAATACCTACATCTACATAGAAATCATAAAATATATAATATATAAAGAGAACAGAAGAAAGGAGGAAAATGAGAGAATGACAGAGTCTTTTTCTGTCTAGTAGGTATGGAATGTCTCTTTCCTACTAGACAGAAAGAGATAGGAGATTAAAGAGAAAGGAAAGAAACCGAGGTGGAAGGAAAGACGAGGGAGAGAGAGAGAGAGCAAGAGGTGATTTAGGAAACAGAAGTGGAAGAGAATGTAGAGATAAAGAGGAAGAGAGAGACAAGAACGAGAGGGAGAATACGAGAGAAACACAAGAATTGTTTTTATTTCATTTTGAAAATAATGAGTTTTCGAGATATTTTTTTGCTTTCGCGTCAAAATAAGCTGAAGTCAACAATTTAGGAACCTAACAAGAAGCTGTTGTGTTTTCGACTTACGTCTCATGTTGAAATTCTATCAACAGTATTCAACACCTACTCACCATCTACTTGATACCCATGCCTCCATAACTCAGGAACTGAGTATTATGCTCCCTCACAGAGGGAATTTTTTTTACTCGTATATCAATGATTTTTTTTACAAAAACGATTACAATGCTTCCGATTCCTATAATATTAGAAATTTATGGGAAGTGATATTTAGGAAGGAAGGTAGATATTTGTGTAGAAAAAATAAAATGATGATATAAGTAACATTTCTAAGTTCCTTTTTTAATAAATTGTTCAAAAATTCTGCCAAACCCGGGATCAAACATCTTTGGCCAAAGAGCAGTAGAAACAAAGGTTTTATATACAAATTCACATATTTATATATAAAAAAAATATTACCTATAGTATCTATAGGTACCTATTTTTTTATAATTTTTCATTTATCTCATGTACCTATAGCATACATACATACAAGAATGTATATTTAAATGCAAAAAAAAAAAAATATAATAATAATACTTATACTAAAAGGTACATTCATCGATTGATTGATTGGTGTTGAATATTTGAAAAATGGGGCATTGCTACAGTGAGAAAAGTGCTGTACCTGCTTAGAACTGACCATTCCTTAATGACTAGAAAAAGAGAAAATAAACTACACCTACCCTGTAGGAAGTGATGCAAGGGAAAACTATTTTGTTATACAGGGTGGCGCAGTGCGCATGACCACATTTGAAATTGTTGCCATGCGTTTAATATTTGAGTTAAGATATTGAAATAAAAAGTATTTTGTATAAAAAATGTGGAAGTTTATTTTACATGAGTCAATTCTTGACGTATGAGAGATGATATCCGACAAATGACGTCTTTGTCGACTTAGACATTCTTCGAGACGCTCCCTGAAGTTGTGCATCACGTTCACCAACTTTTCGTCAGCAATCCGAGCGATTTCACGGCGGATAGAGTCCTTCAGGTCAGCAAGGGTACGAGGTTCGTCGACAAAATCTTTGGCCTTTAGATATCACCATACAAAAAAATCACACGGAGTGAGGTCGGGTGAGCGTGGCGGCCACAGCACGTCACAATTCCGGGGAATCACTCGACCGGGAAAAATTTGACGCACACGATCCATGGACACTCTTGTCCATGGATCGTGGATTCCTGAGGAGATGTTTTTGAACGTGATGCACAACTTTAGCGAGCGTCTCGAAGAATGTAAGTCGACAAGTACGTCATTTGTCGGACATCATCTTTCATACGTCAAGAATTGACTCATGTAAAATAAACTTCCACATTTTTTTCTACAAAATACTTTTTATTTCAATATCTTATCTCAAATATTAAAAGCATGGTAACAATTTCAAATGTGGTCATGCGCACTGCGCCACCCTGTATTTGAAGACGTACATCAGCAAAGAGAACTGAAATTACTATTAAACGTGTTGGTTTTCTCTTTGTGGTGAAGTTTACAGCTATTGTTAAGTAAAAACGTCAACTCTGTTCATTTATGTATGCTTTTTCTCCATTTCCCTCCCTCCTTCTCTCTCTCTATTCTTCCCCATTTTCCATTTCCTCCCTCCTGCTCTATCTCTCTCTCTCTCTCTTTCTCCTCATTGCCTCCCTCCTTCTCTCTCTCTTCCTCCACATTTTCCTTCTCCTTATCTGTCTCTATGGTTTCTCATTTCCTCCCTCCTCCTCTATCTCTCTCCCTCTTATCTTTTTTACCATTTTCTCCTTCCTTCTGTCTCTCTTCTTCCCCATTTCCCCTCTCTTTTTCTATCTCTATCCTTTTCCATTAACTCCCTCCTTTTCTATCTCTCTCTCTCTCTCTCCCTCCCTATTCCTCCTTTCCTTCTCTATCTCTATCCTTTCCATTTAATCCCTCCTCTCTCTCTTTCTCAATTTCCTTCCCTCACTGTCTGTACCTCGTAGCTTCTATTCTTATACTTACTGGTCTTTATTATCCCATTTCTCTTCTTCTTGACTTCTCTCAAAACATGATCGATGCTCAGTCCCTCCCACGTACTTCCCCATCCTTCCTATTCTGTTTCAACCTTTCCTCTCTCGCACAGTCTTACCTTCGTCTGAACTTTTACCTTTTTCTTTTCCCTTCTCCTCTTTCTTTACCTCACCTTCCTTTTTTCACCTTGGTCTCATTCTTCACTGATTTCCTTTTTTTTATTATTTTTTCCACAGGCTCTAGAGAGATTTTGTGGTGGTAAAAGATCCTCAGAATTTCTCTATGAGTAAAAATACAAAAAATCTTTATTTTTTCCTTGATTTTTATTTCTTCTACATTAATACTTTAGTTTTCCTTGAAATCTTTTCTACCCTTTCCTTTACTTCCATTCTCGCATAGCATATTTCTTCCTGTGATGGAAGAAAGATAGTAGGTACTATCTTTTTCAATCTTCCATAGAATCTTCCATTGTTCATTGGTGTGGCATAGTCCTTATCAAGCAAATCAGACGTTCCGCGGAGAACGCCTCCGAGAAAAAACACTGCTCACACAGGGTGTTAAAAAAAAAAAAAAAATTGGCTCCTTTCAAATCTCGAGAACCGTTTGAAATTAAAAAAAAAAATATTTTTGTCCAATCGAACTGAAATTTTCAGAGTTTGTTCAGCTTGATTGGACAAAAATTGCAGCTTTTATGGCAAAAAGATTTTTTTAAATGCAAATTCTAGTCTAGCACGACGTTGCTTAACATGGTGTAATTTAAAAATTGTTGAGCTAAGTTAGAGTTTGGATCAAAGTTTCTTTTCTTCATAAAAATTGCATTTTCTGTCCAATTGAGCTGATATTTTCAGAGTATATTCCTTACATGCTTAATAATCAATATGTATCATAACTATATGTGTGTACAATTGTACATAATATATTAAAAATTGTAAATTGTAGGTATAGTGAACAAAACCCTTTGTGCATATTTTTAAATAATCGTACGAAGAAAATAAAAAAATGTTGCCATGAAACTATTTAGTCAGGCCATAAATAATATTTCTCCTTCTGTTTAGTGAAAGAATGGGGATGATCTGTGAGTTGTGTTGGAATAGAGCCAGATATTAATGTTGAAAATTAAATCCCCCCAAAAACACCACTTCGTGGTTAAAAAAAGAAGAACGCCTCACTCAAAAGAATGATTATAATTAGCTAAAAATAAATGATATCAAATTGAGAACACCTTACGACCTCTCTTTCTGTATCTCTGCACTCCTCTCT
The DNA here is from genome assembly GCA_024516035.1 of Bactericera cockerelli. Classification (NCBI taxonomy): domain Eukaryota; kingdom Metazoa; phylum Arthropoda; class Insecta; order Hemiptera; family Triozidae; genus Bactericera; species Bactericera cockerelli. The sequence continues at coordinate 15,881,095 of CM044961.1, forward strand.
GAATTTATTCCTCTTATGTTTATCTTTCTTTATCCTTTCTAGGGGTCATCCCAAACTTGATTTTTCTTTAAATTTACTTGTTGCACGGCAATAAAAAATGGCGGTCGGAGTATGATTTTTCTGAACTTATTTGATTTGAATCGAGAAAATTACACCGCGACCGCCATTTTTTATTGCCGTGCAACAAGTAAATTTAAAGAAAAATCAAGTTTGGGATGACCCCTAGAAAGGATAAAGAAAGATAAACATAAGAGGAATAAATTCAGAGAGGAGTGCAGAGATACAGAAAGAGAGGTGGTAAGGTGTTCTCAATTTGATATCATTTATTTTTAGCTAATTATAATCATTCTTTTGAGTGAGGCGTTCTTCTTTTTTTAACCACGAAGTGGTGTTTTTGGGGGGATATCAGTTTTTTTTGTACGAAAATATAGGTTCATACACTACTGAAACATTATGAATAACAAAAGTAAATAAGCTGGGAAAATTTCTTTTCTTTTTTATACTGAATGTGAATGTACCAAGTTGTCTTTTTTTTAAGATATAGTTTTAGCAGTACGTATTTAATTTTTCTAAGGTCAATATGTATTTGGATCACAGATTTGGCCCCCAGAGTCCCCAAAGTGAGTAAATAATATATAAATTTGCAATGCAAGACTATTTGATTCTATACTCAACATGATTAGGTTTATCTTTCAATGCTAAATAGACCTCGGAGCCTCCTATGAGGGACACTAAAACACCTGGATTTACAAATGCCAAAGAAATTAATTTGTAATCACCTTATCAAGGTGAGGTAACGAGATCTCTCCCGTTGACCTTTTCTTACCCGAATTCTCTCCGGCTTGTTGCAGGGGACACCACGAGTATCTCTCCCGAAAATAAGACCATGCTTTTTTACATTAGGCATTTAAGAAAATGAAAACTATAAAATTATCATTTTTATATAAGAATCGGCCTTTTTTAAGGAATTCTTTTAAATCTCTAACTAATGAAAGGCAATGCCTTCAGTGTATAGTAGAGTTAGGTAAAATACATAGAAGGTCATGCCTCAGGAATATAGTAGGGTTAGGCATAATACATAGAAGGTAATGCCTCAGGGTTAGGTAAATATATAGGCTATGCCTTGGGTTTATCATAGGGTTAGGAAAAATACATAGAAGGCCATGCCTCAGGTCTATATCAATGATTCCTAGGTGTTTGGATTATAATTTTTATGCTAGGTCTAAACTATGTAGGTATAAAATCAGGTAAAAATGCAAGCGACGAGACGGGAGACAATTTGGTGTTGATAAAACCATGAGCGGGAGAGAAGGTGGTGACGTCCCTTATCAATACCTCACGAGGTATGAGTGTACCCCGGACATAATGGACAGAGAAAAAAAACTTCCCTGAAGGGGATCGAACCCAAGTCATCATGCGTGCAAGCCTAGTATGCTAACCACTTGGCCAAAGTCAATACTTTGTCACAATTTTTAGTGAGTAGCATCGATATTATGAGAGCTAATTCATCATATTTTATCTCCATCCAACCATGATTGTCCAAAATCAATCTCGTAATGCCGTCACAGGTCATTGGCCAATTCTGCAACCACTAAAATTTTCCTCGCGATAGTAATGCATGGGATCGTCATGAAGATCAAATATAAAGATCGGAAAAACAAAACAACGTTAAGCCCAAATTGAAAATATAGAGCTAAAAAATTTCGTCCCCGCCAGGATCCGAACCCATGCTGACTGGGTGGCAGGTCGAGTATGCTACCAATAGACAAAGTTATCTTCTAAAGAAACGGACGGAAAATGAACTAAATTAATACTTGGAAACTTAAACATTAAATTTTTGCAGTGAGAGAGCGAGGTCATCTCGAAAAATACATACTGGCCAAAATCTGACCACTAAGCTAAGGATTCGAAGGTACCTACCCGCCAAAGAAAATGAAAAGGCCACCAGGTGCCACCCAGTGGAGCGGATGAAGGAATAAGATCAATAAATTTGGTATCTGCTCATCAAGATCTTTCATTTGATACCACTTAAGATTAGTATTATCCTTGAATTCCCGATTTGGGCTCCCAAAACCCGAGGCCGCCCAAATGGGCCGCCCGCTTATAATTTAGAATTTTTTTTTGGTCCGGGCTCATCTCCATTATATCTTGATCATTTTAGACACCTCACTTAATCTTCAGTGCCAAGTTAAAGACACGAAGTCGGGTCTCAAAGGATCCGTATGAAAAAAAAAAACAGAAAAAAAAAAAAAATTATGAATCTTTTCATGTCTTTCACGATTGTTGGGGGGTCTCGAAAATAGGGTTCCCGGTGGCCTAGGAAGTCAAACAAAAAGTCAAATCAACTTATTTTTCAACGTAGAGCTCATTTTTGCAATAAAAATCGCGATTTTTGAAATTCATGTTGCACTTTTCGCTGGCTGAAAGTACATGAAATGCATGGGAACTATGTTTTCCGTAACCTTACACTCTGCCGGGCTGTCTCTTTCTTTGTATAGGCGTTCTTCACACCTCGGCCGAGGTGTTTGATAAATAAATAGTAACACAGGCAACATGGAATAATATTGAACATGTACACAGAGTTCCGCTTCCTCTCTCTATCCTTTCTCTATTTAACTCGAACTATATTAAATTTATTTATTTTGCATTCTCCCTATTTATTTGATCTATATCTCCCATCCACTTTTTTGTATCTACCGGTTTCGAGGGTTAAAAAACCTATTGAAGAGACGAATTCTGTACTGTGAATGTCCTGCGTCAAAAGTCATAATATCTACCTGGTTCACATTTAAAAAATGTTTTGGACATTTTGGCCTGTGTTCAAAATGTTTCCTTTGTACTTCAAACTTTCAGAGTACGCAAATATTATAAAAAAACATTGCCAATTACGGACACAATACTTCCTCGTGATTGTTTCACATTGTATACACGTGGCAATTTTGAAATTTTATACTAAATATCACTTGTATCTCCAAAACAAGTGCATCCAGAGTCAGATAGTATCCCCCAAAAAACACTTCGTGTAAAAATAGTCGTCAAGTGTTGGAATAATTAAAAAGAACTGATAACAAAAACGTCAATTTACTATGTTTCAAGGTATTATTTTTCACGTAATTAGTCACACAACAAAATAATACTCTTGAAAGAACCATGTTGTATAGTTACAAAACCACGTCCTTGACTACTGCACACTGTTTTGTTCTGAAATTTATGTGTAGTAATCTGCTAACAAAACAGTGTGCAGTAGTCAAGGACGTGAAACTCAGTTAATTATTTTATTTTAATTAAGTAATGCAGTTTTCGTATTATTTATTATAGATTGTTTTTAATTGTTCTTAAGAGAAAAGTCGGTCAACACCACAATTTTCTGATGATTCAAAATAATAAACTTTATGGACACAACACTTCCTCGTGAATGACAATCATAATTTTCGACTTACCACTATCGCTAAATTCTGAGATTTTTTACTGAATCTCTTGTATCAAAAGTTCTCAAACATTTGTTCAAATTATTTTGTTCAAATGGTAAAAAAAAACACTGCCAATTATATGGACACAATACTTCCTCGTGAATGACAATCATAATTTTCGACTTACCACTATCGCTAAATTCTGAGATTTTTTATTGAATCTCTTGTATCTAGAAAAGTTCTCAAACGATTATTATGTTCAACTGGTGAAAAAGTACACTGCCAATTATGAACACTTCATCGTGAATGATAATCATATTTTTTGGCTTTCTGTTATTTTCTAAATTCTGAGATTTTGTGCTATGATTATTTTAAAACAAACTTTTCACTATTATAAATTAATAGAAGAAAACGATAGAAAAAGTAATCAAATTAAAAACAAAACAAATTTAATATTAGAAATTATTGGAAGTAATAATAATATTGATAATCTAATATTATTGCCATAATTATTTTAAAACAGACTTTTCATTATTACAAAAACTTGAAAAATACGCGAGAAAAAATAATCAAATTGAAAGTGTAAACAAAACAAATTCAAACTGATAAAATAACTATTAGATTGAGGGAAGGTTTGAGGTAGATCCAGATCTACCTTGAAACGAGGAGCTGTCCTCAACTATTGAGGAGCCTTCCTCAAAAAATGTAATCGAGGGAGGTTCATGCATACGAAAATGCTATTGAGTGAAGTTTTAAGGAAGACCTCAATTTGAGGAACGACTATGCATACCACCCATAATCTACACTTCCCTAAACCGTCCGATTGTTTGAAACTGTTTCTTACTATGGCTTTAAGAAATGATGACCCATATATTTGCCTAACTTCAAGTTCTTAAACATTAAAGTTAAGTCACAACTACTCAAAGTCGATTTACTAAATCTACGCTGAAACCGGGACTTGAACCACCGACCTCTAGGTTACAAGTCCACTGCCTTATCGATCAAGCTACTGAGGTCGGTAAGTTGCTAAACATGGTGTCATTTCAGCATAATCAGTATAAAAAGAAAAAGTAAGAAATTGTTCTAGATATACTTTTTTATTATTACTATCTGACCTGGTTGCAGGGTTTCCAATGAAACCCTTACAATTAACACTGCGACCTAATTAGATCTATTGTGACCAGTTGATTCTTTTTGGTTTTAACGTCCTGACTGAGATAGTCAGGACGGGGGTTTTACCCTCCATTCGCTGGGAATCGTACAAGCTACCCACATTAACCTCACCCAGCCTGGGTAGGGCCGGAATTGGCAGCCTCACATGTTTGGATGAAACAGAGTTATCGTCGAAAAGTCTGCCCCAACCGAGAGTTGAACTCGCGAACTCTGGACTACGGGTAGTAGTCACAACCATTAAGCCACGGAGGCTGACTAGATATACGTATTTAATAAATTATTAATTAATAGGCAAACATGTATCCATGAAACATACCCTGAAAATTTCAGCTCGATTGGACAAAATATGGAACTTATATACATGTAGAGTGTAGACCAATAGTTAGATTGTGACATATCAATGTTGATCGAGTTAAACCATACTCACTTCATTTAAAATTAAACGGTCATAGGAGGTTGACCCAAACTAGTAACTACTGTTTTTTTTCCTCACGAGATATAACAGAAAACCGGCCATCCAAAGTACAGAGTAAAAAATTCTACCTAGCCGGGATTCGAACCCAGGTCACCTTGCAAACTTTGTGTTTTACCTACACCAGTCGACGATCACAGAGACTATTCGTGATCGTCGACTAATATTTTATTATATTTATCATTTGATCTACATTAATCAATATTTTGCCTCTTACTGGCCAATATTTATACTTTTCTATTAATATCAGAGGCACACGCTTCCTCTCAGTAATGAGTTTGAAGAAATGTTTTACCTTTGAAATACATATAATGATTGTTATGATAATATTATCGTGATGTAGAATTATGTATTGAATTATTATGTAACGAAATATTGAATTGTAAAGGGAGAGAAGAGGGAAAGTGTGTGTCATGCGCACAATGGCGAAGTATTGAATTGTAGAGGGAGAGAAGAGGGAAAGTGCGTGTCATGCGCACAATGGCGAAGTATTGAATTGTAGAGGGAGAGAAGAGAGAAGGTATGTGTCATGCGCACAATACGAAATTTGGTCAGTTGGGTTTTGGACCTTGAATAGTAAAGATGAAAATGTCCCAATGGTTGCAGACTCGTATGCAAGCGTTTTTTTAAACAAAAATTTAACATCGCTTTCAACTGCATGGTCATATCAGTAGTCACCGTGGCAGAGTGAGTTAGCGCGCTAGGCATTGTTCGCATGGTGACCTGGGTTCGATTCCCAGCGGGGCAGGAATTTTTCTTTGTATCTCTCACACTGTCGCTGATTTTTTTAAAAATTTATTTACATCGTAGTATAATTCTGCGTAATTAGACCTTTAGAAAGAACTTTCAGTCATCCACTTGGGATAAATAGGCGTGGCTCCAGTGTTCATTATAGATATTCCTTTAGAGGGCTTTAAATACTTTTCTACTTGTTTCAACCATTTGAAATTAAGTGTGCTTGTTCCTATTGACTAGACCTTTCTAAAAACACTAAAAATACATATTTAGAATATCCAGAAAAAAAAAGAAAAAAGAAATCCGGTTTTCTTGTAAAAGGCTCTAACTCAATTTTGGTCCAGTGATATACTTTGGTTATGCCAAAATATTATTTCCTATGATAAGGACATTTGATAAATACCACAATCGCAGCTTCAAGATGACCAGAAAAAAAAAGAAAAAAGAAATACGGTTTTCTTGTAAAAGGCTATATCTCCTATCCTATAAAAAAATAAATACGTGAAACTATAAAAGGTATGCAGAGATAAAAATTCCCTATTCAAAAACGTAGCTCACGTCTTTCCACGATAAACACACGTTGCTGTACCCTTGACAGAAAATTGGTCTGAAAAAAAAAAAAAAAAAAAAAAAAACCCCGTATGAATAATTTCATGAAATTCAAGATTTTCGGCGTGGCCAGTAAACGACTTTAACTGTACGTAGGAACATCGCGCTTTCGTGAAACACAATCTATTTTCGCGTCTTATTACGAATTTGAAATAAAAATTGATAAAAGTTAGCGGGAAGTGGGCGAAAACAATAAAACAAAATACATATAAACTCTGTTTCGTGTTAATATAGGCCGGTTGGCTGGCGCTACTTGACGAGCGCTCGCCTACCGGCGAGCTTGATTCAAATCGAAGCGCACGGCAGTGCGCCAGGCCAAGTTCCAGCCTGAGCACGCAGTGTGTATATTTACAAGAAACATTTCAGCGTGATTTTACCCCTGTCGTAACTTTTTTATTCTTCGATGTAAAGTTTTGTAATTTTAGACATACATGTAGATAATACCTCTGACTAGACACTATAAAAATGAAAGCTATAAATACAATGGTTTTAGAGAAAACGGACATTGAAAACTACCCTTTTACTACTCACTCACTCACTCACTCATCAATATTATGGAGCACTTCCCGTGGTCGTAGAGACTTGAAGTTTGATATGTAGGTAGATATTAATGAGTACATACAGGAATAAATCCGAAAATTGTAACTTTTAGAGGGTAGACCCCTAAAACAGGGCCGATAACCCGAAACCTAGGGGGTAGGGGGGCAGTAGAAAGGTATGGTCTAGAAACTTGAAATTTAGTATGTTAGGTAGGTATTAATGAGTACAGACAGGAAAATATACAAACAGTTTCTTTTTTAGCGGGCAGACCCCTAAAACAGGGCCGTTAAGGTGAAACTTAAAGTGGGAAGGGGACAGTGGAAGCGTATGTCTATAAAATAATGTATTTATTAAATTTAAATGTAGGTATAAGAATATCTAACTAACTTATCTAAATCTGAATATTACCTAGATTAAAATACATCAAAATATAAAGTATAAACCCCGCGCGCTAGGTTGCAAAAAAGATTGCGTACATACAGGAAAATATACAGTTCGATAATGAGTACATACAGGATTAAAATACTCTAAAAGAAAATATCGAACTCTATTAAATCCACTCGCCTCTCAGTTACGAACATGTCGCTTTACCGAACCTGCAATGGAGGTCTCTGGAACCAATGTTGAAAATAGTGTTATATAATATTTGCAATCTTAATTGTGATTCGATGCGTGTAGCCTGGATATTGATAATAATGATAGATTTTCTATGTCACTGTATCAGGGCTGACAGCATGAATAGCAATATCACTGATTATTTCTTTTAATAAAATTCTTCTTTAAACCTAATTAGGTATTAAGTACCTAATTTTTAAATTTTCTTTGTGTTAACGTTTCTGATATCACAAAATACATAATTGATAAAATTCCATCATGGGATATATTCGAGTAGGTCAACAATGTCAACAAAGACATACGCTAGCAGGCTGTAGCCCCCCACCCCCTCAAAAAAATCTTGGGTATGCCCCTGAAGTATATAGGTACACACTACACACTGACAACACAAGACAGTATAGGTAGGTACAGACAAAGCTGATACACGTATATCTACCTACTATTACTATGCAGTATGCACACTGCACACAGTAGCTTTCCCTACTTCTCCTATCCTAGAATTCCTAGACTAGGAGCCTGAGCCAGAGTCCAGACCTCTCCAGAGTTCCAGACAGTGTTGCCAGGTCGGAAAATGAAGATCAATAGTTTCAAAAAAAGCAGCCAAGTACAAAACTACAACCTAAAATTACTATGCATAGGTATAGTTCACAATACATGTACACTTAGCATGAATATCCAACAAAATAATAATATATTCAGCAGAAAACCGTTGACTTCTTATTCGGATTAGTTTCCGTACTTTCATAAAAGTGAGTCTTATCAACCAATTTCTTTTAAACTTAGAAAAAAAGGAATGAGATCCCACAAAAACATAAATGTAAAATAAAGGCCAAGTTCCTAACCAAAAATGTTGGCCCTTAAAAGTATTGAGATCTAAATTAGGTCCAAGTTACAGATATTCCTATAGGTACATTAAGACTGAACAAAATATCTAGGAACTCCCTAGAACCGTATATGGAAAATTACAAATAATATTTTACATATATTCAGTTTTATCTTCGATGTTTTAAATTTTCACTTGGTAAATTTTCTTATTTGGGCTCTCTTCTGAATGTTTAAGAAAATTTACCAAGTGAAAATTTAAAACATCGAAGATAAAACTGAATATATGTAAAATATTATTTGTAATTTTCCATATACGGTTCTAGGGAGTTCCTAGATATTTTGTTCAGTCTTAATGTACCTATAGGAATATCTGTAACTTGGACCTAATTTAGATCTCAATACTTTTAAGGGCCAACATTTTTGGTTAGGAACTTGGCCTTTATTTTACATTTATGTTTTTGTGGGATTAATAATTACGTACTAATGAAATAATGATAACATAACAAGCTTTAAATATTATGAAAACTATCAGTTATGAATTTGATTTGTTCCATGAAATTTCCAAATAGTTTACCTATCATTGTTTTTCAAATTCTCTTATGAACTTTCATTATATATTTTGTTTTATATTTTCCAGGTAAGGCCGTAAGAATGCTAGATAAATGCACATGAAACTGACTGCTAAAACCTTGAGAGATTGTACATCATTCAACGACTGGCGGTCTTATGGAGAGAGAAAGAGGAAGAGAAAGAGAAAGAGAATGAGAATGAGAAAGAGAAATAGGAAGAAAAAGAGGAAAAGAAAGAGAAAGAGAGAAGATTACAAAAAGAGAGAACCTGTCGCTCAAAAGAAAAGAATTGTCCTGCAAGTTTTGGTGAGTAATTTGAAAAGTTTGATTAAAATCATATTTCTCTACTTTTGGTTCACTTTACCGTTTTTTCTCATACCTTTTTTTTATATTTCCTGAAAACCTGAAAAATACTTTTGAACAAGATTTTTGATAGTGTTTGGATGAGACACCATCATTCCGGGAGTGTTAAGTTGGGTTTGCTATATAAAATTTGAGTACCTACCTACTTACAACCTGCAGAAAAAAATTATACTGTGAGCAGTAGCGTAAAACTACGTAAGAATAATAAAAAAAAACACTGCCAATTATGGACACAATACTTCCTCGTGATTGCTTCACATTGTAAACACGTGCCAATTTTGAGATTTTTTTAGAAAATTACTTGTATCTCTATAACGGCTCAATCGATTTTCTTCAAACTTGTTTTATATGGTAGAATATTGTTTTTCCTACATTCTAGATTCTACAAAAAATTCTGTATCGGCAAGTCGTGGTCCTTATTTTTTGACTTCTTTGTCCAAAATTTCGGATTTTCTTAAATATCAGAGTCAAATTATAATTAATTTAAAAATAAGTATAAAAAGCCTATGTAAATTAATAATATGCATAACCATACAAAATTTCATCAAAATCGGGTGTACCGTTCACGAGATATCAGCGTTTAAGTAAAAAGTTAGTGGTCAGGCGCATGGTCTCTTTCACCAAGAACCGCTAGTACGAATTCGATGAATTTAAAATGGGACCATCTGCAGAATGTCTCCTAGATGTGTGCAAAATTTCATCAAAATCGGTCGAGTAGTTTTCGAGATTTGCGCGTTACAAGGAATCGTTTTAACAGACCGACAGACAGACCGACAGACAGACCGACAGACAGACCGACAGACCGACGGACCGACAGACGGACACAAAACCAAATTTGCTCAGGAGGTTATGAAACGTCCAGAAATATGAAAAAAATTGAAATCGGAGCAAAAAAATATTTTTTTTTACAAAAACGAACACAATACTTCCGATTTCTAATATTAGAAATTTCTCGGAAGTAATATGTAATACTAGTACATGAAATAGAGACCATCCCATACAAACCATTTAACCCTTAGTCTCACCACCTGTCAGAGTTAGACGGTTACAAAAACAAAACATTGTCTTTTTACTTTGATCAAGACAGTAAAATTTTCTTTAATTCAGGCAGAAACACAAACATTCAATGCCCAATTGTTCCACAGCATAAACCTTTGTGTTGTATAAATTATCTGAAACACTTTGTAGAGGGTAGTGAGTGGGAATGAGAAGGCACTGCTTAGATTGATTTAGAAATATATTTGTATACAGTTTTAGTTTCAGATTAAGATTAAATGATAACAATTTGGTTTGGGTACTTATTACAATGTAGATAAATGTGAAAGTGAGAAGTTCATTTAACAAACATGCAAAGATAATAGTACTGCACTTAGTATGACACGGCGATCACGGCGCACGCTACACACTCCCCTGCCAGTGATGTAATCACGATTCATCGGTGTGGGGATTAGTTCTGGAATCTCTTGGGGAAGTGGACTCTGCGGCCGGATCGTGTCGTTATACTGGTTGGTTGAAGCGGGGGGCTGCGGCTGGTGCAATCTGCCTGGTGCTGTGGTGGGTCGGCAGTGTCGGTCATGGTGTAGGCTGGCTTCAGTCGATCAATGGTGACTGTGGTGTATTTTCCATTGATGTCAATCACGAACGTTCGGGAACTTCTCCTGACGACTGGGTAAGGTCCGTCGTATGGCATCTGGAGGCAGCGTTTGGAAAGCTCTCGGCGGATGAAAACTTGGTCTGCGGTGTAGAGGTCCTTGAATATGAAGTGGGACTTGTCACCGTGCTGTGTTCCGCTGACTGGTTGGAGCTGGCGCATGTGGCTGCGAAGATCTTTGACGAACTCTGTTGTGGGGTCTGGATCATCTGTCTTGGATGTGAGGAACTCGCCGGGAAGTCTGAGTGGTTCACCGTAGACGAGTTCTGCGCTGGATGCCTTGAGATCGTCTCGCCATGCTGCTCGGATTCCAAGTAGGACAGTAGGGAGGATGTCTGTCCAGCGGTCGTTGTGGTGGCATTTGATTGCGGCCTTAAGCTGTCTGTGGAGTCGCTCGACCATTCCATTGGCTGCAGGATGATATGCCGTGGTGCGGAGGTGCTGTGAGCCGGTGAGTGTGCTGAGCTCTTTGAACAGGTTGGACTCGAACTGTCTGCCTTGGTCGGTGGTGATGCGGAGTGGAGTGCCGAACCGTGCGATCCAGTGAGTGTAGAATGCCTTGGCGACGGTGGAGGCTTCTTGGTCTGGGAGCGGGATCACTTCTGGCCATCGTGTGAAGCGATCAACCATAGTGAGACAGTACCGGAATCCGTCTGAGTGTGGCATGATGATGAGGTCCATGTGCACATGTTCGAATCTCTGCGTTGGTGGAGAGAAGGAACCGAGTGGGGCCTTGACGTGGCGAGTGACCTTGGATCGTTGGCAATCAGTGCAGGCTTGGGTCCAGCTGCGGCAGTCCTTGGAAATGAAGGGCCAAACGAATCTCTGCTGTGCGAGTTTGACTGTAGTGTTAGTGCCGGGGTGCGATAGCTGGTGTACCATGTTGAACACAGTGCGTCGGAAAGGTCGGGTGATGTAGGGCCTTGCAGTTGGTGTGGACACATCACAGTAGAGCTTGACACCGGAACCGGGGATCTCTAGTAGTTTGAGTTGAAGTGTGGAGTCGGTTCTTTTGAGTGCTGCTTGTAGTTCGACATCAGTTTTCTGTGAGGCTGCTAGGGACTTGTAGTCGAGAGTCGCATGGATGAGCTCTATCCTTGACAGGGCATCAGCTACGACATTTTGATCGCCTGGGACGTACTGGATGTCGGTGGTGTACTGTGAGATAAGGTCTAGGTGGCGGAACTGGCGAGGCGAGCATTTGTCTGGCTTTTGGCAGAAAGCGAAGGTGAGCGGCTTGTGGTCCGTGAAGATGGTGAATTGGCGTCCTTCTACCATGTGTCGGAAGTTTTTGACAGCAAGATAGATGGCGAGGAGCTCACGGTCATAGGCACCGTACTTCTGCTCGGCACTGGAAAGTTTCTTGGAGAAGAAACCGAGTGGCTGCCATTCACTGTTGACCAGTTGTTGAAGTGTTGCGCCTACTGCGGTGTCAGAGGCGTCCGTGACAAGCGAGAGTGGGGCATTATCGAGAGGGTGAGCGAGGAGGGTGGCTGCTGCGAGTCGCTCTTTGCACTGATCGAATGATTTGATTGCTTCGGGCGTCCATTGAATCTCTGCCTTGCCTTTGATGTTGTCAGTCAGGAGATCGTTGACTGGTGCGAAGGTGTGGGATGCTCTGGGTATGAAGCGGCGGTAGAAGTTGAGCATCCCCATGAATTGTCGTACACCTTTGGCTGTAGTTGGTCGCGGGAACTGCAGGATATCCTTGACTCTGTCGGGAAGCGGGCTTGTCCCATCCTTGGAAATGAAGTATCCTAGGAATCGGACTTGTTGCTGGCCAAACACACATTTGCTGGGATTCAGGACAAGAGAGTGGTCTTGGAATCGCTTGAAGATGATTGAGAGGTGTGCCAGGTGTTCTTCCTCTGAGTTGGAAGCTACGAGGACATCGTCGATGTAGGGGAAACAGAAGTCTAAGCCTCGAAGAACTTCATCCATGAAGCGTTGGAATGTCTGGGCTGCGTTGCATAGGCCAAATGACATGTAGGGGAACTCAAACAGGCCAAATGGGGTGGTGATTGCAGTCTTGCAGATGTCTTCCTCGGCTACTGGGATCTGATTGTAGGCTCGGACGAGGTCTAGTGTGGTGAAGATTGTTTTGCCTTGGAGAATGTGGGCGAAGTCTTGTATATGTCTCACCGGATACTGATCTGGAATGGTGCGGGCATTGAGTCCTCGATAGTCTCCGCAGGGTCGCCAGGTGTCGGCTTGCGGCTTCTCGACCATGTGGAGGGGTGCAGACCATGGACTGTTGGAAGGTCGAGCAATGCCTAGTTGTAACATTGCGTCGAACTCCTTCTTGGCGGCCTTGAGCTTGGCTGGTGCGAGACGCCTTGGTTTGCTGGCAACTGGAGGACCGGGAGTTGTCTCAATGAAGTGCTTAGTGTTGTGACGGATGATGCCTGGAGTACCATCGGGGCGTGTGATGTCCTTGAACTGCTGGAGGAGCTGGTGATACGGAGAGGCTTTGGAGACTGTCTTGACTGACGGGATATTGGATTCAGCAACATGTCCTTGGGCAGTGAGGTGAGTGGTCCCATCAAGTAGTCTGTGGTTCCGTAGGTCCACTAGCAAATTAAAATGGTGGAGGAAATCTGCGCCGATGATTGGCTTTGAAACATCTGCTACTACGAACCGCCAGGTGAAGTCGCGCCGGAGTCCAAAGTTCAGTGACAAGGTGATGGTGCCGTAGGTGTTGATGTCCGTGGAATTGGCTGCGGACAGGATGTAGTCGGTCTTCTCACGTCTACCAGGTGCTGCAGAACGTGGGAAAACGCATAAGTCGGCGCCAGTGTCAATGAGGAACTGCAACTTGGTTGAATGCTCTGTGACGAAGAGACGGCGGGGCGTAGGACTCGACTGAGAAGCCGTCATGATCAGCGGTCCATGGCGTTTCCCTGAAACTTGCATGGCTGCTCACATTTCTTTGCTTGGGGTCCAAAGCGCCAGTGGTACCAGCAAGTGTCTGTGCGTGGCCTGGAACTGCTGCGGCCTCGGGACTGGGAACGGCTCTGGTATCTGTCACAGGCTGGGGATTGACTTCTGCTCTGATGGTTAAATCGTAGTGATGCAACTTCTTGACGGAGACTGGCAATTTCTTGACTGAAGTTGGCGGCAAGTTGGTTGAATTTGAGGGCAAGTATGTCATCAGCCCTTGGTATTGAAGTTTCTGAGACTTGGGGCACGAATGGGCGAGTAGCTTCTGCGATGTTGTCTGCGTGAGTTGCGAGCTCTGTGAGGTTCTTCTCCTCAGGCATGGTTGAAGCTTGGTAAGGGCCAGGAACTGCTTGGCTAGGGCTGGGAGCTGCTGGAGGTTGGCTGGTTGCTGGGGTTGTGCTGCTGGAGGCTGGCTGGTTGCTGGGGTTGTTGTTCAGGTCGGGGTCACCACTTTGTAGAGGGTAGTGAGTGGGAATGAGAAGGCACTGTTTAGATTGATTTAGAAATATATTTGTATACAGTTTTAGTTTCAGATTAAGATTAAATGATAACAATTTGGTTTGGGTACTTATTACAATGTAGATAAATGTGAAAGTGAGAAGTTCATTTAACAAACATGCAAAGATAATAGTACTGCACTTAGTATGACACGGCGATCACGGCGCACGCTACAACTTGTTCATTTCAACGGCATTGATAATACAAAGTAGGTGCCAACCATGGCTGCAAAGTGGTTCTCTTAGAAAGCAACTGGATAAACTATTATTTTATATACCTCATTACCTGTTTACTGGTAGTACACAGGTGGTTAACGCTCTACTTTGGTAATCCAGTAAGCGTAGAGACCCGTTGGTTCAAATCCTACCCCGTGCATGAATTTTTCCTCATTAACTTGAGTTTGCGACCACATTATAATAAGACTCTGAGAGTTAGGTGGTTACTACCTTCAACTAAAGAGTATTATTATCATAAATTTTACCTATCCGTTATCATTTGTGTCAATATACCAGTATAATACGTTGTATAGTGGCAAATAGTCACCGTTGCCGAGTGAGTTAGCGCGCTAGGCAATGCACGCATGGTGACCTGAGTTCGATCCCCAGCGGGGCACGATTTTTTTCTGCTCTGTACTTGGATGTACGGTTGTACGGGGTCCACTCATACCTCACGAAGGAAAATGAGCAGTTACTTGTATGAGTAACGACCAGTGGCGACATTACCAGAGTAAAAAGATATCAGTGTAATAGAATTAGAAAAGTGAAGGAGACTCTTAGTAATGCTGCGCTACCCACACTTTTTTTTAAGAGGCCTTTTTTTGCTGCAATTCTTGAAAATACTGAGAAATGATAATTTTATTATGATTATAATTCCTCCTGGAGTGTAATGAAAACTAATTAACAAATTACTGCAAACGAGAAATCTATACTTATAAAAAAGAGTTTCACTCACTGACTGACTGACTCACTCACTCACTGATTCATCACTATTTCTCCGAACTGGTAAGTCCTAGGAAGCTGAAATTTGGTAGGTAGCTTTGTCTTATAGTCTAGATGTGCAATAAGACGGGATTTTTCGAAATTCCCACTACAACACCTGCCATTGGCGAAAAAGGATTTTTTGCTTTACGGCCATGCCTCGGCCCGCAAGGCGGGCGACAGCCCGTTAGTTTAGTAAGATATCTCGAGAGAACTTTTTTTTTTTTTTTTTTTTTTTTTTTAATTGGGGTTTAACGTCGCTTTCAACTGCCATGGTCATATGACGACGGGGGTTTTACCCTCCATTCGCAGGAAACTCACAAACCTGCTACTCACATTGACCTCACCCAGCCTGAGTGGGGCCGGGAAAAGCCAGCGTCACGAGAATTAGAATTTGAATGGTCACCCATCCAAGTCTTAACCTCGCTGGATGTCGCTTAACTTCGGTGTTCTGAAGGGAACCGGTGTACCTATTCAACATGCCATCGACGCTGGCTCGAGAACTTTTATTAGCTAGATTAACTTGAAATTTTGTATATATAATATACACTTGAGAGCAACAAAAGCGAATCAAACTTTTTCCTCCACCAAATCTGCGATATCTTCGAAATTACTATTTCTATCGAGTCGTAAGGTATCTCAAAATGCTGTAAATTTTGTTTTCTACAATTTCATAATTTGATTCTTAAAAAAACACCCACCAGAAGCCGTAAAATTCAAATTTTCCTACAAGGTGTCAAAAAAGAAGAAAAACATGATTTTTTTATGTTTAACAAAAGAAGTTATAACATGGGAAATCAACAAGATTCATTCGTAACAATGGTGAATCAGTATTTTGTGTTGTCTCCCCGAGCTCTAATCACAGCATTCATTCGATTTGGCATTGACTGGATCAAAATAACCACAATATCTTGGGGCAACCTCTACCATTCTTCGGTGAGGGCGATCTTGAGCTCTGCTACAGTCTGGGGAGCCGGTATTCTGCCTCAAACACTTCGTTTGAGTCGGTGTCAAAGATCTTCGATCGGGTTGAGGTCGGGACTAAGAGAGGGCCAGTCCAAAGTGTCAATATTCTCCTCATCCAGGAACTCCCGAACACAATTAGCCGCATGTGGGCGGGCATTGTCGTGCCTGAGGAGGAACTGGTCGCCCATACTTTGAGCGAGAGGAACCACATGGGTCTGCAGGACTTCGAGAAGCTGGAATTCAACCAAAGAGAGCTTCAAATGGACCCAAACACTCCAGAGAGCACAGGGAAAGGAGACTCAGATTCGCCATAGAACACGTGGATTGGATACCCCAGCAATGGCGCTCTGTTCTCTTCACTGATGAATGCCGGGTGTGTTTGTTTGGTAATGACAGAAAGAAAAGAGTCTATAAAAGAGCGGGAGAAAGGTATGCTGAGTGATGCATCACAGAAACTGTCAGTTTCGGCGGTGGTTCCTGTATAGTGCGGGGTAGGATTTCAACTGAAAGAAAGACTGAATTGGTTTTTACCGCATGCGGTGCGGGAGGTGACCTGAACAGTCAGAGATACATTGATAACATCCTGCAGACCCATGTTGTTCCTCTCGCTCAAAGTATGGGCGACCAGTTCCTCCTCATGCACGACAATGCCCGCCCACATGCGGCTAACTGTATTCGGGAGTTCTTGGGTGAGGAGAATATTGACACTTTGGACTGGCCCTCTCTTAGTCCCGACCTCAACCCGATCGAGGATCTTTGTTACCGACTCAAACGAAGTGTTTGAGGCAGAATACCGGCTCCCCAGACTGTAGCAGAGCTCAAGATCACCCTCACCGAAGAATGGTAGAGGTTGCCCCAAGATATTGTGGTTATTTTGATCCAGTCAATGCCAAATCGAATGAATGCTGTGATTAGAGCTCGGGGAGACAACACAAAATACTGATTCACCATTGTTACGAATGAATCTTGTTGATTTCCCATGTTATAACTTCTTTTGTTAAACATAAAAAAATCATGTTTTTCTTCTTTTTTGACACCCTGTAGGAAAATTTGAATTTTACGGCTTCTGGTAGGTGTTTTTTTAAGAATCAAATTTTGAAATTGTAGAAAACAAAATTTACAGCATTTTGAGATATCTTACGACTCGATAGAAATAGTAATTTCGAAGATATCGCAGATTTGGTGGAGGAAAAAGTTTGATTCGCTTTTGTTGCTCTCAAGTGTATTTTGAACTTGAACTTCAAATAATATATTTTGAATAATTTGGCATAGAATGAGAGAGATGGAGATAGAGAGGAAGAAGAAAAAGAGAGACAGACGTTGAAGAGTATGAAAGAGAGAGAGAGAGAGAGATAAAGGAAATATTGTTTGGCGGGTGTTGTCACATAAACCGGACTAAAAGGGGATTTAAATAGTCGCTCTCTCAGTATCTAAAGAATTTGAGTTATTCTAGAAATTAATGTGTGAGAATTTTCACTGTGTACCTACGAGCTAGGACTTGAAAAAAGCCTTTCCTTTTCTTTTTCATCTGGATGCGCTGCAGTTCCACACTCCACAGCTCCCTAGCACTGGTGGAGACATTTTTATTTTGGAGCGATAAAAAAACAAGAGATAATGAAACGAGTTGAGGCAGTTACGAAAGGTTTAGCTATAAAAGAGAGCAGATGAAAAAGGTAAGAATAAGAGGAAAAGAAAGCAGACACGAGAACAGGATTAAAGAAGAAAGCGAATGTTTCTCAGGAAGAGGGTTATTATGAAAAATGTTTACAGGTGTCACTTCGACAGTGGAAAAGACTTAGGTACAATGAAAAATGAGATGAACAAATTTGTTTCAAAATTCTATGCAAACTCTTTAAAAAACAATTCGGTAGGCTCACTGCTGAGCTGAAGAGGGTAGGTCTTAGCTTTTGTGTTTGTGTTAGCTTTCCATCATTTTACTTCCGATGAATTTCTAATATATGTATTAAAAATCGGAAGTATTGTGTTCGTTTTTGTAAAAAAAATATTTTTTGCAATGATATACTCGTATATCAAAAGTACCTATCTATTTTGCATGTTCCTAATTTCTTCTACGTCACTCAGACGTAGAAGAAATTAGGTTGGGTTTTTAAAAAAATTCGTTCTAATTGCTTAATCTCTTATTCTCTTTTTACATTCAGGTCATTCTAACCACGCGACCGCGATGGTATAAAGAATAAGGATAAGGAAAAACACATGCGTACAAACCAGCTATTTATAATTATTTCATTTTTTTTACATATATTTCTCTATACTCTTCATCCACAATTTCATAATATTTCTGTTTCTCCAACCAGAGCTCAGAGTAACGAATAGATACTATTTATTTCTGAATTCAGAGGGAAAAAAACGACACGGAATACAGTGTCATTTAGCTGAAGGGATCATTCATTGCACAGTGACTGAAATTTAAGTGAAATATGTGATTTCTCATGCAAAAAAAACTTTTGCGCTACACAAAAAAATACTCTGCTAATTATGGACAAAATACTTCCTCATGATTGGTCCAAATTGTATACACGTGACAGTTTTGAGATTTTCTACTAAAACAATTGTATCTCCGAAACTGACTAACCGATTTTCTTAAAATATTCCTATATTCTATATTCTACAAAATATTCTGTATTGGTAAGTCGTGGACCTTATTTTTTGACTTTTTTGTCCAAAATTTTGGATTTTCTTAAATATCGGAGCTAAATCAAATACTATTAAAAAATAAATATAGATGCAATATGTAAAACGCTAAAACGCATATACGTACAAAATTTCATCAAAATCGGGTGTACCATTCACGAGATATAAGTGTTTATGTAAAAAGTTAGTGGTCAGGCGTTGTTTCCTATATGTTTATAAAATTTCGTTGAAATCCGTTTGGTATTTTCTGAGATTTGCGCGTAACAAGGAATATTTTTAACCAACAGACAGATAGACCGACAGACAGACTCAAAACCAAAGTTGTCCAGAAATATGAAAAAAATTGAAATATGAACAGTTTTTTTTATTATTATATACCTATATACAAAAACGAACACAATTCTTCCGATTTATAATATTAGAAATTTTACGGAAGTAATATTTATGCACTTTCAACGTCAAAAATTTGAATAGAAACTTGCAAAAATGTACAGAACATCTTATCTTATACCTACCCTTTTTCAATGAAACTTGAGAAAATAAAATCTCTTTAGTATAACAGTTGCGCAACATAATTATTAATGCATATATATCAATATAGCACCAAGAACGTTCCCATGTTTTAAAGTTACATAAATTTTTCAATATTTTTCTATCTATCGGAATAGACTTGAGTCTGAAATTTACATTGAGTGTATTGACGGGGGTTGTTACAGGCGAATCAAACAGACATTTTTGTTATACCTCAGTGGACTTGAGTTTATATTTCTTGTATTGTTTTATATGGGGTTTATAGAAATTTGACTTAAACTTGTGATCTCGCTTTTGTGTATAAATTAAAAATAAAAAATAAACTCTTGGTCAAATTTATCGACCACATAGGTTTTTTTCTCGTATTTCTTGTTGGACAAAAACATTTTTCATATTTTTTCTAATAAAGGAAATCACACAAAATTTGATGCAGAGATAGCACACACATGAAGAACTATTTTCCTAATTGAATGAAGTACTTGTCATTTTCGACCTTTCCCATACAGAGTGTAGAAAAAAAAACTATTTTTCTATGAATTCTTCAAATAATTTATTTCATTATTTTGGATTAAGAGTAATATTGTATTGCTTGATGTTTTGATCCTCATTTTTTCTTGTCTCAAAAATGTTGAGCCTTGATAGTTAGGTCATTTCCTCTAAAGCCCAAATAATGAATTTTGAAAAAATCACTGGAAAACAGTTTGCTTCTACACCCTAGAAAGGTCGATAGTGCCAAGTACTTCATTTAATTAATAAAATTGGCTTTTATGTCTTTGCTTTCTCTGTACCAATTTTTGTGTGATTTCCTTAATCAGAAAATATATGAAAAAACCTGTGAAATGAAATGTAAGATATCTCCCCGGCCCTTCTGTGACTAAAAATCTCAAACTTGTCTTAAAATACTTTTTATTTCAATTACGTTTCAGAAATGTATTACAAATAGAGTGGTTCCATTTAAGATTCCAAAGTTGACCCCCCCTGGGGCCGCCCCTGGTGATGATAAAAAATCAAAACCTAGTAGATAAAGTTCCCCCCTTGATATAATGGTACACCTGTTTTAGTTTTTCTCAAAATTTACGTCGTTGTCATCACTTTCAATTTTTATAATAAGAGAAAACGTGTATTGAACAAGACATTGAATCTTGGTGACCAGGCATTCCAGACAATTCTTCCCCCCGTACGATAAGTAACACCCATATCTCTCATGGACACAAATTATAATTTATTATAAAGGTAGAATACACTACTGGTCCATTTCTCGTGACGTCTGGTGTAGCAAACAGCACGTGTTTTCTAAGTTTTTCAAAAGAAAAAAAGTATGTACTATGCATCGGATTGGTGACTTTTTTTGACAGTAAAATAATATCTTTTTCTGGGAATTTTTTATTTACGGAATAAAGTTAGGTAAAAGGAAAGTTGCATTATGTCAATGTCATTGAAAACTATTAAGTACATACATATAAGTGTATCAGTGATACCATGGGAAGAATTGAAAACTTGAAGACTTGTAACAGTAAGTTACCCATGTATTGGTCGTATTTACTCGTATATCATATATATTTTTTTTATTAACAATATTATTAATGTTGCTCTTTTTTAATATAAAAAAAATCTGGTGTAAACATCACACGACTTTCCTTATCATATTAGGAATGAAAACGGGACCAAAAGCCACTGGTGACTCAAAGGTAACATTTAGCTAAAAATAAACATCAAATTCGTAATCAGCACCTTAAAATCATTGGATTTGATATGTCACAACCCCCATCTAGGATGAATAATAAAAAAGTTAGTCCAAGCGGGTTGCCCCCAAAATACCGGTAAATTGGGGCCGAGTTCGAAAAAGTTCAAGATATCAAAAAAATGATAAGAATAGACCCCTATTATTTTTTTAATCTAAGAAAATGTTGTTCTCTAACTTTTTTTGTATCTTTAACCAATTCATAGAAACGGCGCTTGCGGCCAATATTTGCGGCCCTGCGGCCGCATTCTGCGGCCGATTGCAACCAAAAGTTTCGTGGTTCGTCTGGTGTATAAAATTAATTTTCATACCAAATTTCAAGTCTCTAGCTCTAACCGTTCTTGAGATATCCTGTTCACACACACACACACACACACACACACACACACACACACACACACACACACACACACACACACACACACACACACACACACACACACACACACACACACACACACACACACACACACACACACACACACACACACACACACAGACACACAGACAGACAGACGCACGGACCAATGGCTGAAAACAACTTTTTTGGTATCCTGAGGATTTGATTCGTCCAGAAATGTGAAAAACTGGGTAGGTCAAATTTTCGACGAATACAATACTTTCCTTATTATAGGATAAGGAAAGTAAAAAAACTTCTCTGAGGCACTGTCCTTCCGAAAAGGAAGCAAATATTGTTCTAGCCAATTTTATTTATTTATTTTATTTATTTACACTTTATTTTTTTTTACAAACAATCATCAACAACAACAAAAAATATAACAATAAATTAAAAAAAAACTTAGAAATATTTACAAAAAGAAATATTATTAATTTTTATTACAATTGTTTTTTAATCCGGGGCGAAGTTAATGCCTTAGGCATTCTCTGAAGAGGAAATCTTTGAATGGCTAGACCAATTTTTTGGTATTTTATTCAGTTCAAGTAAGTTATAACTGAATCCCCTCATGTCGTAGGCGCAGTACACAAAAAAATTGAGCAAAATTAATAGAAATAATTTGAGCTTTTAATTAAACAAATCAGCATTGCCACTCAAAGAGGCAATGCTGGAAGCATAATTGTCAGTGCTTCCAATGAAAAAAGATGACACCTTGTTTTACATATAAATAATAATTTAAAATAAACATTTACGTTTGTTACTGAAGTTCAATATTTTTCAAAAAAAAAAAAAAAAAAAAATGTGTTATACCTGTGTGTACACAAGTCTACATTTTGCGCATTGATACGAGGAAATGTAGGTTCTGACTTTGACTTGTGATCTTGATTCTATCTATTGATTCCACCCTATATATTTGAGTTTTCTTTAAGTAACTTGAGAGATTACTGAGTCAGTGTTCAAGTTTATTTCTATTGTCATAGGGTAACATTGTCACACACGACAAAATTCAACCTGCTTGTAAGAAACAAGTATGCGAAAATTTCAACGAAGGAAGAAAAATAAGTACCTACAATACATACCTACATAATTATATACTCCTACAACCTACCTAAAATCTCCCGTGAGCTCCTAAATACCTCCTTGAAATGGGAGATTAAACAGGGAGGAACTCACACTGATAATGTTAATGTAGGGAATAATTAGCAGTCCCTCCCTCTCTTCTCCTTCCTCCCTTTGTATTTTTCCCTTTTCTCCCCTTACCTCCTCTTCTTCATTTCCACCTACTATTACTATCTTATATAATAGCTATGTGTATTATTATATTATTACTAGTACTAAATACTACTACCATGACTATTACCATTATTATTTGTATTAGGTACTACTATTATTATTATTAGTATGTTTTTATTATTAGTATGTTTTCCTTATTTTCTCACCTTTACTTAATTTCTCATTTCATACCCTCCGGCTTACCCTTTCCTCCAGCTTAGCTTTCTTCAAAATGTTGCGATAACGTCTTCTCAGTTCACATTATGTACCTTCATTTGCTCTCTCTCTCTATCTTTGTCTCACCCACACACACCCACACAAATATACTCACTCTCGTTTTCATTATCTATCTCACTCAGTAACTCAGCATTTATATCTTTTATCTTTGTTTTTTACTTTCTCGCTCTACTCACTTCACGTAATTTCTCACGGGTAAGTGCTTATGACCTATTCTCTTCTCTCTCCCTCCCTCTCTCTATCTCTCTCTCTCCCTCTCTCTCTCTCTCTCTCTTTTTTTCCTCTCTTTCTCTCTCTTTCTCTCTCTCTCTCCCCCTCTCTCTCCTAGCCTCATGTCTCTCTTTCTCACTATCATTTCATCTCTTTCTCTCATTATCTCAATTATATCTATCTCTACGAAGTACACTGGTAGTCAAGTGGTTAACGCGCTCTGGTAATCTAGGTAGCGTAGGGATCCGTTGGTTCGAACCCCACCCATTTAATTTTTCATGAAATTTTCCTCATTAATTTGAGTTTGTGACCACATAATAAGACTATGAGGGTTAGGTGGTAGAAAATGCATTGAGCATTAACCTCACCTGATGGTTACCTTCCACTAAAAAGTGTTATTATTATTACATCTCTCGTTATCACACACTTTTAACATGGTACATGCTTTTGCCGGGGCAATTCGGTTTCAGGAGTGTGCGCATAATCTACTTGTTCCAAATCCACGCGTTGATTCCTCTCTTGATCACTCAGCTAATGTTTTCCCCTCTCACCACGTCCACTTTTTTCCCCCTCTTGGCCACCTCTTCCCTCGCTTGACCACCTCTTCCCTCCATTGGCCACCTCTTCCCTCGCTTGACCACCTCTTCCCTCCATTGGCCACCTCTTCCCTCGCTTGACCACCTCTTCCCTCCATTGGCCACCTCTTCCCTCGCTTGACCACCTCTTCCCTCCATTGGCCACCTCTTCCCTCCCTCGACCACCTCTTCCCTCCATTGGCCACCTCTTCTCTCCCTTGACCACCTATTCCCTCCCTTGGCCACCTCTTCCCTCCCTTGACCACCTCTTCCCTCCCTTGACCACCTCTCCCCTCCCTTGACCACCTCTCCCCTCCCTTGACCACCTCTTCCCTCCCTTGACCACCTCTTTCCTCCCTTGACCACCTCTTCCCTCCCTTGACCACCTCTTCCCTCACTTGACCACCTCTTCCCTCCCTTGACCACCTCTCCCCTCCCTTGACCACCTCTTCCCTCCCTTGACCACCTCTCCCCTCCCTTGACCACCTCTCCCCTCCCTTGACCACCTCTTCCCTCCCTTGACCACCTCTTCCCTCCCTTGACCACCTCTTCCCTCCCTTGACCACCTCTTCCCTCCCTTGACCACCTCTTCCCTCCCTTGACCACCTCTCCCCTCCCTTGACCACCTCTCCCCTCCCTTGACCACCTCTTTCCTCCCTTGACCACCTCTTCCCTCACTTGACCACCTCTTCCCTCCCTTGACCACCTCTTCCCTCCCTTGACCACCTCTTCCCTCACTTGACCACCTCTTCCCTCACTTGCACTCTCCCTGCCACCTCTCCTCCTTGCACCTCTCCCTCCTTGACCACCTCTTCCTCCTTGACCACCTCTTCCCTCCCTTGCCCACCTCTCCCCCTACCCCTCCCCTCCTGCACCTTCCCCACTGCCCCCTTCCCTCCCTTGACCACCTCTCCCCTCCCTTGACCACCTCTTCCCCCTGACACTCTTCCCTCCCTTGACCACCTCTTCCCTCCCTTGCCACTTCCCTCCTTGACCACCCTCCCTCCCTTGACCACCTCTCCCCTCCCTTGACCACTCCTCCCTGACACCTCTCCCCTCCCTTGACCACCTCTCTTTCCCCTTCCCTTTGACCACCTCTTCCCTCCCTTGACCACCTCTTCCCTCACCTTGACCACCTCTTCCCTCCCTTGACCACCTCTCCCCTCCCTTGACCACCTCTTCCCTCCCTTGACCACCTCTCCCCTCCCTTGACCCCCTCTCCCCTCCCTTGACCACCTCTTCCCTCCCTTGACCACCTCTTCCCTCCCTTGACCACCTCTTCCCTCCCTTGACCACCTCTCCCTCCCTTGACACTCTTCCCTCCTTTACCACCTCTCCTCCTTGACCACCCTCCTCTTGACCACCCTTTCCTCTTGACCACTCTTCCCTCTTGACCACCTCTTCCCTCCCTTGACCACCTCTCCCCTCCCTTGACCCCTTCCTCTTGACACTTTCCTCACTTGACCACTCTTCCCCACTGACCACCTCTTCTGCCACCTTCCCTCCCTTGCCCACCTCTCCCCTCCCTTGACCCTTTCCCCCCTTGACCACTCTCCCCTCCCTTGACCACCTCTTCCCTCCTTGCCCACCTTCCCCTCCCTTGACACCTTTCCTCCCTTGACCACTCTCCCTCCCTTGACCGCTGCTGATGTAACTTCTAATCCTCAAGAGCTCGCAGGGTTTTCCTCTGGGTCCGTCACTGTCTATGAGACCAAAATTTCAACAATTTAAGGTGACAAATTTTGAAGGAGAAAGAGAAATGCTACTCAACCCCTAGAATCCCTAGATATTAATTTTCAATATTGTCAAAACTTCGAACTTCGTGCCAGTCGCTTCCACTAAAGAAAAAACACTGCCAATAATTATGGACACAATACTTCCTCGTGATTGTTTCACATTGTGTACACGTGCGAATTTTGAGTTTTTATACTAAATTACTTGTAGCTCCAAAACGGCTGAACCGATTTTCTTCAGATTTGTTTTATATGGTAGAAAACCGTTTTTTCTACATTCTAGATTCTACAAAAAATTCTGTATCGGCAAGTCGTGGTTCTTATTTTTTGACTTTATTGTCCAAAATTTCGGATTTTCTTAAATATCAGAGTCAAATTATAATTAATTAAAAAGAAAATATAAAAAGCCTGTGTAGAACATTAATATGCATATACATACAAAATTTCATCAAAATCGGGTGTACCGTTCACGAGATATAAGCATTTAA
This sequence comes from Bactericera cockerelli, assembly GCA_024516035.1. Classification (NCBI taxonomy): domain Eukaryota; kingdom Metazoa; phylum Arthropoda; class Insecta; order Hemiptera; family Triozidae; genus Bactericera; species Bactericera cockerelli. The sequence goes on from CM044961.1 coordinate 15,907,274, forward strand.
GTAAAAAGTTAGTGGTCAGGCGCATGGTCTCTTTCACCCAGAGCCGCTAGTACGAATTCGATGAATTTAAAATGGGACCATCTACAGAATGTCTCCTAGATGTTTACAAAATTTCATCAAAATCGGTCGAGTAGTTTCCGAGATTTGCGCGTTACAAGGAATCGTTTTAACAGACAGACAGACAGACAGACCGACAGACCGACAGACCGACAGACCGACAGACGGACACAAAACCAAATTTGCTCAGGAGGTTATGAAACGTCCAGAAATATGAAAAAAATTGAAATCGGAGCAAAAAAATATTTTTTTTTACAAAAACGAACACAATACTTCCGATTTCTAATATTAGAAATTTCTCGGAAGTAATATACTTGAACAATCTCTGCAAAATATATTAAATTTGTCTCAAAATTTGAAACACAATAACAACAAAAATGTATGTCAGCACAATGTCACCCTATTCCATATAACTTATAATAGGAAGGACAATGATTGAGAAAACCGGTTACATGAGGGCCTAAACATACCTAAAACAAAGAAATAAGTTCCTATAATTATTTTTCCTCTCAAAAATATTCACCCAAACTTTCATACAAAAATCAACCTAAAACTCACTCTAATTGCTTCATTTTATCGAAATTGTATATTCTAGCTAGAGGCAGAGGCGTTGTGTTTGATAACGCTACAACGGTAGACAGCCTGTACGAGAGGCTTTAAAATGTTTTCCCTAGGGTCTAGAAAGGATACTGGGGGTGGTCTGCAGTACAAGGGACAGGGGCTCCCCTGGCAACAAGAAGAACCCCTTTTAATTGAAATTTAATTTAATGGATCTACAATTATTATTATGGAAATAGGGTATTCTGCTAGGCCCACTAGGGACTAGGGAAAAAATCTTGGCTACCGTTTTGATTTATTATTATTTATCTACAGGTTGATCATGAAGGCCGCTCCTAAATTTAACTGCGCGTTTTTCTAACTTAATTAGTAGGGAGCCAGCGTCGATGGCGCGTTGAATGCACCGGTTCTCGTAGGATCACCGAAGATAAGGAACGTCCAGCGAGGTGAAGACTTCGTGATGCTGGCATTCAGGCCCAACCCAGGTTGGGTGAGGTCATTGTGGGTAGCAGATTTGTAAGTTTAATGCGAATGGAGGGTAAAACACCCATCGACCCCGTCTAGGTATAACCAATTGACCATGCAGTTGAAAAATGACGTTAAACTCTTATAAAACTCTAGGTGGGGAGGAGAATTTTGTAATAGAATGTTGAAATTCGTCTTTTTTCCCTAGGCACATTCCTAAAAGTTTATAAACCAATTTTTTTGCTGTATTTTGAGAGGGTAGACCCCCATAATTCGGTTAGCTAGGAATGCACAGTTGTATTTATATCTAACAATATTATAAACGTGCCTATATAACTGTTACACCCTGTTTACATATTATATACATTTTACTCTATTTAGTCTATTTGTATATACACACTTACACAGTCATGTGAATGAATTTCAATATTTCTGGGTTTTAAACTGAGTAGAATCGTGAAATAATTTTCCTATTCATGGAGGTATGTTCAATATCTGCTTGTTTGTATGGTATGTCTGTGAACGGTAATATTTATTACTTCCGATAAATTTCTAATATTAGAAATCGGAAGTATTGTGTTCGTTTTTGTATAAAAAAAATATATTTTTTGGCTCCGATTTCAATTTTTTTCATATTTCTGGACGTTTCATAACCTACTGAGTAAATTTGGTTTTGTGTCGGTCTGTCGGTCTATCGGTCTGTCTGTCTGTCTGTTAAAACGATTCCTTGTAGCGCGCAAATCTCGGAAATTACTCAACCGATTTTGATGAAATTTTGCACACATCTAGAAGACATTCTGTAGATGGTCCCATTTTAATTTCATCGAATTCGTACTAGCGGCTCTGGGTGAAAGAGACCATGCGCCTGACCACTAACTTTTTACTTAAACGGTACACCCGAGTTTGGTGAAATTTTGTATGTATATGCATTTTATTGTTTTACACAGGCTTTTTATATTTTCTTTTTAATTAATTATAATTTGACTCTGATATTTAAGAAAATCCGAAATTTTGGACAATAAAGTCAAAAAATATGAACCACGACTTGCCGATACAGAATTTTTTGTAGAATCTAGAATGTAGAAAAAACGGTTTTCTACCATATAAAACAAATACCGTTAAAAAAGGGCCAAGTTCCAGAGCTCCTATCCAAAAAGGTTTCGCCAATGAATGCAGTGATATCTTGTTTGCGGCCAAGTTATCTTGGTACTAAACTATTTCTTTTATTAACACCCGTTTTCTGAGTTCCTCATTTTGTATGTTTTTAACTGCAAACTATCCTCTAACTTGGCCAGTTTCGCTCCTTGTGATGGTTATATTATTATTCTGTACCTAATAATATAGTGGTAATGTAATAATATTCCATACAACCGATGCCATAAAACTGGCCAAGTGAGAGGATAGTTTGCAGTTAAAAACATACAAAATGAGGAACTCAGAAAACGGGTGTTAATAAAAGAAATAGTTTAGTACCAAGATAACTTGGCCGCAAACAAGATATCACTGCATTCATTGGCGAAACCTTTTTGGATAGGAGTTCTGGAACTTGGCCCTTTTTTAACGGTAGTTTTTTGTGGGATATCATTACTTTTTGTAAATGCTTCGTTTCACAGCACGTTTTATTATTTATTTTGAAAAATTTCAGGATTCTTCACTTTAATATGCTCCCTAAAACGACATCCTTTAACAGCAGAAATAGTGCGAAATTGCTGGTTTTCAGATTTTTCCCTGTATTTATACAGTAAACACTAGCACCATGCAAAATTTCAGCTTTGTAGGTAGTAGGGAAGTACCTGATAATTTATATACATAATCGAGTATATTTCCTCCCTAAAATAACACCGTTTAACCGGTTTAACAGCATAATAAGTGCGAAAGTTCCGGTTTTCAGATTTTTCCCTGTACTTTTACAATAAACCCTAGCACCATACAAAATTTCAGCTTTGTAGGTAGTAGGGAAGTGCCTCATAATTTATATGCATAATTGAATATACTTACTTCCTCCCTAAAATAACACAGTTTAACAGCATGATAAGTGCGAAAGTTCCGGTTTTCATATTTTTCCTTGTATTTTTAAAATAAACCCTACCATCATTCAAAATTTCAGCTTTCTAGGTAGTCGGGAAGTGCCTCATAATTTAGATCCATGATCGATTATATAATTCCTTCCTAAAACGACACCGTTTTACACAATGATAAGTGAAAAAGTTGCGGTTTTCAGATTTTTCCCAGTACTTTTACAATAAACCCTACCAGTATGCAAAATTTCAGCTTTATAGGTAGTAGGGAAGTGCCTCATAATTTATATACATAATGTAATATAGTTCCTCCCTAAAACGACACCGTTTGTCTGTTTTCAGAACTTTTTCTAATTTTTCCCTGTACTTTTACAATAAACCCTACCATCATGCAAAAGTTCAGCTTTCTAGGTAGTAGGGAAGTGCCTCGTAATTTAGATCCATGATCGATTATATATTTCCTTCCTAAAACGACACCGTTTTACACCATTATAAGTGAAAAAGTTGCGGTTTAAAGATTTTCCCCAGTACTTTTACAATAAACCCTACCAGTATGCAAAATTTCAGCTTTATAGGTAGTAGGGAAGTGCCTCATAATTTATATACATAATATAATATAGTTCCTCCCTAAAACGACACCGTTTGTCTATTTTCAGAACTTTTTCAGATTTTTCCCTGTACTTTTACAATAAACCCTACCATCATGCAAAATTTCAGCTTTCTTGGTAGTCGGGAAGTGCTTCATAATTTAGATCCATAATCGATTATATATTTCCTCCCTAAAACGACACCGTTTAACAGCATAATAAGTGAAAAAGTTCCAGTTTTCAGATTTTTCCCTGTAATTTTACAACAAACCCTACCATCATGCAAAATTTCAGCTTTCTAGGTAGTCGGGAAGTGCCTCATTATTTTGATGATCTGTCAGTCAGTCAGTCAGTATCAAAATTGCAAATTTCAAATTACATTCCTCTGAAAGTTTTTTGCGTAGAGTCTTGAAATTTTCAATGTCTTTTGAATGATATTAGGACAATCTCTGTTCCAAATTTCATATCTCTATAATCAATTGAACCGAAGTTATGAGTGTGTGAAAAACCGGGTGAATCGGTTCGTGTAAAGATACACTGCCGTGCTTGCTGGAACTTGGCCTGGCGCACTGCCGTGCGCTCAGATTTCGGAGATACAAGTAATTTAGTATAAAAACTCAAAATTCGCACGTGTACCCAATGTGAAACAATCACGAGGAAGTATTGTGTCCATAATTGGCAGTGTTTTTTTATAATTTTAACGCAAAATCTAGTCTACCGAAAAATTATGTAGGACAAATACCCGGAGACCCTCGGTGTATAAGTAGTAGGCTAGGAAAATTGTATACATGTTACGGCAGAATTTTGGGTACCTATTATACATAAGTAGGTATGTATGTATTTCTGTATAATAGAAATTTAGAGATACGAAAAAGACATGTAGAGCAAAATTGCCTAAACGTCTTTAGCCTATAGGTAGTCTTAAGATCATGTCAGGTGTCCTTGAAGGTCATGGAATTTTGAAATGTCATGTACCTTAAGCACCTAGTGCAATTAAAAGAGCAAAGGTCAAATTAAAAGAAAAGCATTTGCCAACTCACCTTCAATGATTGGAGAATTTCATTCCATCAAGGGCAAATATTTACTTCCCGTTTTCCTTCTAATATAGGTACATGTCAATATTATGTACTTCTAATATACAGGTACATGTCAATATTAAGTACTTCTAATATAGGTACATGTCAATATTATGTACTTCTAATATACAGCTATATACATGTCAATATTTAGTTCCAAAAGGATTCGTCAAATTAGCGCTCGTGCAGTAAATCGAATGTTTTGCCACCTCGGTTTGGCGAGCAAAACCTTCGAATAACTGCACTAGCGCTAATTTGACAATTCCTTTTGGATAGTTAACGTTCCTAATCCCCGGTTTCGTGTTTTTTAGGTGTTTTTCGAGATTCGTAGAACCGGTCAGAAAAATCGCTTCTTTCAAATCTTAGCCATTCAGGGAGCAAATATAGTGCGAGCGTGTTGGGATTGCCCACCACCTCCTCTTAGGAGGATTTTTTTTTCTTTGTTATTGAAATATTTTAATAAAACTCTATAGTTTTATAGTTGAAACGAATGTCATGCCATAAAATGAAACAAATAAGATGTAATGTATAATTCGTCTACATTACCAAGCTTATAATATCCCGAAGGCAACTATGATTGCACACAATAAATTTTGACGAGAACTTAAAATATCTATAAACAAATGTGTGTTTGACAGAAAAAGAATAAGAGTCTGAGGAAGGAAAATTTAGGATAGTGTTGCAATAGATTATTAAGAGATAATAGATGAGATGGAAGACAATGAAATTGAAGATGATCAAGAAAAGATAAATTAGTTTGGCGATGAATAGGAAAGAGAAGGTTGATGGGAAAGCAGAAGAGTGAGGGAATAGTTTGAGAAGGAAGGAGGTGGAAGAGTAAGGGGTTGAAGAGAAGAAGATTAAAGAGAAGAACATTGAACAGAAGAAGGTAGAGGAGAAGTATGTTGAAAAAGAAGGCGTTGGAAGGAGGTTGGAGAAGAGGAGGAGGATGTAGGTTGACAGAAACAAAGTGAGAAAAGAAAGGTGATGGAGAAGGTGGAAAAAGAGATGGGAGAAGAGGAGAGTGACACAGTAGTAGGAGAGGCAGACAAGAAGAAAGGAGAATATTGAAGAGAGAAGAGAAGAGTGACACAGTAGGAGGTGAGGGAGACCGGAGGAAAAGAGAATATTGAAGGGAGAAGAGAAGAGTGACACAGTAGTAGGAGAGGGAGACAAGAAGAAAGGAGAATATTGAAGGGAGAAGAGAAGAGTGACACAGTAGTAGGAGAGGGAGACAAGAAGAAAGGAGAATATTGAAGAGAGAAGAGAAGAGTGACACAGTAGTAGGAGAGGGAGACAAGAAGAAAGGAGAATATTGAAGGGAGAAGAGAAGAGTGACACAGTAGTAGGAGAGGCAGACAAGAAGAAAGGAGAATATTGAAGGGAGAAGAGAAGAGTGACACAGTAGTAGGAGAGGGAGACAAGAAGAAAGGAGAATATTGAAGGGAGAAGAGAAGAGTGACACAGTAGTAGGAGAGGGAGACAAGAAGAAAGGAGAATATTGAAGGGAGAAGAGAAGAGTGACACAGTAGTAGGAGAGGGAGACAAGAAGAAAGGAGAATATTGAAGGGAGAAGAGAAGAGTGACACAGTAGTAGGAGAGGGAGACAAGAAGAAAGGAGAATATTGAAGGGAGAAGAGAAGAGTGACACAGTAGTAGGAGAGGGAGAGGGGAGGAAAAGAGAAAAAGAGATGGGAGAAGAGAAGAGTGACACAGAAGAAGAAGAAACAAGAGGGCAAAAAAAAGGAGTGTGAAAGGGACGGAGTTGATGTTGATGTTGAAAGTCTGCGGTTAACAGGTGAAGTTTAACTTGTTGGTGTACACGAAATAAACTTTGCCCGCTGCTGCTAATTTCTAACCCGTCACTTGGTGAGGTCGCTAGAGAGAGAGAGAGAGAGGAGTGGAGGAAAAATAGAAAAGGAGAAACAAAAGGATAAAAAGAGAGGGATGAAGGGTTTTCCTCACTAAGAGCAAAATTCTGTTGCGAAACGTTTTACAACTCGAAACTTTCAGTGAAAGTAATGGTAGTCATAGTCAAGTGGTTAACGCACTTGTCTGGTAATCCATGTTGCGTAGGAATCCCTTGGTTCCAATCCCACTCAGTGCATAAATTTTTTCTCATTAATTTGAGTTTGGTACCAAATAATAATAAGACTCTGAGGGTTAGGAGGTAGAAAATGTTTTTAGCATTAATCTCGCCTGGTGGTTACATTCCTTTAAAGATTATTATTATTATTATTTAAGTGGAAGTGTTGCAGTTGCTTTGGATCTCATTATTCTCTTTTGAATCGAAAGCTACAGTGGAGCATGAAACGTTGCGAAACAAAATGTTGCGCACAGTTAAGAAAGCAGAACAGAGGAGATAGAAGAGGAAAAAAAAGAGAGTGAGAACAAAGTAATGGGTAAAGGGAGTATAGAATACGATACAGAGAGAGAAAGAAGAGAGAGTGAAGATAGAGAGAGAGAGAAGAGAGGGAGAAGAGAGAGAGAAGAGAGAGAGAGAGAGAGAAAGAGAGAGATGAGGAAGGTATAGGTAAGAGAATATAATTATTATAAAATAAGGATGAAAGAGAGAGAGAGAAGTAGATGAGGAAGCTATAGGTAAAAGAATATAATTATTATAAAAGAAGGATGAAAGAGAGAGAGAGAGAAGTAGATGAGGAAGCTATAGGTAAAAGAATATAATTATTATAAAAGAAGGATGAAAGAGAGAGAGAGAGAAGGACACAGAACAAGGGGACCTATTCCTATACATTTCAGAGTTTGTTTTTTGAAGTGTTGCTATTCTTGTTTTTACACGAGGTGGGTATGGGTAGGTACTTGTTGTTTATGGCATTGTTGCTCCTTGACAGCCATAGCTTCTGGTCTTGTGGCTTTCCTTGCTCCTACGGAGTTATTCCCCTGCCATGCTGTCAGTATTGCGAGATTATGAAAGTACTAATTATTACTAAGCTTCATTACAATATTCTTGCTTTCGGTACGGGGGTGTTATCCTCCATGCGCTTGGAATTATACCAGCTACCCACATTAACCTCACCCAGCCTGGGTAGTGCCGAAAATGCTAGTCTCACATGTTTGGAGGAAACAGAAGTTTCTCCGAAAAGTCTGCCTCAAGGAGGGGTCGAACTCGGGATCCCTGGACGGGCAGTAGCCACAACCGTTACGCCACGAAGGCTGGCTTACGCCATGTTATAATTGATGAATGATTTCAGAAATTAAAATATTGTTAAGACATTTTCTATCCAAGTCTCAAGAGCATTGGTCTACCAGAGTGATGCTTGTTTCAACAACCCTAAGCCTTTGTTTACTACTCGTACATTTTCCTTTACCACTGACCCTTCCTTGATTCTAACTCCTAACCCTTTCTTATTATGAAATATTTTGGATCTAATTTCCGAATAAATATTTGTACCCTAGTTTCATGGAAATCCTATGAAACATCAGAATTTCCGTTATTCTCTGTTTTCAATTAACAGATTCTGTATTCGATTGGATTTCAATTCAGAGAATTAGTATGATAACCGTGAATAGTTGAGCAAAAACATTACAAAAATAGACTTTGGTATTTTAATCCAAACAGAATTACCAAACATCAAAATACTGTTAATAAATGCTGTTTCTACTTCTACAGAACACCAGCCAGTACAGCCACAAATTATTACCCTGTTTGGAGCTAAAAAAGTATTGCTTTTAACATAAGGTTTCCTCTTCGGGACATTTTTATTGGCATGTTTTACTGCCAAAAAATGTATCAACTATATCTTCTTTTTTATACTTTCTTGTTTTTCCTCTCTTACGTTATAGAATACTTCAGCGCTCCCATCTATTGGGCTCTATTTCACAAGCATCCCCTGTTTTGAATTGGTCATTCTCCATTGCCCATAGCGGGAGATGTTTATTGGTTTTAGGTCGAAGGTGAAACTGTTGTAAGTGTTCATTGCAAAGTTCACCCTCGCGTTGCTTTCAACTACGCGACGGAGGTGTTTTCCAACATGATCACTAGACAAACAACCCAGGTAAATTATGCTCACTCAGCCGGTCCCAGCATTAGCGGGGCCGGGAAAAGTTGGATTCGAAACCAGAACGGTCACTAATCCATATTTCCATTGATAGTCAAGTGATTGACGCGCTAGTCTGGTAATCCAGGTAGCGTAGGGATCCGTAGGTTCGAATCCTACCTAATGCATCAATTTTTCCTCATTTCTTTGAGTTTGTGACCACACGAGACTCTGAGGGTCTGGTGGTAGAAAATGCTTTAAGCAATAACCTCGCCTGTTGGTTACCTTCAACTAAAGAGCATTATTATTATTTCCTCACCACACAGGACGTTTTTAATAGCAGTGATACAATAAGAACTGATGTATTATATTTGTGCAGCTCTATTAACGAAACTGATGTGTTTGAAAAATTTCACTATTCGTCATTTCTGAGTGGGCATTTTAGTTAAAATGATTGAAACTCATGCTTAGGAATTATTTATTTGATGCCTAAACAATGTTTATTGTTCTTCTATTCCTTTTTCACGATGGCATAAATATGGAGGAAGGGGTCGGCTTGCGTTGTGTTTTCTTAGAAGGTTCAAGATCCTACTACGAGCAACATTTTGTCTCGCAGCTTTCCACAACATTTTTCTCCATTTTTAAATGGGAAGTCTTGCAAAGCACTGTTCCGGTCAATGAGACTCACTCTCATTCGATTCTTAAGGAAAAGCGGAGAAGGAAACATTGCGAGACAGAATGTTGTGAGACGAGGCTTGAGGAGACTAATAAGGAAAATTAGGAAAAAAATATTTGAAAATTATATTTATTTTTTATTAAATCATGGTTCAAGGTAAAAGCCCCATTATTGTGTAACATTATGAAATATCTCATCTCAGTTTGTAAATACATATTTTCCTCAGTACGTTTTACTTCCAAGAAATTTCTAATATTAGAAATCGGAAGTATTTTTCTATGTCGCTCTTTGATTTTCCTGACTTTCTCTCTCTCTCTCTCTCTCTCCTCTCTTTATCTCTCTTTCTATCTCTCTGTATCTCTCTCTCCTTTTCCTCTTTATCTCTCTCTCTCTCTCTCTCTCTATCCTTCCCTTTGTTCTTCCAAGACCTCATTCTCTCTCATCATCTTTCTTTCTCTTCATTATATCTATGCTCGAAGAGTTACTAACTGCATTGATATACAGGGTGATCGAAACCACCCAGCCACTATCTTTTTCTCGAGAACGGTTTGAGATAGGATCTTGAAACAAAAAATTGGTCCCCAATATGAAGTCTGAAGTTTTATGGGAAAATATTTTGAACCTCCGCCCACCGCCCCTAAGGGCGTTTTGGGGGGGGCACATGTCCGTTTCTCCCGAATTTTAAATGGAATGCATATTTTTTTATTTTACATTTGAAACATGCAAAGCAAGTTAGTAACACTAGTAAAAAGAAAAAAAATATTCCTTGGTTCGAGTCCCGAAAAAACACGGTTTTTAGAAGAAAATAGACCCAGGTTGCGGAAGTCATTACGGGCACCCGGTAAACGTTGTGAATGAACTAAAAAATACCAAAAATAGGTAAAGTTCTCTTCTTTAATTTAATGTACTTGCTTTTATTCTTTAAGAAAGTCATAGGTCCTTAAATTGGTCATAAACTTTTTTCAGGTTCAAAAGACCAAAAGTCCAGAAATTTAAATTCGACTCCCTATTTTTTTTTCTTTCACATAAAAGAAGAAAATAATTAGCATACAATGCAAAAAAAATTAGCTCTCTGCGATTTTTTCCCTTAAAATGAGAGACGAATAACGTCTGAAATGCGTTCATTTCCGTGCGCGTGAGTCATGACACGAGTCCGTGCCTGAAGTTTGTATGTACGATTCAAAAACACTACCCTCGGCTGCAATACATTTCCTGAGTCTGCCAGGATAGGTGGCATGAACTCTCTCTAGCTCCTCAGGTGTGATGTTACAGCAGATCCCAATGATGCGCACCTTCATATTTTCCACATCTGTTGGACTACTGGTTTGGTATTCTAGATCTTTCACCTTTCCTCACAGGTAAAAATCAAGTGAGATCCAGGGTGCTGGGGGTTTGGTCCGCCTCTGCCGATCCATCTCTGAGAGAACAAGCAATTAAGTTGTTCTCGCACCCTCAGATAATAATGAGGTTTAATTTAAACTATTCACTTGATCCTGGGCAGATAGCTCTTAATGCAGAGAGATATGAAAATGATGGAAATTACTCTCCTTTAGAATTTGCTCAACACACGTGTAAATAATGGCCGCATCTCTTGCTATATCTCGGATGCTGACTTCAGGGTTTACAGTAGCGCCAGAACGAAAATTAATAATTATTATCATCAGTTGTCGTTCTTTTTCTAATTTTGTAGAGGTGAGTAACCTACATCGTACATACAAGCTTCAGGCACGGACTCGTGCCATGACTCACGCGTATGAAAAAGAACGCATTTCAGAGGTTATCGCAGAAAGTTAATTTTTTTCGTCTGCCCGCACCCTGGACCTCACCGTCATGGATTTTTACCTGTGGGGAAAGGTGAAAGATCTAACATACCAAACCAGTCCAACAGATGTGGAAAATATGAAGGTGCGCAACATTGGGATCTGCTGTAACATCACACCTGAGGAGCTAGAGAGAATTCATGCCACCTATCCTGGCAGACTCAGGAAATGTATTGCAGCCGAGGGTAGTGTTTTTGAACATCTGTAGAGGTGAGTTACCGACATCGTACATACAAACTTCAGGCACGGACTCGTGTCATGACTCACGCGCACGGAAATGAACGCATTTCAGACGTTATTCGTCTCTCATTTTAAGGGAAAAAATCGCAGAGAGCTAATTTTTTTTGCATTGTATGCTAATTATTTTCTTCTTTTATGTGAAAGAAAAAAAAATAGGAGGTCGAATTTAAATTTCTGGACTTTTGGTCTTTTGAACCTAAAAAAAGTTTATGACCAATTTAAGGACCTATGACTTTCTTAAAGAATAAAAGCAAGTACATTAAATTAAAGAAGAGAACTTTACCTATTTTTTGTCATTTTTAGTTTATTCACAACGTTTACCGGGTGTCCGTAATGACTTCCGCAACCTGGGTCTATTTTCTTCTAAAAATCGTGTTTCTTCGGGACTCGAACCAAGGAATATTTTTTTCTTTTTACTAGTGTTACTAACTTGCTTTGCATGTTTCAAATGTAAAATAAAAAAATATGCATTCCATTTAAAATTCGGGAGAAACGGACATGTGCCCCCCTGAAAACGCCCTTAGGGGCGGTGGGCGGAGGTTCAAAATATTTTCCCATAAAACTTCAGACTTCATATTGGGGACCAAATTTTTGTTTCAAGATCCTATCTCAAACCGTTCTCGAGAAAAAGATAGTGGCTGGGTGGTTTCGATCACCCTGTATTATCATGTACATCGATATCTTTGATTCTTTATGTACTTACATTACTGCTTTGTTGTGGAATAATGACGTAGCTACTTCTTCCCACTTTCCTTGTTATACCTGAATGCGAGGGGTTATAATTTATGCAAAACAATGTTCCTGGGTCCAAAATATCACGTAGATCATCAATATTATTGATTAGCATGGCAACGATCAATTCGCATTGAAGGATAATATTGATCGTTTTGGAAAGCTTGAACCCTTGTGATGTGAATTTCTATTGGAGCATCTTTAGGTTCCTCATTAATGTGCTTATTGAAGTTGCATTCAGCTTTGAAACATATTTTCAATATTCAATGCTAAATGAAATCAAACACCTCGGCCGAGGTGTGAAGAACGCCTATACAAAGAAAGAGACAGCCCGGCAGAGTGTAAGGTTACGGAAAACATAGTTCCCATGCATTTCATGTACTTTCAGCCAGCGAAAAGTGCAACATGAATTTCAAAAATCGCGATTTTTATTGCAGAAATGGGCTCTACGTTGAAAAATAAGTTGATTTGACTCTTTGTTTGACTTCCTAGGACACCGGGAACCCTATTTTCGAGACCCCCCCAACAATCGTGAAAGACATGAAAAGATTCATAATTTTGTTTTTTTTTTTTTTTTTTTTTTTTTTTTTCTGTTTTTTTTTCATACGGATCCTTTGAGACCCGACTTCGTGTCTTTAACTTGGCACTGAAGATTAAGTGAGGTGTCTAAAGTGATCAAGATATAATGGAGATGAGCCCGGACCAAAAAAAAATTCTAAATTATAAGCGGGCGGCCCATTTGGGCGGCCTCGGGTTTTGGGAGCCCAAATCGGGAATTGAAGGATAATACTAATCTTAAGTGGTATCAAATGAAAGATCTTGATGAGCAGATACCAAATTTATTGATTTTATTCCTTCATCCGGTCCACTGGGTGGCACCTGGTGGCCTTTTCATTTTCTTTGGCGGGTAGGTACCTTCGAATCTTTAGCTTAGTGGTCAGATCTTGGCCAGTATGTATTTTTCGAGATGACCTCGCTCTCGCACTGCAAAATTTTAATGTTCAAGTTTCCAAGTATTAATTTAGTTCATTTTCCGTCCGTTTCTTTAGAAGATAACTTTGTCCATTGGTAGCATGCTCGACCTGCCACCCAGTCAGCATGGGTTCGAATCCTGGCGGGGACGAAATTTTTTAGCTCTATATTTTCAATTTGGGCTTAACGTTGTTTTGTTTTTCCGATCTTCATATCAAACACCTCGGCCGAGGTGTGAAGAACGCCTATACAAAGAAAGAGACAGCCCGGCAGAGTGTAAGGTTACGGAAAACATAGTTCCCATGCATTTCATGTACTTTCAGCCAGCGAAAAGTGCAACATGAATTTCAAAAATCGCGATTTTTATTGCAGAAATGGGCTCTACGTTGAAAAATAAGTTGATTTGACTCTTTGTTTGACTTCCTAGGCCACCGGGAACCCTATTTTCGAGACCCCCCAACAATCGTGAAAGACATGAAAAGATTCATAATTTTGTTTTTTTTTTTTTTTTTCTGTTTTTTTTTCATACGGATCCTTTGAGACCCGACTTCGTGTCTTTAACTTGGCACTGAAGATTAAGTGAGGTGTCTAAAGTGATCAAGATATAATGGAGATGAGCCCGGACCAAAAAAAAATTCTAAATTATAAGCGGGCGGCCCATTTTGGCGGCCTCGGGTTTTGGAGCCCAAATCGGGAATTGAAGGATAATACTAATCTTAAGTGGTATCAAATGAAAGATCTTGATGAGCAGATACCAAATTTATTGATTTTATTCCTTCATCCGGTCCACTGGGTGGCACCTGGTGGCCTTTTCATTTTCTTTGGCGGGTAGGTACCTTCGAATCCTTAGCTTAGTGGTCAGATTTTGGCCAGTATGTATTTTTCGAGATGACCTAGCTCTCTCACTGCAAAATTTTAATGTTTACGTTTCCAAGTATTAATTTAGTTCATTTTCCGTCCGTTTCTTTAGAAGACAACTTTGTCTATTGGTAGCATGCTCGACCCGCCACCCAGGCAGCATGGGTTCGAATCCTGGCGGGGACGAAATTTTTTAGGTCTATATTTTCAATTTGGGCTTAACGTTGGTTTGTTTTTCCGATCTTTATATTTGATCTTCATGACGACCCCATTACCCTCGCGAGGAAAATTTTAGTAGTTGCAGAATTGGGCAATGACCTGTGGTGGCATTACGAGATTGATTTTGGACAATCATGGTTGGATGGCGATAAAATATGATGAATTAGCTCTCATAATATCGATGCTACTCACTAAAAATTGTGACAAAGTAGTGACTTTGGCCAAGTGGGTAGCATACTAGGCTTGCACGCATGATGACTTGGGTTCGATCCCCTTCAGGAAAGTTTTTTTTCTCTCTCCATTATGTCCGGGGTACACTCATACCTCGTGAGGTATTGATAAGGGACGTCACCACCGAATTCTCTCCCGCTCATGGTTTTATCAACACCAAATTGTATCCCGTCGCGTCGCTTGCATTTTTACCTGATTTTATACCTACATAGTTTAGACCTAGCATAAAAATTATAATCGAAACACCTAGGAATCATTGATATAGACCTGAGGCATGGACTTCTATGTATTTTTACTAGCCCTATTATAAACCCAAGGCATGGCCTATATATTTACCTAACCCTACTATAAACCCGAGGCATTGCCTTCTATGTATTATCCCTAACCCTACTATATTCCTGAGGCATGGCCTTCTATGAATTTTACCTAACTCTAATATACACTGAAGGCATTGCCTTTCATTAGTTAGAGATTTAAAAGATTTCCTTATAAAAGGCCGATTACACCTGAATAGAAAAAAACACCCAAAAAAACTTTTTTACTAAATAAAACACTCGACATTTGTCCGAACAAATTTTGGCACAGACATGGGCAAGTTTGATAAAAGTTGGCGGCCGCCCCGAGGATGCTAAAAAATAATTTTTTATCACGTGATTTTCTGGGAAAAATTATTAGGTGTTTGCCAAAAACTCTTCAAAAATCCTAAGAGTTTTCTAGCTGTAGACTGTGTAAGGGCGTCTTGTATTGTTTACATCAGCCAGTTTAGGAAAATTCAAATGATAAATTTCGTGCTTCTCAGACTGTCAGTGGTGTTAGCTAGATGGGGTAGTGCTAAGAGTGTTAGTCGCATGACCGAGGTTCAATTCTCGACGGTCAATATTATTTTAATTATCAAAAAAATCTGATGGAATATTTTATTCATACCTGCATCTGACCTGTTTTAACACCAACAACTTATGGTTTTTTTTGGGGGTAATACCATCTGTAAATTGAGTTATATCAGAATACTATTGGTATCACAATACACATAATTATTATTCATGTAAGCCCCTGAGAGACTGCCTTGATAATGTAAGGATGGTTTTTCTTATGCTTCCCTACGAGAGAAAAAAAACTACCGAATTTTCCAAACGAAAATAGAGTTTATAAAATAAATCCAGGTAAATATGTAGGTAGGTTCTCCTATCATAAACAATACTAATTAAATAACAAATATTTACCGATTGCCAATTCTTAATAGAAGTCTTGAAAAAAACAAGATAATATTTTGTAAAATTAATAAACTTTTGCAGTCTTTATTATGTTTTATACTATTTTGATATAAACAAAAAGGTATTTAAAAAAAACATTTTGTGTTAGTATGTTCAATGAGAAACGATTAGACGCGTGGTAAGCTAGTCCACCCGGTCCGAACGCCAGAGCCAGCAAAAAATTCATGACTACAAAATAAAAAAATCTGTTGCCATTTTTTATTTAGCCATTGTACACAGTACACACTATGGATTCTCCTCACACAAATTTTTGAAACCAATGGTGACTTTAGTACCTTAGTTCTAACTCAGAACTGTTCCTCTACCTTCTTGCCTTTCTCTCTCTCTCTCTCTCTTTGCCTCTCTCTCTCTCTCTCTCTCTCTCTCTCTCTCTCTGCCTTTTCTATTCCATTAGAGGAACTGTTGGAAGTGGCGTCCACTTTCCTGGATGCAAAGGTTGAACCTCTTCATCATGTTCCGTCGAATGTTGCGGAAGATTCCAGGTTTTTCTGTCAGGTCATCGAATGCCAACAGGATTCTTGCTACCAGATTTCGTAAACTATGTTTTTCACGTGATCCCAAATGTTCCTGTTGGCAACTCCATATGCTAAATGCGTATCTGCCATTTCAGCATCCGAATTATAATAATGTAACTTGTACTAAAAAAACTCAAGAAATTTAAAGATAATATTTCATATATAAATGTCAAAGACACTCACTGACCACTGACCACTGACCACTGACCACTGACTGATCATCGCTCTACAGCCCAAACCGTAAGTCCTAGGAAGCTGAAATTTGGTAGGTAGCTTTGTCTTATAGTCTAGATGTGCAATAAGACGGGATTTCTCGAAACTCCCACTACAACACCTGCCATTGGCGAAAAAGGATTTTTTGCTTTCACGGCCATGCCTCGGCCCGCAAAGCGGGCGACAGCCCGCTAGTATTTCATAGAATGCAGAAAAATATGCTTGAAAACTATCATCGAGAAACAAACAATCATTCATTTGACTGGCCTTTAATTAATTCCAAGGAAAATAATTATCAGAAATAAATAGCTAATTACTATTTGAGTACAAGACGACCCTACACGGTCAACACTTTTAAGATTTTGAACATCATTTTTTGAGACTTACCTGGTTTGTTTACCCAGAAGATCATGTGATAAAAAATCGTAAAATTATTTTTTAGCATCCTTGGGTTGGCCGCCAACTTTTATCAAACTTGCCCATGTCTGTGCCAAAATTTGTTCGGACAAATGTCGAGTGTTTCAAAGTGTAAAAAATTTACATGAGAATTTTTTTTCTATTCAGGTGTCAAAAAAGATGCCACACCAAACCGTAAAAAACAAAGTAGTGTAGCTAGAAACATCGAAATTTTGTTGGCTTTCTGCAGAAATGTTCAGAATCAACTCATCTTAAACAGGAAAAAAGTTCTAACCTGAAGAATAAGCCAAAGTCGAACTTTTTCAGAAAGTTGCAAAAAATCACTTTGTGCAGTTATAAAGGCGAATCCGAAAAAACGGATTCCAGATCCGGCCTGGAAATGTCGTCAGTAATCTACCATTAACGGGTGTAAACGTTTTTTTGGTCCACCCTGTATATTATTTACTCACTTTGGGGACTCAGGGGGCCAAATCTGTGATCCAAATACATATTGACCTTAGAAAAATTAAATACGTACTGCTAAAACTATATCTTAAAAAAAAGACAACTTGGTACATTCACATTTTCCCAGCTTATTTACTTTTGTTATTCATAATGTTTCAGTAGTGTATGAACCTATATTTTCGTACAAAAAGAACTGATATCCCCCCAAAAACACCACTTCGTGGTTAAAAAAAGAAGAACGCCTCACTCAAAAGAATGATTATAATTAGCTAAAAATAAATGATATCAAATTGAGAACACCTTACCACCTCTCTTTCTGTATCTCTGCACTCCTCTCTGAATTTATTCCTCTTATGTTTCTCTTTCTTTATCCTTTCTAGGGGTCATCCCAAACTTGATTTCTCTTTAAATTTACTTGTTGCACGGCAATAAAAAAGGCGGTCGCGGTGTAATTTTCTCGATTCAAATCAAATAAGTTCAGAAAAATCATACTCCGACCGCCATTTTTTATTGCCGTGCAACAAGTAAATTTAAAGAGAAATCAAGTTTGGGATGACCCCTAGAAAGGATAAAGAAAGAGAAACATAAGAGGAATAAATTCAGAGAGGAGTGCAGAGATACAGAAAGAGAGGTGGTAAGGTGTTCTCAATTTGATATCATTTATTTTTAGCTATTAGTTTCTAAACACAAATGGAAGAGTCAATACTCTCAAATATACAGTTAGTTATACATACATAAAATAATATATAAATAAAAATTATATAATTATGTTGCGTAGACATTGGATATTACCTATTTAATTGTGCAGTAAAGTACGGACAGATTAATATAGCTATTGTATTTTTTTTTTTTTTTTTTTTTCTGCTGAAATAGTTAATATATTTGTAAAGTTCTAAAGTAGGTACTAATAATGATCTCTGGTCGGTAATACTCATTATCCATGCTGAAACTATTTCGTCTAATTACCTGAGATATTCTCCCTGGTGTACAGGAACTTTGCGAAGCCACCACTACCTAAACTTTCAACTCTACGTAACTTCTGTGCTTAAACTTTGGAAACTAATGCCAAGATACTTTCTCAACTTCACGTCTGGGACACGGTAGTTAGTCAAACTTTCATCATGTTGGTTCTGACTCCGCCAGGTATGTACGTACTATTATTATTCATCAAGTTTTTTGTTTGTATTTAAATGAGAACTTAATGTACAACAAATTGCGTATAATAATAATAATAATAATAATATGTAATACAGTTGAGCTCAGATTTAAGAGAACCATTTGCGGGTCAAATTTAACGCTCTATAAGGGAAACTAACATATCTATAAGAGGAACCTGGATATAACAGAAACAATTTCCGGTTCCTTGAGTTATCTTGAATCCCCAGGATCGTGTGTTTTTATGCTCCTTCTTTTGAAGAGAAGGGTTGAAAATAACGCAGAGGGAGATTGAAGGCAGAATGTGCAACTTTAGTTGACTGTAACCATTCTAGAGATAAATCAATTCGTCAGCAAGTTAATGCATTTTTATTATATTAAACTTCTTGGCTGAATATGAGAAAGATATCCGTCCCTGAAAATCCATAGCAAAACAGAAATACATAGATGCATAATTGTGTTTACCTCAAGAGTGGCGTTATAATTACTCAAACCCGCCTGACTACAGTCTACCATGCTTCGGAAACTCAACTCAGATCTTCAGGTTCATTTTACTTTAGGACGTAATATTCCTATACTCGTACAAAATACAGGGTGTCCCATAATAAACGAGACATTCAAATATCTCGAGAACTTCTGAAGAATGAAAAAATCTGTTCAAGATCATTTTCATAGCTCTAAAAGGGACATTTGTTGGTGACCTCTAAAAGTTCCTCGGATGATCCCTTCAAGGTTATTTTAAAATCAATTTTATAATTTTAAATAGCATCCCATATTTTCAATGACATTTTTGAGATCTACATAAAATTTTAGGTTCAAACAAATTCTTTTAATTTTTGTCACACCTAGTTTCACACCTTTTAGGGACTGTGAGATTTTTTTCAATCTATGTCTAAGTCTAAGATGGGAAAAACCTCATACTCCAAAAGGTGTGAAACTGACAAACTGGATGTGACAAAAAATTTAAGTAAGATTTTTTTTTTTTGATTTCAAAAATGTCATAAGAAAAAGGGGGTGCCATTTAAAATCTAAAAGGGGACCTTGAAATAACTTTGAAAGGGTCATCCGAGAAACTTCTAGAGGTCACCATTAAATGTCCCCTTTAGAGCTATGAAAATGATCTCGAACAGATTTTTTATATCGTCAGAAGTTCTCGAGATATTTGAATGTCTAGTTTATAATGGAACACCCTGTATACATAAGTACATTAAGACCAAAAGAGAATTTTTATTTGACTTTAATACCTGATACATAATTTATTACCCAGGGAAAATATATTATCGAGGAAAAAATTCAAATCTGAAAGTATAAAACCTGTACATCCTCATGTATGAATCACAACAAGGGAAGATCATATTTCATTTTTATTATTTTGTAGAGTGGAGACTTAGGTACCCATTGTAAATTCATAGGACCTCACTATAAAAAAGGTAAAGGCTGGTTGAAAAAATTGCAACCCTTTGCAACCCACCCTAATAAAATTTGTGAACTAGTAAGAACATTTTTATAAAATTTATAAATATAGATTTTATCCTTCTATTTTACTTCCGAGCATATCTAAGCCATTGTTTGTTTTTGTAAAATAGGTATAGTCAAATTTTGCTTCGATTTAAATGAATTCATAACATTCTGGACATCTGTCTGTCGATTGGTCGAGAATCTATGGTCATTCCTTGCAACTTCTTCGCAGAGTTGAAAATGTAAAAATAACACCAAATTATTACTTTATCAAAAAATAACGTTTGTTCAAATCTGTTTCGATTTTTTTTTGAGATACTCAACAACAACAAAAAATCTCAGAATAAGTTTAATATGGGTATCGATGGTTGAAAGTTGCTTAATTTTTATGGTGAACTAGTCACGAATTCAGCCTCCGTGGCGTAATGGTTGTGACTACTGCCCGTCGTCCAGAGATCCTGAGTTCGATTCCCGGTTGGAGCAGACTTTTCGCACAGGGAAATCTGTTCCCTCCGAACATGTGAGGCTGGCAATTCCGGCCCTACCCAGGCTGGGTGAGGTTAATGTGGGTAGCTGGTACGATTCCCAGCGAATGGAGGGTAAACCCCCGTCCTGTCTACCTCAAGTCAGGACGTTAAAACCAAATAGAATCAATGGACATGAAAGGAGCCTAGACATTGGATCTGGGCGTCCATATAATCCTCTCACCACCGTGATTTAGGTATCAATACCTATCTCACGGACACGGAATAATTATTATTATTATTAGTCACGAATAAGTGATGCGTCCATTACTGGGCACCTGGGCAGTGTATTTTTCTTCTTTGTTTAACCTCAAATTGAATCAAGTTTACCTGCCCGAGACGTGGCCGTGGGGGTTTTACCTTCCAACTGCGATATAATTACTAACCTATAATATACTTGGGTACCTATAACAATTTTTTCTTTCTTTTTTCTTGCGAGAGGAGGCAAAATCTTCTATGGTTCAAGACGAAGTGCGGGGTTCCAGCGCTGGAAACAGTGCGCCTTACCCGCTAAAACCCTCCTCTCCATCACCACGAACATACCCGGAACCATATAGTACATTACTTCAGGTTGGGTATAACAATGCACTCATTAAAAACAAATTTATTTTTCTATTTTTAGAATTCTAGGTTATAAATTAATATACTTCGAAACATAGAAAAGAAAACATAGTGAAACATACAAATAATATACTATATCTAGAAGAACTATTATTATTATTTCAGTAAGAAATAATCCAGAAGAAGTTGTAAAACCCCAGCTAGTCCCTTTGCAGAAATAGGGACAGGCGCCTTGTTCTTTTGTTTCATGTACTTCGTGTCAGGGACTAATTATTCATTAGTCTCGCGGGGACCAGTGGTGACTAAATACGGTTTCAAAACTGTAACTGGCACGTATAAGAGAGAAAAATGCAGATTTTTCATTTCTTTTCTTATTATCATCATCATCGACCGTGGCATCTTAGAAATGTCGCGAAAGAAATCTCTTGGAAATGTAGGTAATCCGTGGTAAGATAATCGCTTTCCATGCGGAAGATCCCGGGTGCAAACTTCAAAGCCGACAAACAATATGTATTCAAAATTTGGTTACAGTTGTGTGCGACAGCTTCTGGTTTGCTCGTGTTGACTTAGCACCTGAATGGGAAGTATGTCACTTCTTACCAGTCAGAGGGCAGGCATACCTAATACTACGGCATGGAAAAGCTACAACCCAGACTACAGACTCTGCTGAATCAATTTTTTTCCCCTATTTTACGGCGTTGTAACTAGGCCGTTAGCCTATGGTTCACGCCGGATCCTCGAGTTTACATTTTTGTGAAAATATTTGCAGCTTTAAGATATGAAATAAGAGAGTCATTTCCCGACTGGTCATCTAGTAAGGAGGGTTTAGAGAGGAGAGAGACTCGATGATGATGAAGGTTAGGGCTAGTCATGATGTGTTGGACGGACAGATTGGATAGGGTGTCACCACAGTGGCAAGAAGGTTGAGTAGATCCAGTGAACAGGTAGCTGTGTGTTAGTCTTGTGTGCCCTATCCTCATCTTGTTAAGAACAATCTCCTCGGCACGATAGCTTCTATTACTAGAGTACCATGGATCTATTTTTTGTCTGATAATCAATTAGACTCATAATTTTTCTTCTCTAGATATTCTGTGACATTATCCTTGCTGTGATGATTTAACCTAAAATGCATCGCGGGTCACTCACTGGTTTGAGAAGCGCTGATGACGCTATCAAGTGAAATAAATACCCTGCAAGAACACCGTAAGGTAAGCAGTAATTAAGAGTAATTACTGCATAATTATTACAACTGTATTAGAGTTATGTAGGAAAACAATTAGTTCCTGGTATGTTAAGGCTCCTTGAGATTGTGTGTCACGTAATTAGATTATTTCGCCATTGTAGGCAATTTTTAACAAGAGAACGATGAATTTTCACTATCCTTCTAGGGTCTCTCATGGTCAGAAACTCAGAAAGAGACTCAGATATATAAAATATATCTCAAGAGATATCATCAGACTAGAGGAGAGGCAAAAGGAAATTTTAAGAAAAAGATGACGAAGAAAGCAAACTTTGAAACTACTTTGTTCGGTTTATTGAAAAGTTTTCTCTTAATGCCGAGCAAATACAGACAAGATACAGAAGAATGTTACAAGGAGAGTTCATTTCATTTTCTATTACAACTTGGGCAACAAATCTTCAGGTATGAGAAGAAACTTGATCATGAAGATGGACATTTTATTATTATCATTATTATTATTTGTGATATTATATTATTTTTATAAGTCCTTTAGTTTTTATGACCAAATTATGAAACAGGATTATATTTAATCTAAGTGGACTCTATCCCTTAACACGCCCTCTTGTGGGAATTTCAACCAATTACAGAGAACCACATGTTATAATTATCTGAGTCAGCTCACAGTGTCCTGTCCAATTGTCCTCTTAACTAAGGGCAGAATTGATATTACCTCTGTGGCACTAAGTCACGGATTTCGTACTGTGTAAGATAGGGAAAACCGACGCTAAGCAATGACTTTATTCATTGTCTATTAATTTCGCCCTAAATCTAATCTTGTTTCATAATTTGGCCCTTATACGAGTAGAGTTAAAACAAAGGAAGGAATATTTACCATCTTCTACATGAGGCATATTCTGAGAGCAATGCCTGCTTTACAAAACAGACTACTTAATGATAATGATAACAACTATTAACAGTGCTTTAGCAAAGAAATAAATTGAAAATCAAACAGTAGTAGGTACCTATACTACCAAAGTTTTGACAATTAGGTATAAATCTTGTATCCTTTGGCATTTTGCAAAGAAATAGAAATAGGCTCATTCACACAATTTCTGCACTACCTTTGTACCACCTAAAAATTTAACTAGGTATGTCCATTTGAGAAAGAAATTGATTGGATTTACGGGTGATCCCTGTGCCAATCATTTTCTTTACCAAAAAATTGCTCTAGCCATTCAAAGAGGAAATGCTTCTTCCATCCTCTTGCAAGTTTTTTTATATATGAAAAATAAAACATTTACCTATATTTAAAAAAATAATTGGTTTTTAAGATGCTACCATTGCTACCTACTTAGTTTCCTATACGTACATAATACCTATATATTATGTCCTTGCTATAAACTTTATCATTTTATCTACAAATGTATGATACGTACATACAGCTTACTACTTTTTTAAACTACTAAGAGAAATCCCAAAGTGCCTTTTTGCATCTATGCAAGTTAATAATGTAAGTTTAATAACTTTTCTCATCAATACAGCGCACTTTCTTTAGTACATAAAATCTTTCTTCGTGATAATATATGAGTACCATGTGCGCTTTCAAAAAACGTCATGAGTTCGTTAATTTTTCATCTTGTTAAACTTTCCTAACAAGTCACGAGAGGAAAAATAAAGGAGCTCAAAAAGTAGAGTGAAGTCACGTGACTGATTAAGTCCATTTCTCTCTCCTTGGTTTAGGGACGAGGAGACGAATCTCAGTCCCATGATGTATGGAGCACAAGGACACAGACAGGAAGGAGGAAGAAGGGAGAGAGAGGGAGGGAGAGAGGGAGGGAGAGAGAGAGAGAGAGAGATGGAGAGAGAGAGAGAGAGGGAGAGAGAGTGAGAGAGAGAATGAAATAGCCACTTAAGAACTTCTTGGAAAAAGAATCACGTAACAAAGTGGGATTTCATTTTTTGTCAAATGGCCAAAACAACAAATCAGAGAGAGCTCTAATTGAAGGACTTACTGTATTATATCTCTTAACTCTTTTCTTAAGAATTTGCGAAAGAAAAACACACTAGTTTCGTACACTAGTTTCGTCTTTATCAAATGATTCTTTTCCGTGATTTTATTACTGTGGCGGCACGGGGCAGGTTATGCAGCAGGTTATACAGGTTAGTGGAGATGACAGCTGCACCTTCCGGCTTTTCCTTCACGATGAACTGGGGACCTGTTGAACTGCACTCGAAATTACAAAAAATATTATGAATAAAATATATATATTATTATATAAATATATATGTATTATTATATAACTATTATTCATAATAATTATGTAATAACTTACTTATGTATTACGAAATTACATAGAAGACAGTGTTAAGTGGCAGAGAATGCCTAAGGCATTAACTTCGCCCCGGATTACAAGACAATTGTAAATTTAAATACCTATATTTTTTTCTCTAAATTTTATTTTGTAAATATTGTTAAATTTTTTTCTCTGTTGATAATTTATTGTTGATTGATTGTCCCTATATAAAAATAAAGTGTAAATAAATAAATAAGTCAGCCATGGCACATTGAATTTCCAAGTTCTCTTTCTGTCACTGAAGTAAAGAATGTTCAGCGTGATTTGGACTTGGATGGTTCCTGACAATTTTGATCCAAACGTTCGTGATGCTCAGTTTCCCGCCCAAACCAGGCTGGTGAGTAGTGATGGCCGCGAACTGCGAGGCGAGGCGAACTGTTCGCGCGAACTGCGAGCGCGAGTTTAGCAAAAACTCGCCTCGCACCTAAAAAAGTTCGCGCGAGGCGAACTGTAAAAAAACTCGCCCCGCGCGAGCGCGAACCGTCATTTCTGCGAGGCGAGGCGAACTAGTTCGCGCGAACAGTTCGCAGTTCGCGCTAAATACTATGGTAATCCCATAGGGAAACTTTTGCAATAGGAGCGTTTTAATAGATCATTTTATTAGAATTAAAAATACCAAGCGGCTTTTTTTGAAAAGTAAAGCCATTTGGAATTTTGGGGTGCTGCCACATAAATTGGACTAACATGGGATTTATAGATTCGCAGTTTCAGTATTTATTGAGTTTGAGTTTCTTTACCATGCCAATCATAAGAATTATTTTAGAAATGTGTCATGCTTTTCATTGTGTACGATCAAGGACTTGAGAAATCTTCCCTTTTTCTTTTTCGTCCGGGCGTGCTGCAGTTCCGCAGCTCCCTAGCACCGGCCGTGCCTATAATTACATATATTCCATTGTTTAGTGTAGTGCAAATTTTGACTGTTATATTTTCAGTAATTACTAAACCTACAAACTAGAATCTGGACAAAGGTAGGTTTTTCAAAGACCATTCCAATTCCAAGAAATTGATAGGTAACACACCGCTCCATCAAGTATAAATAACGAACCGAAAATGAATGACTCATTCTTATGAAGATTAAATTGAAAAGGAGGAAGGCAAAAATTCAACCCTTAGATAGACAATACAATAAATGAAGAAAGAAGTTGTAGTTAGTTTTTCGTGTGAAAGACAATATTAATGGGCATCTTGGCATGATTTGGATACCTAACATTAAAAAATCCTTCCCAGATTAAAAATTCCTATAGCTAGGTATGTGTACTGTGTCCCATATTTGATATGTTTTTCGGTCGAACGACTTGTGAACATATGCATTAAATATATCAAAAGAATTGTTAAAAAACAGAGATTTTATTATTCCTTTTTAAAGAACGATTCTGCATTGTTTTCATACTTTTTTAGCACTAGACACTCTGGAAGCGCGGGGCGAACTGTGCGAACTAAACTCGCGCGAACTGCGAGGCGAGGCGAGCGCGAACCGACGTAAGCGCGAGGCGAGGCGAACTCAAAATTTTGCGAGCGCGAGTTTCAAAAAAGTTCGCCTCGCGCCCTGCGAGGCGAGCGCGAGTCAAGCCAAAGTTCGCCTCGCCTCGCGCTTTTGCCATCACTACTGGTGAGGTCATTGTGTTTAGTTGTTTTGTGAGTTTTTAGCAAATTGAGGGCAAAACTCCCGTCTCAAATGACCAAACCTATATTAGATGTTAAAGAGACGTTAAAAAAATATTCATATTTTTTCCTTGTAATAATATAAGTAAGAAAAAACAATTGAAAGAGAAAGTATGTTTTACTACAGTTTTCATATAAAAAAGTGTAAATTATTCATAATTAATTGCACTTGAAATTCCGAAACACCAGGCTTGAAACTTTTAGAAGCATTTTGTTTTTGTACCATTATTTTTTTATAAAACAGACATATATTTTCATTTTCAACAATCAACTGTAAAAAAACATTTTTATAGGAATGAATACCTTTTCTTCTTCTTTTTCGTTCAGAAATATTCACAGGGTGGCAGTGACTACAGATTCAGGTAGGTAATTATTTTTACTCGGAGCTGTTCTCAGATTTCTACTTCTAAATTGTTTTATTTAATTTCTTGAATTTTGAGATCTGACGAAAATTGAAAAAAAAAAAACATTTTTCTTTCTTTTCATATAACAAAGATAGTATATACCTATAATTTACATAATCTTCGTCAAGCAATAAGGGTTGGTATTCGGAAGGAAAGGCATCCAGCCGTAAAATGTAGAAGTACCTAACCAGGAGTGCCAGAACCAAGCAACCTCAACCATGAGGAAGATATTGGAGAAAGTAGATTCCAAGTAGATTTTGTGAAAAGCAGACTTCAAGTAGAATTGTAAAAAAGCAAATTTATAGAAGAAGTTCGATCGATACGTGATAACAAGATTAAGGGCGTAGTTTTCAAAAAAAATATCAAAAATATAAATACATAGATAGATTAAAGATATAAAAACATGGGATTTTTCTATCAACTAACATAGAAAAGCGCAGATTACTTCTATTTGAAGCACAAGTGAGAATGCAGCAGCGGAAGATATGAGAACAAGCTTAGGATGAGAAAAGTGAAAATTAGTTGAGCGTGAACAAAGATCATGAAGAGAGAGATAAAGAGAAAGTGGAGGGAGAGACAGAGAGTATTAAAAACATAGACAAAAAATATACATATCTAGTGTAAAATAAAATTTATATAAAAATATGAACAATAATATAGGTATAATTATGTATTCAACACATTGCTTTGAAATATGAAAAACATAATCTTAAGAATAACATAATTTTCATAATGAGAATAATATTATTTAACTATCGCACCCATGTAAGGTAGCTTTTGAAAAAAAATTACATTTTTATAAAATATTTATAGCGAAGAAAGTAGCGATTTTTGCGGCCATTTTTGCCTTGTCACCATACCATGTGTTTTCATCAATTCCCATTTTCTAAGTTCCACATTTTTCGTCTTTACTTGAAAAGTTCCCCTATACATAATAGGTATTATACCGACCTCAGTAGCTTGATCGATAAGGCGGCGGACTTGTAACCTGGAGGTCGGTGGTTCAAGTCCCGGTTTCAGTGTAGATTTAGTAAAGCGAGTTAGAGTAGTTGTGACATCACGAAAGTGATTAACACAAATATGATAACTTTAACTTTAAACTTATTATACTTTATCTCTTACATTTGATGGGTTAAAAAATAGAAAATGTTACATCTAATTGAACATGCGTCAAGTAGAGGAAGACACCCTGGCTATATTATTACATGGCATTTTACAATGTTTATGGATCTGATACCTCCATGAGTAGATAGCTGTAGACTACTGAAGAGTGTAGGAGGTAAAAAAAAACACACAAAAAAAACTTCATCTCTTTGAACGTGGCTGAATAACAAATGGTTGACATCAAATACAACTTGAACAAGATTCGTTTACAGTGTCTGTTTGTATTATTTTACAGGAGTAGGTAGTTACTAGATAAACATCATTCAAGGCTTTTTGTTTTCATTTGCTGCCTGGATCTCATGTTACGAGGTTGTTTATTTTGCTTTCCTTGATCTGTTTGTCTTAAACTATATACAGGTAGGATGAGTGTATACAAGTAGGATGAGTATCATTATCATCATCATCATAGGGTGGCGTCATCGTGAACGATGCTAGCCAGACAGTAGAGGAATGACTCAGCTCTTCTACCACTGTCATTGCAAGGAGGCCAATAATTGACAAGGGCCCCCAGCACCAAGCCATTTCCAGTCTACTCCCCTGTTTATAGTCCCCCAGCCAGACTGCTGGTCTACTCCCTGTTTATAGTCCCCCAGCCAGACTGCTGGTCTACTCCCTGTTTAAAGTCCCCCAGCCAGGATGAGTATAGGATTCAGAAACGCAAGGAAGAAAGAAAGACCAAGACAAAGAATGGAACAAGCTGAAAGTATTGATACATCTTGCATCTTGATACAGTTACTAGAGAGAGAGAAAAAGAAAATAAAATTTATTTATTTTACTAACAAACAGACATCATCATCAATGTTCGCCCTGAGTCGCAGTACTAACAAGAATTATGTTTTGAAAAAGAATGATATGATTGTTATTTCAGGATGTTTTGTTAGGGTGATTTTGAATTATACTCGTATCTTACTTTCCGTGTACACGATGGTTGTGTCATGGTGTTGGATGGATTAATAAATCAGCCTTAGCTACCCACAGATACAATGGTCTGGGCTAGTTCCATGTTATGTGTGGTGTAATGTCATGGTGGTGGAAGGATTAATAAAACAGCCTTAGATACCCTTAGATACAATGGTCTGGGCTAGTTCCATGTTATGTGTGGTGTATTTATAGTGTTGTTACAGTATATATTTATATTATTTTAATTCATACAATTTACAAAATATAAAAAATTTCCTCCATGCTAGAGGAATAAGGTATTGTGCCCATTACACAGGCGGCATTGCTTTTCTGAATATCAATCGAGATTCTTGTTGTTTAAGATTTTTTTTATTTTTATTATCTGACCTGGTTACAGGGTTTTCAGTGGAACCCTTACAATTAAAATTAACAAGATACTATGTCTTAAATAATTTTTTTTTATTTTTTTTTTTAAGCTTTATTAGATAGAACAAAAAATATATACAGTAGAACACAATAAAATATAAAGAAAAACAAAAAGATTAAACATATATACAAGAATGAAAAAAAAAGAGAAATGTCCTACCTAAAGGGCGGGGTTATTGCCTGTGGCAATCTCTTCCACCCAACCCTTTGGCACAATTATGAATATGATTTACAAAAATTTCTCTTCAATAACTTACACGCTCAATCCTTCATCTGTTCCAGACAAGGACTTCTGGTACAAGGAGGCCCAGGAGGGAATACGTCGCCGTCTGGCCCAGTTCGGACCCCACCTCCTGGAGGAGAGGGCCAAGAATGTGATCCTTCTGGTGGGAGACGGGATGGGCCTGTCCACCCTCACCGCCTCCAGGATACTGAAGGGGCAGAGGCTTGGCATTCAGGGGGAGGAGCATCACCTCGCCTGGGACAAGTTCCCTGCTGTGGCGCTGGCCAAGGTAAGCCGCTGGGGAACTGCAACATTTCCAACAATAGTGAACTTTTAACACGTGGATCGCCACGTCAGGTGAATTCACCTGACACTAACCTTTCCCAGGTGGCCCCGTCAGGCATATTCACCTGACATAATTATCCCGTACGGCCCCATCTACTGTACGGCCCCGTCAGGTGAATTCACCTGACAAAATTATGCCAAACGGCCTCGTCAGGTGAATTCACCTGACAAAATTATCCCGAACGGTCCCATCAGGTGAATTCACCTGACATAATTATCCCTTACGGCCCAGTCAGGTGAATTCACCTGACATGATTATCTCGTACGGCCCCGTCAGGTGAATTCACTTGACATTGGAGTGTCATTTGGGCCTCTGAGGAAATGTAACTCTATAGCGTTGGCGATCAACGTGTTAATAAGGAGTGGGTGAAAGAGATTGCCATAACTGCGTCCTTTAGTACGTACATAATATGTGTTTATTAATAAATAGTTTAATAATATTACTGTATTCTGTGAAATTTTCATTGAAATTGAATTACAAGTGGTTATGTTCCTGGAATATAAATAATATAATAATATAATATATTCCTCTTATATCCCATTTATTCGGTAATTTGATGTAGAATGTACGTTAGTGGGAGTGATACGAGAATAACTTTGTTAATATAAAAAAAAACTTGGTTCATAATATGTAATAATAATAATGTTTTTCTTTTAAATTTCAATATCCTAAATATGACATAATTACTAACCATACCATGGAGACTGAATCGAGGTATTCCCTGCTGCAAAAATGTAGCACCGTCCTTTTAAGAGTTTAAGAAAAATATAAAGAAGATTTAGAGAATTCACATCATCCTAAGCTAGGTATAACTAAGCTAGGTATAACCGTATAACTTGTTTTTTATATTATGACGTACTATTTATTTTAATTTCGAAAGCAAAGTAAAAAGTAACTTGGTGAAATTTGTCCCTGATGGCGAGAATGCGAAACAGATAGTGCACTCCAAGAAAAAAATAAACAACAATGTATGTTAGCTGAATATTTACTTGAACCCAGTGAGGCGATAACACTGAGTCTGCAACACATAGAATACAATGGTTTGGAGTGACAAGGGCTTACGAGCTGAGAAGAGAATGGAGGGTGTTCAATGTCTCCCTGAGGGAACCAAGACAAATGCATGTCGATAAACCATAAAGAAGAGTGAGAGAAGTGTAAGAATAACATAGAGAAGGATGGGATAAGAGAAAGCGATATAGTGGTATATAGATGAAGAGAGAGAAAGATAGAAAGAGAGGAAGCAAGTAATATGATATAACAGGGAACAAGAGAGAAGAGCAACATAAAGAAGTGAGATAAAGAGAGAGTAAGAGACAAAGAGAAAGTATTGTGAGAAATAACATTCAACGATATAAACAGGAAAAGTGAATCGGAGTCAGAAAGAGAGAAAAGGAAAAGAAGAATAAGAGAGAGTAAGCAGTACAATAAAGGAAAAGACAGAGGAACAGGAGATGGGCCGAAAGAGAGAAAGACAAAGAGAGAGAGAGAAAGAAAGAAAGAGAGAGAGAGAGAGAGAGAAAGGACAAAAGAGAAGCAGTCAAATAGTGCTATAAGGAATATGAAGGAGACATATAAATATAGTAAGAGAGAGGAGAGGAGGGAGAAAATAATCAAACTCACTCGAAGGTTGATAGAAAATAAAATAAATG
Source organism: Bactericera cockerelli (assembly GCA_024516035.1). Taxonomy (NCBI): domain Eukaryota; kingdom Metazoa; phylum Arthropoda; class Insecta; order Hemiptera; family Triozidae; genus Bactericera; species Bactericera cockerelli. The sequence goes on from CM044961.1 coordinate 15,938,647, forward strand.
GCGGTATCAGAAGTCTAGTGGTATTTGGTGCAAATAAAATAAAGACCATGTTGAAGTTGTAGGAAATGACACAAATCTTTCTCGACAATTTTTGTGTTTTGAAAGACAGGCAGATGTTCACAAATAAGTCATTTCAAAAATGATGTGGTTGGGACTTGTTCGTCTTCAGCTTACGAGGTCGATGACCTTTCAGTCTTTTTAACGCTGTTTATACAAGGAGGTAAATGCATTATAATTGATTGATATTTTCATCCATGTCAACTACAATCTCTTCTTTTCTTCCCATCTACCATTTCTATTTCTCTATGTGAACATTTTTTGTACTATCAGAAGTTTTTTTACGGTTTGGGGGACGTTATTTTTTTTGTAAAATAAAGCTTAGAGTCAATTCAATACTTACTAACTTTCTAATACGTATCTCTCATTCTCTATTAATCCATCCACCTAGCTAGTTTTTTCTCAATTTCTCTCTCCTCTTTGAATTTGGTCATGATATTTATGTTATTCTCTCCATTTTCTTCTTTTCAATCTCATCTTTTTCTACAACGGTGTCTATCTTCACGTGCATCCCTCTGACATTCTCTCCTGTATTTTGTATTTCCATCGTTCTGTCCACATCTATTCTGTAGTATCCACTGCTCTCCCATCTTCCAATGCCCTGGAGGCTGGATCATATAAGACAGGAGGTTGAGGAGGTGTCAGTCCGGAGTCGTGAGACGTTTTCATATTCAATTATATTACTCTACATTACATTGCTATAGGTATACCAGGAATGACCTTTTTTTACTTCCTTTTCTATTATTGCCCATGGTAGCAAGAGCATTGTTACAATGATTAAAGAGAAATGTTTCGTCTGAAAAAAAAAAAAAAAATGCATTGAACAAATGACCATCTTTAACATTGATACGAATAGTAAAAGGGGTTTTATTTTTTACACTGGACTAACATAAATTTTACAAAACTGTAACACACATCAAGCTCACTGATCTCACTGACAAAACATTTCTCTTAAATCTGATCACGCATTATTCTACGAGCCTTAACCTGCCATTAACTGCCTTGCCTTTTGACTTCAGCGATTAAGAAAAAAAAACTGTTATAATATTCAACATGACCATCGCAGCTTTGATAAATATTAAAAATACCAACCTATGTAGTTAATTAACAATATTAATTAAATAGAAAAATATTAAAAACAAGCTCTCTTAAATATATGAAGATTACTAAGTGAAAGTGTCTTCAAAGATCAAACATTCAGGTTTGTATCAATAAATTATTGGGATGGGAAAGTTTCAATAGGTAATATTATATTTTCCGGGTAATTTTTAAACAGCAAAGCACCCTTAAAAGTATAATGATCACCTCATTTTTTGGCTTCCCTAATGAATCACCTTCGAGCCTCATTTTCTCCCAAACCATCACAGTCATAGACATTTCCTCGCCCCAATATGTCCCTCTCATTCCGCCACTGGTTTCTCCCATATATTGGCACCAGGGGAATTCCACCGCAAAAGTTTTACGAAAATTTTGAACAAGGTGATGACAAAGTTAAATGGAAATGGTCTCATGGAAGGCGCACTAAATTTCATTAAAAATTGAACACCTACTTTGTTGAAAGCCCACTAAATTGAGAAAATGGGGGGGGGGGGGAGAGAGATATTTGAGCTGGCTACTTATAGGTATGTGGGCGTTTTTGTTCAGAAATATATTCTTGGTTTCTTTTTATTAATGGAATGATTTTTTGATGTTTTCGTAGAAAACGCACACACATACTCTTTCTCATTTCTCAATCAAATTTAATTTCATGTTAATGAAAAAGTAGATTTAGGTACGTGCTAATTTTGTGAGAGTTTAATTGGGATTTTTTTTTTTTTTTTTTTTTAAAGTGGGGTTTAACGTCGCTTTCAACTGCCATGGTCATATCACGACGGGGGTTTTACCCTCCATTCGCAGGAAACTCACAAACCTGCTACTCACATTGACCTCACCCAGCCTGAGTGGGGCCGGGAAAAGCCAGCGTCACGAGAATTAGAATTTGAATGGTCACCCATCCAAGTCTTAACCTCGCTGGATGTCGCTTAACTTCGGTGTTCTGAAGGGAACCGGTGTATTCAACATGCCATCGACGCTGGCTTAATTGGGATTTTAATATGATGCTCCATTTTATACAATACTGATGGTCAAAAAATCTATACAAAGAGTATCTATAAAACATCATTTTTAACCAATAATTCTTACAAATATTAATTGGGATTTTAATATGAATATTTGTAAGAATTATTGGTTAAAAATGATGTTTTATAGATACTCTTTGTATAGATTTTTTGACCATCAGTATTGTATAAAATGGAGCAAGATCAGACTTCTGTGAACCTTAAGTTTCTGAATTTTTGCTTATTGATTTTTCATGCCATATGTAGGTATTATTAGGTACCTACTAATTTTATACAGTTGAATTATTGCGATTTCAATGCATCAAGGTTTTCGAAAATTTGAATTAGCAAAACAGGAAATGAAAAGGTTCGAATCATCGGGAGTTGGAATATGATAACAGTCATGCTGAAGAGAGAGTCAATAGCAAAAGTTGATTCTTTACATACGTATTATTAACTACGAATAGTCGAGTGTTCTCGCATGGACAGACAAGTGACTTCGAGTTATTGCGAGACGACTGCACATTTAAATATAATGTAGGTACATAACAATGTTCGTGATATTTACTATCATGGAAATGGCCAGGGAAATGAATAATTTATGAAATTGCATGATTTTTTTTCTCCTGAAAATGATGCTGAGTATAACATAAGAGCAATACTATCTGAATGAATCTTTTGCATCCGCGAAATTTTCATATGAGAATTTTGCGAAGTTGGAGACACTAGCATTCCCCATTGTCTCAGTCCTAGCAATTCCCAAAAATATCTATTCCCGAGTTACCTTGATTTCTGCATTTTGCTTCTTCTATTTTGCAATGATAACCTCAGTATTTGGAAATATAGTACCTACCCCCATTCAAACGTTCTGTAAAACAGAGAGTAACTTGAAAATAAAGAAATATAGAGGACACAAGAGCGGAGAGAAGCGTCTTCCAAACACTCCGACACGAACGCAAACAGCACAAGAAATGGCACAGCTGTAAGTTATGGCGCACGAAACATTTCTTGCCTCAATTAGAACCAGCTGGCTCTGTTCTTTATTTTTTTCTTGAAAAAAATACAATTTCAACATTCCTTCGCCAGCCTAAATGAGACGAGAGTAACGTCTTCAGATTTGTAATCACTAGGTCTATTTATAAAAATAGACCATAGGCAATAACCCCGCCCTTTAGTTAGGACATGCGAGTATGTGTATATTTTGTTTTTTTTTTTTTTTTTTTTTTTGTTTTTTCTTTTTCCTTGTTTATATTATTAATATTGTCTATTTTTATATTTGCCATTATTTGTCTGTATATATAATTATGTTCTTCCTACTAATAAAGAGTTTCTAAATAAAAATAAATAAATTAACGGCTTCGAATGATGTCCCATCGGTGAAATGGTGATTGGTAGTATAACACTTATTATTATTTAACACTTTATTGGTAAACTACATGATACATTCTGCAACATTGGACATGAAAAAAAAAAGAACACAATAGAATATGATGTAGTGAACCAAGGGGCGAGGTTAAAGTCTGTGGCTTTCTCTTCCACCGAACCCCATACTTAATATTATGTACGGAAGTGACTTAGGTATAATATGGGTACTAAAGTCACTAGTTAATACCTATATCTATGCCTGGTAAAAAATATATTATTTGTATGTACGCCTGGTTTTTTGATAACTATGCAACGTGCAAGAAAAATGCGACCGATTTTTAATTCATCATTGAAGAATTTGTACAACACAAAATTATGGATAGTTATAGGTATGGTAATACAATGAGATTTCCTAAACTCTCTTCTATTTAAACTTTTTTTTTTTAAACCAGCAACACAACAAAAGAGCGCGCGATTAGCTCAGTGGTTAAGCACTCCTTAGTCAAGCGGAAGGTCTCGGGTTCGATTTCCCGAACTGATAAAATCATTCAAAATTTCCTTACAGTTGTTTGTAACTGATACCTTCCGGTGCGCTCGTATTGACCCAGCACCTGAATGGCAAGTATGTATGGTGTCAGTCCTCACCTATCAGAGGGGAGGCATACCACAGGATTGGCAATCTAAAACAGACCACAAGGGTCTGCGAGCTCCAGTTTCATGGCTACAAAATAGATTAGGCTGTGAAATTCTGATCTTTTTTTAAAGTTAACTTGATTCATTTGGTATATCAATTAATGAGGTTATTAAGTGCATAATGTTTAGAACAATACAACTACATGACGTGAACCATATTTAATTCAATAATTCATATAAAGATAGTACATGTGTGGGTGTTATGTATATGAACAATAATATAATACATAACTATAATATATCTCTAATATTCCTTCATTTGCTTTTATACAAGTCTCACACTCTCGTTTGCTTTTCAGTAATGGTACCTAAGTAGTTCTACTTTGTACCCGTTTCATCGTAAATGAAAGAGGGTGAGAGAAAATGGAAAGAACTCAGAGATTGAAGTGGAGGGAGGTGTGAATGGAAATTGAGAGAAAGTAAGAGATAGAGACTAAAAGAGAAAACCTTACAGAGAGAGAAAGAGAGACCGAGAGAGAGAGAGAGAGAGAGAAAGAGAAAGAGAGATATAGAGAAAGAACTCGTGAAATACAGGAAGGTGTGAATGAAGATTGGTAGGAAATAAGAAAAATATAGTGTGACACCACACGACTTTCCTTATCCCTCGAAAATATGTCCATATCGATAATACGTCCAACGGTAACAGTTAGCTAAAAATAAATGCCAAATTCGTAATCAGCATCTCTAAATCATTGAATTTGATATGTCACAATTGTCACAACCCTCATCTAGTATGAATAGTAAAAAAGTTAGTCCTAAGGGACCCTCCCTAAACCGATAAATTGGTGCCGGTTTAAAAAAAGTTCAAGGTATCAAATAATATGATCAGAATGTACTATTAGTTTTTATTACAAGAAAAACTTGTTCCTATAAAAATTTCATATCTCTTATCGTATTGCTAGAACGGCCATTGGCGGCAACGATTTTTTTAAAGTTTCGTGCTTCGTCCTCTAATTTATGACCTTTTCGCCGAATATCAAGTTTATAGCTAATGCCGTTCTTGAGATATTTTGTTTAAAGACAGACAGACCGAAAGATACACGCACCAATGTCTGAAACTTTGGACTTAGGTATCTGGGGACTTTAAAACTTGTTTTGGCACTGAAAACTGACTATCGAAAATTTTGGGCGATTCCATTACTTTCCTTATTATAGGGTGAGTCTGTGTGTGTGTGTGTGTGTGTGTGTGTGTGAGAGAGAGAGAGAGATAGAAAGAGAGAGATAGAAAGAGAGAGAGAGAGAATAATGGAGGAGACTGAAAGATAGTTACATCGTGGTCTGATGAGTCCCTTATGAGTTTGAGATATTAGAAGTTTGTTTATGAAATATTACGTGAGATCTTTACTTCTTATTCCATTCCCCTAACTTATTCTCTTATATATTCTATCTCTTTTTCTCCGTCCAACTTTCAATCCCTCTTTTGCTCTCTCTATTTTCTACTTCAAATCATTTTTCTAGTCCCTTATTATTGGTTCTCTCAGTCTCAAAAATCTTCTGTCTCTGTTTCTTTCCTACCATTACTCTTTTAGCGTTATTCCCATTCTGATCTAATAATTTATCAAAGAGTTGTCTTAAGGTTATCATATTTATACACTCCTTGTTATTCATCTAGGCTATCGATTTAATGTCAGTACATTAGCACCAACATTTACAGAACCACTACGATCTACACTGAAAAAAATTTATTGTAGGGCTTACTAAAACTTTAGTAAATTTCACAAGTCTTAGGGTTGATTTAGTGACAGCAAAACGTTTTGTTAAGATTACAAATCAAATTTCGTAAACTCTATTTAGTAAAGATAATGATATCTTTCGTTCATCCAACAAATTTATGTTGAGTTACTTTTACTAAACTCATCATTGTATTTTTGACAAGAAAAATTCCATTGTCTTTACTAAAGTATTTAGTAAGATCTCAAGCATGCATTCATAATGCTTACGAATCATCTTGTTATGTTTATTAAGGTTGTTTCTTTCAATTTGTTGAATTTACAATACTGTTTAGTAAAGTTTACAAAATACTTCATTAGTCCATTCAATCGACTCAGTATGGCTTATGATAGTGTTTTGTAATTTTAAACATAGTAATAGTTGATTTAACAACCAGACTTGTTATTGCTTACGCCAGGGATTGGTTAAATCTACTGAACTGTTTAGTAAGTTTAAGCAACCCATTTCGTTCACACTATTGACTCGTCTAGTAAACCTTACGAACAATACTAGTAAATTTTAATGATAGTTTCAGTAAACTTCACTGATAACCTCAGTAATCTTCACTGATAACCTCAGTAAACTTCACTGAAAATCATAGTGAACTTCAGAAACGCCTGAAGTAAACTTTTACAACAATTTCAGTAACTAAGTTATTATGAGAAAATAATTCAAAATATAATTGAAATAATTTAAAAATATTCATGTATGCAACGCTTTTATTTAAAAATACAGATTAATTTGTTGAAAACATTTAAAATACATTAAGAGACATTTAAAATACATACAATTAAAGTTTTAAATGATGAAATACTTGCATTAAATAAATAAAAAAGAATCACCAACCACACAAATTCACACGGCTCACTTACACAACACACTAAGTACACATCAACCACATTCACATAACAAACAAACACAGACTTAGACAACACATCAAATAACCAAAATCTCACACCACCTATCAACCAAATCCAGACTTACACAAAACACCCAATAACTAAACTTTCACAATACCTATGAACCCAAACCACACAAAACATCTACGAATAAACCCAAACATGACATTATTATAATATTAGCTGTGTAAATATTAAAATTAACTGTGTATTTAGAAATTAACGTTCTCCAGTGGACGTTAATATTTAAATAAATAAATCAATTTGATTTTGAAAAAAAAAAAACAACTATACTATTTTAAAAAGATAAGACGTAATAATCACAGGACCATCAATCAACATAAAACAACTGAATCTGAAATTGATTTCGGTATCTATTAATTGTTGTAGATCTTTTGTCTCTCTCGTCTCTCGACACACGTGTTTTAGCAAGAATTTTGTTCAATCTACAATTCTGTTTAGTAAATCTAATCAAAGAGTCTTGTAACCGTCATTGACTAGGGGTGATTAACAAAACTTTCGTTGGGACTACAAATGATTTTCATAACGACCGAGTTTTACAAAAAAGTTTAGTAAACTTAGCTAAACATACTAAACAAGTCTGTCAGAAATATGAAACCGTATGGTTCATTTAACAAACATGTTTTGTAATTTTAGATAAAATCTTGTTAAACCAACGAATACTGTTTTGTGTATTTTATCATTATAAATCTGGTAAGAGTAATCGATTTTTGTTTGTTAATTATCAGACATGTACTAATCAGGTGGTATTTTTAACAGAATAATTTTATTAGATTTAACCAAACTTTTTGTAAATCTTACCAATATATTGGTAATAGATCCAGCAAAACAGAACTTGGTAAGCATAACTACTGTTCTGATTACGGTAATTAACACGTTAGTTGGTTTTACGATCAGACGATTTACAAGAATTGATTGATTATTCTTACGAACGCCCAAGTAAAATCTCAAATGACTATTAGTGGGATTAATCAATTTCTTGTTATTTTAACAAAATTTTTGATTAAAAATCCTTTATAAAACTGTTTAGTAAAAACGAACCTAAAATTTTTTTCAGTGTATTTATATATATTTATTTATTTAACTGACATCTCGGTGATGCTTGCCAAGCGACACAGTAATATTTTCAAACAATTGTATAGGTATAACTTTTTTTTTTAATGATTTTTATACAGGTGATTAACTAGTATTAACTGCAAATCTTTAAAATTTTGACGCTAATCATAGGTGATGACATTAAATCGATAGCCCAGATGAATCCAGAAAAAATCCGATGCTTTGGATCCGATTCCAAGAAACTGCTCGATACGGTTGACACGCTTTGTACAATCGACTAACAAAATATTTCGCACAATTACTACAAAAAACATAATTATTTTTGGAAAATTATTAAAAATACATTATTTTAATTCAATATATTTTAAAAATGCAGCCATATATTTGGACCAAATGAAACGTTTTTGGCAAAATTCTAGTATTCCAATAATAACTGTATTATTATAATTATATTATGCTTTATTAGGTAAGACAAAAATATATACCTACAGTAAAATACAATGAAATTACAAAGAAAAAAATAATTAAATATATTGAACAAAGAAACAATAACAAAAAAGACAGTGAAGCTAATGTCCATAGCATGTTTCGACATAGCATGTTCTTCTACTCATCCATTCAACTATGGTCATCATGAATATAATATCTAAATAATGGTGATTAGTTTGGTAAAATTATTATAAGATATTTTTTTTTTTTTTTTTTTTTTTTTACGAGAGGAAAAAATCTTATAAAGACGAACACCACGCATAGATAGCGTAGTGAACAGTGTGGGATTGTGTGTGCTGTCCAAAGTGCACCATCACCCACTAAAAATACCTCTCCCCCTAGGACAAACTGACCCCGGAACCCTACCTTGATTTATTCAGAGGTACTTCTCTGCCGCCTTTCATTTTTCTCTTTCACATTTATAATGTTTTTAACCATATTTTAAATGTTTTTCCAGCTATCCAGGCTACTCAACATTTTTTCGATGACATTTTTAGCTGTTAGATGTCCTTCTTTCCTTTGACACTCTTCCCTGATCTGTGTGAACCTGATGCAGTGGAAAATTTAAAATTACAAGATATACATTATTAAAAAAAACACTGTTCCATTATTCACCTCGTATGTAGAAACACAGCATCTCATCGAGTAAGGATTAATGGTTAAACCCACAAACCCATCTTCATTCGCACATGTAGTGTAGTACCCCACCTTATCCCTGTACTGTTCCGCCCTAGAAACCTTAAGCTCTTTAGATAGATCGCCAGGACCCTGATACAAAAGAAAACTTTGTAAAGAAGATATTGTTATATGTGATGAAAGAACTTTTGAACAAGTGGAATATGAATAAGAAAAATTGATGCTAGGTTGAGGTTTAGTGCCAAATTATAAAACAGGATAAAATTTAAGATAAATAAATTAGACCCTCCCTCATGTCGGAGTTTTCAACCAATCACAGCGCACTATTAGCTGAAGTTGAGGGACAGTCTGGCTTATCTAAATTTTAATCCTGTTTTATAATTCGGACCTTAGGGTTTGTCAAAATGGGTTTACGTCTCTATCATAAGCCAAATTATAAATTAGAATAACAAAAGAGATAAGCCAGACTATCATAGTACGCTGTGAAGTGTGAATGGTTGAAACATACTTACTTCTTGTACTTATATTATGTATTTTATAATGACATTGCTTTATGTACATCATGTATTCTTGTGAACAGTAGAAATAAGTATCTAAACTCCGAATTGAAGGATGGTCTGGCATATATTTGTCGTAGTCAAATTTCATAATTCGGCCCTACGTTGGTTCCATCGCACATCGGGATAAGAGCCTCCTTTACTTATGCAAAATATTTTACATAAATATATTTTTACTCTATCGGTACTTATGCCGCCATTGGTCGTTGCTCATACAAATAACTACTCATAATTATTATCTCACGAAGTATGAGTGAACTACACTGTTTTGTACTACACTAAAAAAAAAGAAAGAAAAAAAAGATTTGACATATTAACAGAATTTCATCGAAGATGAGAAATCAAGTTCGAACCCATGAGAGACCCTGTAGACGGAATTTTCAAATCCTTGTTAATACCTCTCCTAATATCTCAGGTACGCTCTAGTAACTCCTCCTATAAGAAAACTTCAGCTACTAATCCTTCCGTGTTTCTAATTCCGATAAACATTTAATTCAAGCCACGTTCATAATAATCTTTGTGCTTTTCAAATATTTATTTTTCAAATTTATTATATTTGTAACATTGTGTTGTAAGAACGTTAATCTTGTAATCCAGTTAGCGTGGTGAAACGAGAATTTGGATCCCATTCAGTCCAAAAAAATTGAAATCTCTTCCATCCGGCAGCGACCGGTGCTTGAGAAAATATTTTCATGTAGAATATCAATAACGGAATTCAAAAATGATTATTATTTGATATGGCGAAGGCAGTGCCTTCTTGCCCGAGGCATTTCCTTTCCTATAACACCTAGCCGCCTAGCCTATTCCATTCTACACAGATGCAATCTAAAGAATTCAGACGGATGACGTTTCTAGTACCTACTTCTCTCTAAAAAATAAGTTAACGATCAAACAAAAAGCATTATTAATAATATGATCAAAAATATCTTTTCCAAAGTTGCAGACTTTCTTCCTTACAGATGAAGAGGAACAAGATGAATTGAATTATTTTTATCCCCGTAAACGTATTACTGCTTGAAAGCGAAAGAAATAAGGAGGGCGATGGAAAATATGCTCCAACTTCAAAGGAATTTCTCTACGAATCTCACAGTTTCGTGTGATTGAAAAAGTCAAAGCAAAGGAAATTATAATCTTGGCTGTAGGGTATTTATATTCTTATGATAGTATCACGATACATTATTATTAGTATGTTTTTTATTTGGTTTAACGTCGCCTTCAATTACATGGTCATAATTATTTTACAACTTTGGTTTTATCAACCGTTCACTGGTGCTAGGCAAATAATCTAAATTATACTCAAGCTGGAGAAATAACCCAGCTAATTAACCTCACCCAGTCTGAGTGGGGCTGAGCAGATGGTCGAGAATGGCCTACGGCAGAACGTAGATTGCCATGATTACCGCGTATTCAGATTCGAAACCAAAACAGTCACCAATCCGTGTCCTCACCACGCAAGACGTTGCTTAACGGATAAGAACTGATGGATTCAACGTGCCATCTCTGTTAGCTTCATTATTGGTCTCGCTCATTATAATTTAATAATAATCGGTGGTTAAGAACTCACTTGCCATGCTGAAGGTCGCGGGTTTGAACCCCAACACGCCGACAAAAAATTTGTATTCAAAATTTGGTTACAGTTGTTCGTAAGGGATACCTTCTGGTGCCCTCGTATTGACCCAGGACCTAAATGGGAAGTATTGTGTCACATGTGTCACTTCTCGCCCATCAGAGGGGAGTCATACTACGGGATGGGCAGGCTACAACACAGACCACAAGCGTCTACAGTAGCTCCTGTTTCGTGGCTACGAAATAAAGAACGCTGTACAACACTCATCTTTTTTTTTATTATTAATATCCATGCATTATTTTTTCCACAAACACAGCATAATTAATAATTGAGAAGATTTTTTACTTTTCTTTCAGTTAAAATAAAAATGAGAGTAGCTACATTATCATGTTTTGCCTTTGGGATTGAATTAAGGACCTTTTAAGTAAAGAAAAGCAAAAAAAAAAAAAAAATTACAGTAAATATCATAAAAATGCTCTTAAGAAGACGACCAAATGATACATTCACCATTATTTTGATGTCAATGTTTATACTACTAATTATATTATTCAACTAAAATATTAAATTTATGCAAGTATTAAAGAAAGTGTGTACGACCCATAGGTCTTCTAGTTTATCGCAAAAATACACTTCGTGTAATGGTTTCCGTCAAAACATAGTTTGACCAAAAATAACTGATATCAATAAACGCCTTAAAAAAAACCAAACCTAGGTACTTTAAGTCGGTATTTTGATCAAAAACTTCTTCTCATAGTTGAGTTTGGTTGGTTCGAGCATCATTTCACATTTTACGCCTGGATGACCTTCCTATATCGCAAAACTTGTTAAGGTCGCCAATAATGAGCGTTATTGTCTTCTGTCCTGACAGAGCTGGCACTGTCCTCCATCGAGACTGACGAGTCATTGAGTTTGATTCATCCCACGAATGTTATTATTATCAAAAGCAGGATTTGACATTTTCAGTGTCATGAGAGAGTGGGGTTCTCTTTGAGGATAATGAATAAGTAGGTAGCGAATTCGCACGGGAGTTGCTTTATAATGAATGAGCGAATACAGTACTTTTATCTCTAAGATGTATTGAAACAGTTTCCGTATTAAGTACGCAGGTACCTAGGTATAGGTACTTGCGTGAAATATTCAAAGAGCACTTTATGTACTCGAACTCAGTTATTCAGCAGGGTGTGGGTGGATTCACATTTCTCGTGTGTACTGTCTCGTATGAGAACCTCTTATTTTTTAAAAGGTAATTTCCCCCCGGGTAACACGCCAGCCTCCGTGGAGTAACGGTTGTGACTACTGCCCGCAGTCCAGAGCTCCTAAGTTCGATCCCCGGTCGGAGCAGACTTTTCACACAGAAAATTCTGTTCCCTGCGTACATGGGAGGCTGGCATTTCCAGCCCTACCCAGTCTGGGTGAGGTTAATGTGGGTAGCTGGTACGTTTCCCAGCGAATGGAGGGTGAAACACCCGTCCTGATCCAGGACGTTAAGTCAAATAGAATCGTTGGCGTTAAGAAGGGCATCCAGCCGTAAAAAAATGTGCAAAAACCAACCAAACTAAACCATGAAGTTGAACTACGTCGATCGTGGTTGAGCGGGATAAGACAGAGTAAAATAAAAATTCCGCCCCGCAACCGATTTCGCATCACCTACTTCAGGGCAGTTTCCCCCACATCCATGCCATTCCGGAAACGGAAAAATTCGGTCAGAATTTTCCGCTACGGTCGAAATTTGAACCCGCAACCTCTGGGTCAGCAACCAAAGCAAAAGAGGTCGGAAAAGAGATCCTTTTATTGGGAAGCGTCTGGTTAACGTATGTTTACTTATACATATAACGGTTATTAACGTATAACCTATATTTATTCGTAAACATGTAGGTCTACATACATACTCGTATTATATGTTTGTATACTATGTTATATTGTACATAATATACTTATGTAATAAAAGTTTCCAAAAGTAAGTTACTTCTTTTTGACATATAAACTGAGACTCGTTAAACGTCCAATTTTATATGATGCAATTTAGACAGCATTCCACTTTTCCAGCTCATTTATATGGATTTAAGTAAACTCCTTCTCTCTTTTCCTCTGAACTTCTCTGTACCCGAAATCTCCCACTCTCTTTTACGGTTTTTATTTACTTCTTCCTCCAATGGCGTCCCTCCTTACCATCTCTCTCTTCCTCTCTCTCCTCTCTCTCTCTCTCTCTCTCTCTCTCTCTCTCTCTCTCTCTTTCTTCTCTCTCTCTCTCCCTTCACCCCCCCCCTCTAGTACTTTATCCGTCTCATCCCTCTTCTGTCCACTCCTCTTCACAGGACGTGGTACTGTGGTAATCTACATAATCACATTGAAAACTTTTCTGGGAAAATGGTATAGGTTTAGGTATAGTAATATGCTAACATGTATACATGGTACACTTCTGGTGTAATGGTCAGTGGTGTACGCGTTGGTCATCCGTCCCTGATAATGAAAAAAAAAGTGTTTTGGCACTGAAAACTGACTATCGAAAATTTTGGGTGATTTCATTACTTTCCTTATCATAGGATAAGGAAAGTAAAAATACTAGAAGATTTGTTATGAGATGCTTTTTTTACCGATTTAAAATGAAGATGTTTAGAATTTTCAAAGCGATGGATAAATTTAAAAATATGTTTCCAAAGTTCCCAAAACAAGGTTTTGCGCCACTATAAATTCTTCATTAATCACTCAAACTTCCCCCTCTCCATACCCTTACATGTCTCTCAAACTTTGCCACATAACATGGGTTTTTAGTTTTTTGTTTGCTGGAAACTGAGCTGCCACAATAATTTTTTATGCTTGTACTCACTACTCACATAGCGGGTGGTGTGAATTCAACCCTATGGTCGCATAGTTGCATACTCTAATTGATTATTATTATTATTATTTTGCATAACATCTCTAACATTGGCTATCTATAACGGACTACAGGATGGTGCTAGGTCAAGGTAAGATATTATGTTGAGGCATCACGGAGGTTCAAATTTGAATGGTCACCCATCCAAGTCCTGGACGTTGCTTATTATTTGTTTTTTTCACTACACATAAAAAAACATATCCAAGGACATCTCCCTGAGGCAATGTACTCACTACTCAGCACTGAGGCAACGTTACCTTTTGTTATGGGTTAACTTCAGTGATAGAACGAGAACTGGTGTGTTTAACTGGCTATTGACGTGACGCAACGTTCGCTACCCAATCAATAGTTGCAAACTAATAAAAGATTAAATTAAACGTATTAATTCAGATAGCTCTGACGTAAATTATACATACCTATAATTATAAAATATAAAAAATATAAATAATAAAGATGAATGGAGATAGAAATTATGTTTAGTTATACATAAGTTAAATTATTTGACTTGACAGGAATGAGCCCTGAAGAATCAGAACATCATAAAAAAAAATGTTGCTCAGAACATCATAAAAAAATATATTTTTTTTTTTTTTTTTTTTTTTTACAAAAAGAAACACAATACTTCCGATTTCTAATGTTACAAATATCTCGGAAGTAAAATAAATGTTCTAAAATATTATTTCCATTTCAATCTCTAGTTGTAAACCCTGTATCATTAACTTCAAGTTCATGTTGGAATTTTTTAATAATATTATTTTATAATAGATATATTTTAACCAAACATTTTTTCCTTCGGAACACGAGTTTATGTCTGGAAGTGTATTAAAAAAGTTCGTTTGTTATGGAAAAACTCGACTGACGTAATGACCCTTCTGGGAGCTAACTTTTTGTTCATATTTCCAGCCACATCTGGGACAAATTAACATCATAATGCCCTCACGATAATGTGCCTCATTATAATAATTGATTAACAAGGTTTGCGCAGTTAGGGTCTCCCAGAAAAATATTCAAATGAGGAAAAAAATTGAAATAAAACCCCAGCCACGGCTAAAACTATGACGGTCAGAGTCAGGTTTCAACTATTAGAGAGAGAAACAAATGTTTTATAGCATTAATCTATGATAAACATGGCAATTGGCATCCATGTTCTACTGATGGAGTTGTGGCACTAATGGGGCTAGGTGATATTAATGTGTTTGGGTAAGATAACTTGTCCTGAAAATGTGGACTAAAATTTGTCTATCATAAAATGGTCACTTTCTACTAAAACCTGAATAGTATTATAACTATCAAAATATAACTTTTGTATAACGTTAGACCTCAATATTAGACAAGCATTATTAAACACGAAATTTGATGGGTAGCTTTACAAATAGTAAGCTTTTTCGAAAGAAAGAAGTAGAAAGTTGTTTAATAATCGTAAAAATTGAAACTTTATGGAGTTGGTTGATGGGTGTTGGAGATGAATCTCTACTAGAGGCATCAGGTGCTGTGCGACTACAACGTCCACCCGTACCATTGTATGAAATGAAAGTGCACTGGTAGGCAAGTGGTTAAAGCACTAGTCCGGTAATCTAAGTAGCGTAGGGATCCGTTGGTTCGAATCTCACCCAGTTCATGAATTCTTCCTTATTAATTTGAGTTTATGAACACTTAATAATAACACTCTGAGGGTTAGGTGGTATAAAATATTTGAGCATTAACTAACCTCGCCTGGTACTTACCTTCCACTATGGATTATTATTATTAAATATTTTTCTAAGAAAAATATATTATAAAAATTCGCATAAGTGGGGGATTTCCCTAATGTTTGGCGTCGATGGCACTTTATTCACACCAGTTCTCGTCAGATCACTGATGTTAAGCAAATTCCAGCGAGGTTAGAACTGCGAACGGTAAATGTTGGTAGTGATGTCAAATTCCAATTTGGACTTCAAAGGGTACGAAGTTTCATCCATGTACATTCTAAATATGTACAGCTCTTTTTTCTGAAAATCACGAATTTTTGACATTATTTTAATTTGAGTCAGAAATGTCTAATACCTACTAAATGAATGCTTTCTCTACTTTAAATGTTTTTTGTAATACTTTTGACAAACAATTTTCTTTTCAAATTACATTTTCTTATAATATTAAACACTTCTTGTACTTGTACATTTCAAACAAAAATTTGCTTCCCATCTCAGCAACTCTTACTGTGATCGCTCGAGCACAAATCATCAGAATGGTCGGATGAAAAACTTTTCTGATCATTTACTGCAAACCTCTGTATGCAGTAGCAGTCCAGCAAAGACAGGGGTCTGAGGAAGCAAGTGTAGATCAAGCAGGACCCGTTGTTGGCTAGGTCACTCATGCACCACAGGAGAAACACGCATTTGATTGGCCAATACAGGGGGCACACGGCTTCTATTATCCAATCAGCGAAGTGGTCCAGTAAGGAGACAGCGGCGTATATCAGCCAATAGGTGAGCCACTTGGCGTTTTCTTCGAAATTCGGACACAAGAGCACTCTGAGAGTTTTTCGAGCGGGGACCAAAAACCCAACCAAGTTGCAGAGCAGCGCAGCTCTCACTCCCAGCATGAGGTAGAGGACGAGGAGGAAGCAAATAATTAAGAAGAAGTGCACTTTGCTTACGCCACACTTGCGCTCGAGGGCGCACAGGTAGGGGTGCCAGCACTTGGTTTCGTCGTCCAGGATAGACTCGATGGAGTCAGTCAGCGTATGGCTCATCGATGTCAAACCCATTGTGGAAGTCGGGATAGTACTTTGTGATTGTGAAGATTAGCTTGGTACACTTGTAAGTTTGAGAGTGGAGCTTCAAATTTGGTTTCAATGACACATCCACTGATTTCGGTGTTATTATTAAATTTTCTTGTGACTAATTTTGTTATGAATCCACCATAATCTGTGCAAACTCCTGCATTCGAGTCTTTTGTCCTATGAAACGATAATTTGTGAAAAGAAATTCTATTTTTGCATCACTAATAAAATTTAGCTATGTTTTGAGAAAAATAGAAGTTTCTTATTTTTTGTTGGCTAGTTTTGCTTGTAAAAATAAATCAATATTTTTAAAAAAATATCAATATATCTAAATGTAGGTACTTATATATTATAATTATTCATTTATTTTTTATAAGTAGGTACGTTGTTTCATTATAATGTCGTAATGTTCGGTATTATATTTCCTAGGAGCTTAGACAATGCAGCGAGTACAATCTGGCGGACATTTAGTTCTTTCACCGGTGTGGACAATCACTTGTATCTGTGTTAATTTAATCTTAGCTTGGTACCTAAAAATCTCAAATTTTGCATGGTGAAAGGGTTTTATGGCCAATTTCACACTTGTGTTGCTTAGATTGACGATCCTTTGCATTTTACAGCAAATCTAGTATAGGTATAATCATAATTATGGTAACGTGGTAAACTTGGCCACAAAGAAGATAGCACCACTTTTACATGCGAAACTTGTTGGTTTTTGGATTAAAACGTCGGAATTTGACCCAAACAACGGAGTAAGTATACCTACATTGTAACATTAGCATCTTCAAATAATATAATTTCAAGTAAGCACCATCAGTAAATATCCTGCTGCTCACTTCCTAGACCACAAAATTACTTAGGTACCATTTTTCTTCCCCCTGATTCTGTCTCATTGCGGTGGATATCGTCTGTTTTTTAGCCGTACCTCATCTCCATAATAAGCAAGTTTGTATTCAAATGCGGACGAAAAGTTGAAACGCTCGTAATCTCCATCTATAACAGGCTACAGGATGGTGCTAGGTCAAGGTAAGATATTATGTTGGGCTTATGAAACGGACTGTCCACCACTTGTTCCCTAAATTGACTGGTTGTAGATCCCAACCTGCTACTAATCACGTAACGTTGTAGTCCACTACTACTAATATCTCAACCCACTGCTACCTCTAACGGTTGTATGAATTCCCCAACCTGACTACTAATCACCCGTCAGTGTAGATCCCCAACGTACTATCCCGTTACGTTGTAGATCCCAACTGCTACTAATCCCCTGTCTAACGTTGTAGATCCCAACTTGACTAAATCACCCTGTCTAACGTGTAGAATTGCTAATCCCCTAACTTTGATCCACTAACTATCCCCTGTCTAACGGTTGTAGATGCCCAACTTGACTACTAATCACCCTGTCTAACGGTTGTAGATCCCCACCTGCTACTAAAATCTAGTTCTACATCAACTGAAAATCACCCTGGTTACCTAAATCTGTTAGTTGTGTAGAAAAATCCTGCACAAAACCTGACTACTAATCACCCTGTCTAGATCTAATTGATCTATCACGTACGTTGTAGATCCCTACCTAATCATCCTGCTAACTGTAGTAATCTCACACCCTGTCTAACGAGGCCATATGAACTAGGCACCCTGAATAATCTGAATATCTTTCGTAGATTACAATAAAAGTTCTACCCTTTAAAAGCTTTTTGTGACACAGCATTGCACAAAAACAATATTCGGAGATGATTTGGACTCTAATTATGTGTGTCCTTGACCTTATGAATATCACCTTATTTATACTGCACGATTAGGAATATTAAGTCCCATTACTCACATTATACCATCAGTAAGCCCAAGACATATTATTATGTGGTAAAAATCCCAAATGGGTGTATAACTTGTCATGTCCCGGCTGGGTTTCGAACCCGTGACCTCTGGAATTTGTGGATTCACAGAATGCCGCCTTTACCACTGAGCTACCAAGACAGAGCTAAATCATGTCTGATAAATTTTATCTGAAATTTATTAATCTAATGATGATAATACCTACCTATATATTATTATGTAATAAAATTACTATCTATACCTATGACCTCAGAAGCAATATTATTATCTTAAGGGTATTGTCACAGCATGGTTTTTCTATTATCTCTATATTTACCTTTCAAGAACAAAAACAACACTGTTAGGACGTACAGGAATAGGAATATAAAAACAAAATTGACCTAGAAGTAAATGCGAAACTTACCACGTGTGTTAAAGTTGTTTTGTAAAAATAAATATTGACACAGTTCTTCTTGTATGAAAACGTGCCGTTTAAAATCCCGTTCTTCTTTTATCATACGTTAAAAGTCATACGTCTAACGAAATTCAAATATTTGACTTTCCTGCAACATTCTCTCAAGTTTCAAAGCAACAAATTCAAAACTTATGCAATCGAAACAGAAGTAGTAAAATCCAGCAGACGAACATTTTTTTCATTTTTATTTCGTAAGAAGTTAAATTTTTTTCCCAAAAAGCAGAAAGAGAGACGAAAATTTATTTTATCTAAACAGTAAAAACGAAACCCATAAAACGTGATATAAAATGCTCCTCTCCTTTTCGTTTTGATACTTTTGTTAAGTACTTTTATTTGAGCCCTTTGTTGCCATATTCTGAAAAACCGTTCTCGAAATATGGGCACGTTTGCTACATTATCAATATCCGCTATGATAGATTTGGCTCGGGATTTTGAAATTTACAGTGATGATGGTTGTGTGTGTGTGTGTGTGATGTGTGTGTATGTGTGTGTGTGTGTGTGTGTGTATGGGTGTGTGTGTGGATGTGGATGTGTGTGGGTGTGGTGTGTGATGTATGGGTGGTGTGTGTGTGATGGCTTGGCGAAGCGGGTGCAGCCCGCTAGTATAATATATTATCAACATGTCAGGAACAGAAAAACTGACAATCACATTTATTTTGGTCAAATTCTTTTCTTTTTGTTCATCCATTTCTCACTTTCAAGTTTCTGAAATTTCATCACCGTCACTTTCAACTGCTTTGGCTTCATCTCTCTTCCTTAGTTTTATCCTTATTTGGCCCCTCCCCTCTTAGTTCTCTCTCTCTCTTTCTCCATCTTTCAATATCTTCTTCTTTCACTTTACCTTTTTCCAAACTTACTTGGGGTCGGCATCGGTCAACCTCTTCCAAATGGCTGAGCTTATTTGGTTCCAAAACTCTTACTTCCACATTTTACGGCTGAATGCCCTTCCTAACGCAAACCCTGTTCAGGTTGCTAACGATTATTATATCACCCTCTCTGACCTCTCTTATTCTTTCTTCTTTTGCCGTTTCCTAAACCTACTTGGGGTCGGCCTTGTTCAACCTCTGCCTCATGGTTCATCACTCTCTCTTTCTTAAACTTTTTTAGTTCAGGCGTTTTTAATTGATTTCTTATCTTCAAATAGGAAGAAGGAATATTTCCGGTGTGTCTTTAATAAGAAATCAAGAAGAAAGAGAGAGATAGGAGAGAGAGACAGGAGAGAGAGATAGAGAGATAGGAGAGAGAGAGAGAGACAGAGAGAACGCCATTCAACAGAAATGGTTTCATCAAAAGCACCCTTTTTTTGACATTTATATCTGTCTTGAGATGTTCAAAGGATCTTTGTCTGGGGATGTTCAAAGGATTTTGTTTACTCAAATGCTTGGGGAGACTTTCCTGTTTAGAGTAAATGAAGAACAGCGTGCAGAAATTCGGAGAAAGATTTAATAAGACAGTCTACACAAAGTGAGAGCTACCAGCGTTAATCTCCTCATTACAACAACTATTATAATTATAAAGAGCTATAACTACTAATACTATTCCTACTAAAAAACTGATAATAATCATTTAGGTACTACTCTTTTATTACTTCCGTAAAGGGTTGGATGGAAGAGATTCTAATGGTTTACTTTATCTAGTAGGGTCTAAAAAGAACTCACTACTTGTGATCCCTAATTTTTATTATTTGCCTCATTTTCACTTGCATTTGAGAAGAAATGCTGTAATTTTCTTTTATTTATTTTAGTGTTTACTTCTGTTTTTCTGTTCCCTTAATTACCCTCAGACTTACGTCTGAAGTTTGCTTTTATTTAAACTTTAGTTCCTTTTCACGAATTTATCTATGTACCTTGTACCTACCTCCATTAAATTTATTTCAAGTTTATTCTTTTTTATCTCATCTTCTAATGTCTTTCTCTCTCTCTCGCCCTTTCTCTCTCTCTCTCTCTCTCTCTCTCTCTCTCTCTCTCTCTCTATGTCATCACTCCATCAGATTAAATGCTAAGGAAACTGTAAATCAGTGAATTCTAGAGGGTCCAAAAGTGACCAAAATGTATATCTGAAGCCCACTGGATCTTGGTGGTGAAATATAAGGTAATTTAGGTATGAATAAATTTTTATTGAAGTTTTTAGTCTACAGTTCACAGAACCACTAGTAATACTTATTATAGCGTCTTTTTCAGAACTCAATAAATTTCAAAAGGTGTTTCATTATTATCACTTTCCTGAACTACGAGTAAGCTCAATCATAATAAATGTATTCTCAATAAGAGCTTTATTGCTAATTCCAATTCTTCCTGTGTACGCTTTCATTCGTATGTTGCTCCAACTATTTTATCTCATACTTCCTCTCTTTCCCTCTCGTTGTATCACCTCCTTTTGCACTTGATTCTCGCATTCTCTTCCTCTCTTTTTTCCTCCCCCAACAGCTATCTCTGTTTAATTATTCAAACCTAGATTTGCCGAATGCATTTGACATTTTCATATTAATAATTTCCAAGTTAACTCTCATACTGTATTGTATGTATTTAAATTACAGGGTCTCGAAAAATAAATTCAAAAATAGGGTGAATCCTCCTTATTGTCTATTTTTACTTTCCTTATCCTATAATAAGGAAAGTATTGTATTCGTCGAAAATTTGACCTACCCAGTTTTTCACATTTCTGGACGAATCATAGCCTCAGGATACCAAAAAAGTTGTTTTCAGCCATTGGTCCGTGCGTCTGTCTGTGTGTCTGTGTGTAAACAGGATATCTCGAGAACGGTAATAGCTAGAGACTTGAAATTTGGTATACAAATTAATTTTATACACCAGACAAACCACAAAACTTTTGGTCGAAATCGGCAGCATTTTGCGGCCGCAGGGCCGCAAATATTAGCCGCAAGCGCCGAATCTTTAAATTGGTTAAAGATAAAAAAAAAGTTAGAGAACATTATATTCTTAGATTAAAAAATTAATAGGGGTCTTCTCTGATCATTTTTTTGATATCTTGAACTTTTTGGACCTCGGCCTCAATTTACCGGTATTTTGGGGGGGACCCGCTTGGACTAACTTTTTTATTATTCACCCTAGATGGGGGTTGCGACATATCAAATCCAATGATTTTGAAGTGCTGATTACGAATTTGGCATTGATTTTTAGCTATCTGCTACCGTTGAGTCACCAGTGGCGAAATTCGACTTCTTTTTTTGGGATAAGGAAAGTCGTGTGATGTTTACACCAGATTTTTTATAAGAATAATTTACAAATAATTAGGTATATTCTTCTACCCATGTAAGTTATGATATCTATCTATTTACTTTAATTTTATTACTAATTTAACTCGATCAAATTGTAGAAGCTCTCTTTTTAAGTCAGTTGAACTAAAATATTATTATTTATGGAAAAAGTCCTCTTTTTAAGAAATTTTAAAATGCTCAAAAAGTTTCATCTGGACAATTTTTTTTTAATATCAATGATACTTGTGGAGCATTCCCATTATTTTTGATCCTTTTCCTTTGTCACAGGATAACTTAATGTGTGACCTTTATTTTACTCCCTGTATCTCTGGGTGTGAATAATAAGTGCTGAACTTCATTTAAACCTCTCTCGTGATACTATGCTCTTTCAGAACTTTTTTAATTTGTGTCTGATTCTTGAGAAGCATAGAAAGCATATTTTTTCTCAGAGATAGCTGAGAGATTTCTAGTATGGAGATAGTCTGCTGTTGGAATTCCAATTGTTGTCAAATACCGAAGTAGTAATTTTATTTATTTTGATTGACAAATGGTCTTGACATATAATTTTGAATGACCCGTTAGAAAAGAAGTATAAAAGAATCGATTAAAAATTATTGTTTACTGTCGAAATAAGTGTTGAGATTGATAATCAGTGTCACCTGTTGTTAAGTAAAAAACACTTCTCATGTTTTACTTTAGACGAACAGAGGATACTATGGTATGAATAAAATATCATGATATATGAAAATAATAAGAGGAATAATTTTTATGAAACAGGATCAAATGCAATGGAAAACATAAGGAAACCACACTGATTTCCAAACTGGACAGCATTATGAAGAGAAAATTAAAACAGCAGAAGAAGAATTCAAACAAAAAGACAGCAGAAGGAACAGAAAGGAATTAAGAAGTGTGAAGAAAATATAAAGACAACAACTTTGGGAAGTAAATGAACGAAGTAGTACATAAATAAGTATATGAAGACAGCTATCAGAGAAGTAGAGAGAACACTCAAGTCCCACACTCGTGTGATAAATAAATCCAAGAGTTTTCACACACAAGATTTCCCCACAGCTCTTTATTGTATGTTTATGGAGCCATTATCTCCCTTATTAATTTTTATCTTTAGTTTTATGTTAAATATTCCTCCAGGGAGTTACAGCAGAGGCGTGTTGGGGGTATTCCAGCTTAATGTTTAGTAGTTACTGTCATCTTCAGATGTGAACTCCTAATGGGGACTGAATTCAAGGCTTCGCTTTCTATTTCTACAATTACTTTATTTAAGTTAGGTATATGATCTCTAGGGAACGTTAAACAGATACAGTATTAGCCTCGTCAGGCCAAAAGACAATAAGAAAAAGCACTGGCGCCCTTAACAGAGTAGGAGTTAGGAAGGACATACAACCTTAAAATGTGGAAGTGTGGAAGTAGGAGTGCCAGAATCAAACAACCTCCGCCATGAGGAAGAAATTGACTAATACCGATTCGACTCTAAGTATGTTTTGGAAAAGGCAAAGTGAAAGAAGAAGATAGTAGGTACGACTTAAAAATATTCAGGTAAAAATTAGTTCATTTTAAGGTGATTTTTAATTTGAAAAAAAATTATTCCTGAAAAAAAGTTATTTACGGCAGTCATTTTTTAATATTTTCTTGAAAATTTCTACGTTCTGCTTTTGTACCTATTTGTATTTATATTTTCTCCCTCCCTTTATTTTTTTCGCTGCTTCTTTCCCCGAACTCTGTCTGTCAATATTTTCTTATTACAAATTTTGTAAAGAACAAAATAAAGAAATACCTCTCCTCATTCATCACGTCTTCAAAGCTGATCAATTTTATGACAAATTCGAAGCAGATAATATACCTGCATCTAAATACCTGTTACCTAACTCAGTTATTTTGATGAAAACAAATTAAGAGAAAGAGAAAAGGAACGAAATTTCAAGTGAAATTTCGGAATTCATTTTATTGTAATAGAATAGATATTAAATTTTATAGATTTCCTTCATCTCTAAGGGTTTCGAAAATAATTTCAACATTGTCAATCCCAATAGTGCTAGTTAAAATATCTAATTATTCATACCTCGGTCAATGATTACCCGATTGATATTTTGTATTTCTGCAATGGAAAACATAATTAATTTCAAATAAAGAAAACATGTAAGTAATTATGAACTTACTAATAAATTTTAGCAAGTATATTTCTTTGGTCTGAAGATAATCTTCCTCATCACATTGATAACATTTTTTTATAATCCTAATGATTTTACTCTTCCTGTATAATAGTGAGTACCTACTATTCCTAAAATTCATCACGTTCAACACCCTCTCCGGATCTTATGAGTCCACAATCGACAAGCGTAATCGTAAGCAAGCAGTTCCAAGCATCAGGAATCAATTTCGAGTTTAAGTGTGACATCAATTTTGCTGGTTTTTTTTTCACAGATAGGTACTCGTACGATAACTTCTTTATACGTCTTTACGGTGGTTTCAAAAAATCATACAAAAAAAAGGTTCCTCTCAAAAATAAAGAAACACATTTCAGAATTTTAAACGGTTCTCGAGTTTTTAGGCGTGGCAAGTATGTATTTAAAAAAACACCCAGTTTATGTATATCAAAGAAATATTAGAAATTTATCGGAAGTAAATAAATCAGACAATATTATAGGTAAAATAAAAAATACATCAATCAAAGTAAGACTGCCATAGAGTATTTGTAATCGAGGTAGGTGAAAAGTATCTGCAGACGAGGAAAAACGTTTTTTCTGGATACCGGCAATTCATAATTCATGTGTCCGGAGGATTATGTGCCATTTGTTTGTTATTGGGACGAAAGCTCTTTTTTCCTTTTCCTGTAAGTTGTTCAGAAAAAGAAAAGAGAAAAAATTAAAAGCTGCTTTTGAAACTCTTCAGTACCCAAAAGTTTCCTTCAATAATACGTATACGTACAATGAAAAATCATTAGTTTGATTTCTTTCGGGGAATTTTTTAATGAGAAAATAAATTTAATGTTTCTTAATCTTGTATTGAAGACTTTAAAGTTAGATCTTTGTACTTGCAACTGTACTACAGCTACTGCCTACTCCAATACTTTTCCTCGATATTTACTTATTTTATATTTTGAAATACAACTGTTATCCCTCAAATTTTTAAGTGGGCTTTATCCACATGTATACATGTGACTTCAACTTTCTTCTACCTACATAATATGTATTTAATATTTTGAAATACAAATTAATTGTATACTTCAACTTTTTAAGTCGGCTTTAAAATAACAAGGTATTTCTTCAAATGAATTGCTACTAGAAGTATTGCGCATAAATGTCTCATTTTCAAGTACTTTAAGCATTTCTCAAGAACATCGATGTTACAAATATAAAATATATTATTTAAGTATTTATAAATAATACATAAAAAATTCAAAAATGAAATACGGGCATTCTTCATAAGAAAGGGCTATCTCTCTCTCTCTCTCTCTCTCTCTCTCTCTCCTCTCTCTCTCTCTCTCTCTCTCTCTTGATCCTCTGAGCCTTTTGCTCTAAAGATCGAATATAATACTTCGAAGTACTTGACCATCCAATTTGAAGTATCTACCAATTGGGCTTTCTGGGTAACTGAAGGGGTTCATCAAGTTTTTGCTATTTTTCTGCTTTCTGCATACTTTTCTTTGTGCAGATTTTTTGTCTTCTATTTTCAAAGCCAGGATGTAAAATATACAATGTATAGCGATTTTTGCCAGTATCCGTAATAATTTGAGAATAATGTACTTATTATGTGTAGGTGCAGGGATTTTTTAAAGAAAAAATATAAACATTACCATTAGATCTTAATGAAAGATTATTTATTTTTCAGTAGACTTCAGCCTTAGATAACAATGAAGTCTGTCATTTTTTATCAGGTGGTTGGCCCTGGAAATTAGGAAAGGATTTTTTTTTATTATTTTAAGGCCGTATTTCAAAAAGCAGAAAAAAACAGTTGACGTGAAGGAAATCCGGTCTTAAGACGACTGTTAACATGAAGTACTATTAGCTATAAAAAGATATATTATTATTATTATTATGTTTTAGGGGTTAAACGACCCTTTCAACTGCTAAGGTCATATCGAGAGAGAGTTTTTGCCCTCCTTTTGCTAGAAACTTACCAACCAGCTCGGCACATTAAGCTCAAACAGCATGGCTTGGGCCGAGAATTGTCGGCAAAAATCAAGGAGCTTCTTGGTTACCCATCCAAGACCTGATCTCGCTGAAACTTCAGTGATAGAACAAGAACTGCTCTAGGTATTAAGAGTGCCTTCGACTCTGGCTAATTATTATTACATTTTGTATTTATTTTATTATTGTTTTATTATTACAATTTGTATTTATTTTATTTATTTTTATTAAAAGTGAGCTCGCGAGGTCGAGCAATCTTTAAACTTAGAAATTGATTATTCCCAGCCCACATCAGGTTTGCTGAGTTTTCAGCCAATGGTGTAAAGGAGATGGATCCTTCCTCATTCTCATTATTTTTATCAACTTCTTTCCCTACCCCCTTATCCTCCATTTCCTCCAATTCTTAATTTTTTATATCTTTTATTTTTTTCTCCATCTCTTGCCCCTCCTCCACCTTTCTTTGTTTCACCGATCTCTTTCCTCCCTATTGCCTCATCTCTCTCTCTCTCTCTCTCTCTCTAGTCCCCTTCTCTGTCTCGACCACCTCCGCTTAACGTTACTCCAATACCTTCGCACAATAAATCAAACATTCAGTTAAACTTTTATTCAAAGTGAGAAAAACAAAAGGAACTTTTTTTAAAAAACAACTTTCCCAGAAAATCGCTCTCTATGGCAGTCCCTCCTCCTCCCACCACCAAGTTAAACTTTTCGGTTATCCCTGCTGCTTAGGATTTAAGTCGTGTGCTTCACGTTCAGAGCTTTGACCAAAATAATAAATAAATTAAATGAGTCTTACGTGCTAGGCGGATTGAAAGTTTAATATTGAATGTTTTAAATTTATACAGCCCACCACTTTTTTATTCGAACCTACTTAAGTCACCTGTGTCCCATTTTGTTAGCTAATAATAATGTTAATGAAATAGGTCAAGAAAGACGAATAAGTAGCTGCTGTGACAGGCATAATGATGGTCTTTTGGAAAAGTAAAGTAAAGGAAAATTTACATTTAAAGATAAATTTACGTTTATCTTTCGGTGCTCCATAACTTCCAATATAAATCCAGACCGAATCAGAAAGTTTCAAGATTTAAGGAATGCACACGAATCAAAAACAGAGTATCCTCAAGCAATGCTAACTTTTTCAAACCGCAAAACTATTATAAATATCGTGATGCGAAATTGTGCACAATTATTCTGACATGTCATCACCCCTACCCAACAGTTGAGTTCCGGAAAATTGGAAAACTTTATCCCTCCCTCCCCGACCTTGGTTTGTTTTCTCTCCAGGCCGGGGGTAGCTTAACATGAGAAGAGAGAGGTGTAAGATGAGGGGTGTCTCGCCCGATGGCAGTGGAAACTTTTCACACCATCATCATTTTCCATTACTATTTGAACTTCTTATTTTTTGGCTTCCTCTTTCTCATTTTTACTTTGTCTCTTTCTTCTCTCCCATTTTAGTTTTCTCAATTTCATTTTCTTTTATCTCCTTTTATGCCTGGTATGTTTCTCACTCTCTTTCTATTTCTCTTTTTTCTCTCTTTCTCTCTCTCTCACACACACACACTTTACTCTGCCTCTCTCCGTCTATTATCTCTCTCTTTTCTGTACCATCATCTCTTCCTTTAAATACCTTTTCATAGTTCATCCTTATTTCCTTACATTTTCCTTCACCTACCTCTCTAAATTCCCACAGCCCGCTCTCTCTCTCTTCATTCTCTGTCTCTAGTAGCCATTGTCAACACACATTCCCAAGTCAAGAAGTAGACGACAACCCTCCCGTCCTTCTACTGCAAAGTGTTGAGGGACCTGGAGTTATCCGGAGGTTAGTTGAGAGGGCTGGCGTAGAATAATTACAAAGTTTTCCTCCATTCCTGAGTAGTTCCTGGAACTTGGTGCTTAGCTAAAAAGTTAGACGGTACTGGGGGTACCGGTGGGTTTGGAATAGTTTCTGCTTCATTTCAGTAGGGTTACGTAGGCTGTAGTGAATAGGTGCGAATGTCTTGGATGGTTATGCTATTTCTTTATTTATTCTTCAATTCTCTCTATCGCTTCATGTAACAGCATACTGTAGACACTTATGGTCTGTGTTGTGGATTTTAACATTGCCCATTCCCCATTCTGTAGTATACTCCCATCTGATACGCTATTTAGAATGACACATTACTTCCCTCTTATAATAAGTGCTGGGACAACACGAGCTCACCGGAAAGTATCCCTTACAAACAAGTGTAAACCAAATTATGAAACTACTAATTTTTGTAAGCTCTGGATTTCGGACCCAGGACCTTCTGCTTTGGTGAGCCATTACCTCAGCACTGAGCTCATCGTGCACAGATTGGTGAGATATTGACACTCTAAACTCTACTGATAAAACCGGTATTAAAACCATCCAAAACGAGTAATTGATAAATTTATAGTTCACAAGTCTCGTTATAACAATTCCACTATTGCAACCATATATTTCAAAGATCTTCCACGTTGCTTAACGAGAGTATTCAAAGTGGCTCTATCCGACACTGACTATCAGACTTTTGAAAAGTTTGTGTGCCCCTACCGAGTTCAGCGTTGTCCCCACAGCTACCGGGATCGATACAAAGGTCGAAAGTTCCATGACGTTCTAGGATTAGTTTTTAAGAAAGTTTAACAGTAGGAAGGAGAAATGACCAGAAGTTTGATCTGGGAAAGTGCTTCTCAAATGAATTTTGAGGTTAAATTTCGGTTTCAGGTTTCAATTACTCAGGTACTTATTGTTCCAATATTATTACTCATTTGTAGAAACTGACCTCAGTAGCTGGTCGATAAGGCGGCGGTCTTGTAACTAGGAGGTTGGTAGTTCAATGCCCACGTTCAGCGTAGATTTAGTTAAGCAAATTTGAGTAGTTGTGATATCACGAAAGTGATTAACACAAATATGATAACATTTTTTAAACCTTATTTGTAGTAATTCTAGTGCCCGAATTGGACTAATGAGTCTATTATGCCAGCAGTTATCCCAAAACATATTATTATGTGGTCAAAACTCAAAATCCCAGATTAGAGGATTACTTTGTCATATTACTTTGGTTACCTGCCTGTGAATTACCCAGACCAATGCCATTGACCATGAGTTTACCTGTACATGTTATGGTCATTTCAGGAGAATTTTTTTACCTTCCTAACTCTCCTGAAGGTTTGTCTTGATATTACTGTGGTAATTACTTCTCGTCTCAAAATATGTTTGCTGGGCCATTCTCCCAACCATTTGAATTTTCTTAATACTCGTTATTTTATACAGACGCAAAAAATATGAGAACTTATATGAAAATAGTTATTAATAGGTTTGGGTGGAAGAGATTGGCACAGGCAATAACCCCGCCCTTCAGTTAGGGCATAAATATTATTTTTTTTCCATTTTATTTTTTTCATTATTTCCATTTTTGCATTATTTTATATATTAATATTTGTATTGTACATATAATTATATATGTCTTTTCTATCTAATAAATCATTAATTAATAATGATAACTAAACAGTTTTTCCAATGTAAATATCCATTCATTTTCTCAAAATTGAAGTACCGTTATTGGTAATCTATTTACTTTCGTGAGAAAAGATTTGTTAATTATTATTTCACTTACATTTTCCCAGCTAATACTTATAGAATTTAAGTCCTGTTTTCAAAGCTCTGACCTAAATAATATCTGTAGGTTTTATCGTGGAATTTTATTTTTTTAATTACGAATATTTTTTTAGTTTAAAAACAATTTAACACTCGGGTAGCTAATCACGATATGATGTCACAAATTACTCAAACTCGCTTACTAAATCTTTGCTGAGCTATATGACTCAAACTGGACTCAAACCACCGGCTTCCAGCTACGAGTCCGCCGCCTTATCCATCGAGCTACTGAGGTCGTAGCTTCATGATTATTTTTACTACCATATAATTTTTATAGACTGTTGACTAGGAACGGAGGATATAGTAGGTACTGCATCTATGTCCTACTATTTACTACCATATAGTTATTTAATTATTATAACTGTTGACTAGGAACGTAGATCTAGTAGGTACTGCACCAGTGCACCTATAGCCTACTATTTACTACCATATAATTATTATATCTGTTGACTAGGAACCTAGGATATAGTAGGTACTGCAGCAGTGCACCTATATCCTACTATATTTACTACCATATAATTATTATGACTGTTGACTAGGAACGTAGGATATAGTAGGTATTGCATATAGTCTTACTATTTACTACCATATAATTATTATATCTGTTGACTAGGAACCTAGGATATAGTAGGTACTGCAGCAGTGCACCTATATCCTACTATATTTACTACCATATAATTATTATGACTGTTGACTAGGAACGTAGGATATAGTAGGTATTGCATATATGTCTTACTATTTACTACCATATAATTATTATGACGGTTGACTAGGAACGTAGGATACAGGTATAGTAGGTACTGCACCAGTGCACCTATGTCCTACTATTTACTACCATATAATTATTTAATTATTATAACTGTTGACTAGGAACGTAGGATATAGTAGGTACTGCATCTATGTCCTACTATTTACTACCATATAATTATTTAATTATTATAACTGTTGACTAGGAACGTAGGATATAGTAGGTACTGCATCTATGTCCTACTATTTACTACCATATAATTATTTAATTATTATAACTGTTGACTAGGAACGGAGGATATAGTAGGACGGTACTGCACCAGTGCACCTATGTCCTACTATTTACTACCATATAATTATTTAATTATTATAACTGTTGACTAGGAACGTAGGATATAGTAGGTACTGCATCTATGTCCTACTATTTACTACCATATAATTATTTAATTATTATAACTGTTGACTAGGAACGTAGGATATAGTAGGACGGTACTGCACCAGTGCACCTATGTCCTACTATTTACTACCATATAATTATTTAATTATTATAACTGTTGACTAGGAACGTAGGATATAGTAGGTACTGCCCCAGTGCACCTATGTCCTATAAGTACTACATAAACATTTGTCAACACAAGCTTTACAAAATTATAATTAAAACTAAATTAAATTAGTTTAGAACTCTTTACAAATGTAGTCACTTGACAGAAAATGCAACAAAACTTGACATCTTGTGTATTCTAGAATTTTTTATGTATGAGAGTCATGAGAGAGAGCCTTTGGAAACTAAAATGACTATGCAATGTGAATTTCATTTGTAGTTGATGTAATGAATTTATATTTCTACATGAACTTGTAATGTTTTGTTGAATCACCTTTTTTCTGGTAAGTAGGTATATTAAATATACAGGGTGTCCCACCAAACTTGGACACCTCAAATTACTCGGCGCCTGAAAGAGTTTTTGAAAAATAAAAAAATCTAGGGTACATGTGCTAAATATGCGGTTTTAGTTATGAAATTTTTTTTATACAGGGTGGTTCAAAAGTCAGAAATTGAACTGTCAACTTTCGATTTTTAAATGGATCGACCTGAATTTTATTTGATAATTTTGCTTCTAAATGATTTCTGAGTACTTTTTTGAACAAAAATATTACATACAGGGTGGTTTTTTTTCGACCAATTTTTTTTCTAAATCTTGAATAACTCAAGTTCGGTTAATTTTTTCGATAACAAGAATAGAGAGTGTTTGTGTAATAAATACACGCACTTTTAATTGGCATCAAAAATTTTTATACAGGGTGGTTCACAAGTGAAATAATGACTTAATTTTTTTTAAAACCGAGTTTTTTTAATTTTTTATTTAGGATTAATAATTCTCGTCTAATTTTACACATTTTTCGTTAGTCATATTGAAAAACAAAACTAAAGTGTTGTACAGGGTGAGACATAATTTTTTTGTAACACCCTGTATATTTGCAGTCAAAGAGACGCAAAATTAAATATAGAGACTAAATATGCAAGAAAAACTTTGATTTTTAATTAAACTAAAAAGTTATGGTGTTTTAACTAATATTGTCGCATGGACCACCCTGTAGATATTTTCTTAAACCATCATAATGGGTAGTCGAAACTGTCTAAAATTCAACGAGGAGTCCAAATCTGAAAGAAAAAAAATGAATTCAAAAAGCCATGCTCAATTTTGTGTCTACACCTACCTACTTTTTATTTCAAGTTTTAAAATCATTCAGTGTGGACACCAAATTGAAAATGGCTTCAAATTCGTGTTTTTTACTTGTTTTTCCCACATGATTTGAAGTGTTCGTTGAATTTTATACAACTTAGAGTACCTACATGATAGTTTAAGAAAATATCTACAGGGTGGTCCATGCGACAATATTAGTTAAAACACCATAACTTTTTAGTTTAATTAAAAATCAAAGTTTTTCTTGCATATTTAGTCTTTATATTTAATTTTGCGTCTCTTTGACTGCAAATATACAGGGTGTTACAAAAAAATTATGTCTCACCCTGTACAACACTTTAGTTTTGTTTTTCAATATGACTAACGAAAAATGTGTAAAATTAGACGAGAATTATTAATCCTAAATAAAAAATTAAAAAAAACTCGGTTTTAAAAAAAATCAAGTCATTATTTCACTTGTGAACCACCCTGTATATTTTTTTTTGATGCCAATTGAAAGTGCGTGTATTCATTACACAAACACATTCTCTTCTTGTTATCGAAAAAATTAACCGAACTTGAGTTATTCAAGATTTAGAAAAAAAATTGGTCGAAAAAAAACCACCCTGTATGTAATATTTTTGTTTAAAAAAGTACTCAGGAATCATTTAGAAGTAAAATTATCAAATAAAATTCAGGTCGATCCATTTAAAAATCGAAAGTTGACACCTCAATTTCTGACTTTTGAACCACCCTGTATAAAAAAAATTTCATAACTAAAACCGCATAATTAGCACATGTACCCTGGATTTTTTTATTTTTCAAAAACTCTTTCAGGGGCCGAGTAATTTGAGGTGTCCAAGTTTGGTGGGACACCCTGTATATTCTGGTATATATTTAAACTAGAAATAAAGAGTGTGGAGTGGATGTTTGTTACCAACTACCAGCTGCAGTTTCGTGATATGCCCATTTTACATTTTAATTAAACTTATTGGTTAATATTGTTATTAGTTATTTGATATGTTTTAAATTAAAACAAAAAAAATCCCTCCACCTCTTTCATCATTCCGGATATTAAAATATAATATTCGGAATAATAATTTTATTATAATGTTTTCCTAGGTAGGTAGATATTATTAATCTCAATTCATATTTCGGAAGTAATTAGAAATTTTATGTACCAACAAAATTGTAACTATCTGTAACATTCATAACGAGTACTGAACTTTTTACTAGACTCAGGTATCCCGTATGTCAGAGGGCATGTTTGTTCAATAAGGATACAGCACAACTTCAGAGTGCTCATTACATTAGGTCAGCAGTTTTGTAAATTAGCGCCTGTTTACCTTACCTGATGCTAAACTTTGTAAATTTTTACAATATTTATGCAAACTAGTCTCTATCTCGCTTTCTGATACACACTCAATCATGTTTTAATAGTTTTTCTCTGTTAATATTTGTTTTTAAAATTTAGTTTAGTTTTAAAGTCTAGATACTCTGGTAGAATAAACACGTAAATTTTGTATTAATTCTGTAAAATTACAAATAGAAGAGAAGATAGGTAATGTTAAAAACATAAATATTATGGTTCAACTTTTAGTTAAGAATTTTAAAAAAAAAAAAAGAATTTCAGGTTAGACTTATTGTTAAAAAATGTTTCAACCAAAAATAAATTTAAGGTGGTTAAAATCCAATCTCCCTAAACGTTAGCCTTAGCTTAGGAGATGCAAACTGGGAATGTAAAATTATTTTGAAATCAATGAAGTACCTACCCAATTTAATTCAAAATGTAATAAATCAGTCTGGCTGGGGGACTATAAACAGGGAGTAGACCAGCAGTCTGGCTGGGGGACTATAAACAGGGAGTAGACCAGCATTGGCTTGGTTCTGGGGGCCCTTGTCAATTATTAGCCTCCTTGTAAAGACAGTGGTAGAAGTTCTGAGTCATTCCTGCACTGTCTGGCTACCATCGTTCACGATGACGTCACCCTATGATGATGAATAAATCGCCTCTGACAACACAAAGAGGCGTAAACAACATTTTCGAAATTTTACAGGAGAGCCAAAATGAGTTTTCTTGTGCATAAATTTTCTGTTCACGGTAGGAACATTATCACTTCCCTGTACCCGTGAATGACCATACGAACTTTTTCTGTTGCCAAATTTGATTATTTAACTGTGACTATCGATTTACGCCTATTTGATTTGTCTGAAAAAAAGAAAATGAGGGATACGCCTGATTTTAATTTTTGTTGCACCTTTTCTTTGGATTATATTTGGGTTACGTCTATTTGTGAGAACAAAATATAGCACAAGTAGACTCAATCTAAGGAATAAAAACGATTTCAAAAATTTGTGGTTTACGCCTCTTTGTGTTGTCAGAGGCAAAATAATACATTGTTAATATTTTTCTTCAAAAACTTATGAACATAAATGTGTCATCCCTTGTGTTCCAGGGAAGGCCACGGGCATCGTGACCAACACACGGGTGACACACGCCACGCCCGCCGCTTTCTATGGCCACTCCCCCTCCCGCTACTGGGAGGACGACGGCAAGGTGCCCTTTGGCTCCAGGAAGTCCTGCAAGGATCTAGCCAGACAGCTGGTCGAGGACTATCCGGGCAAGGATATTGACGTGAGTCAGAACTGAATATTATGTATAGGCCTATTTTTCTTTTGGATTAAAAAAAATTCCAGGTTCGATATTTCCAAATATTTCCATTTTATTCCAAGGTCAACTTCACCACATTCGTAAAAGAAAAATGTGTTTCGGTACTTTTAAAGATAAACAATGGACTAAACCTATAAAAGAACTGAAAGCAAGAATTTTCTAGTTCCATTTTGGTTAACTTTGGAAGAGGAAATTTTTCCTCTTCCCAAAGAAAAATGACTTGCTTACAGTTTGGTTCATTTTATTCCCGTTTGTTTAACTTTGATTCGAAAGAAAAATACGGCTTAACTGAATTATTGTAAATATTAATCTTCACTGGTGAATAATTTTGATGTACAGTCGAACCTGGATATAAAGGAAATCAAGGCACCGGAAATCCAGGATATAAGAAGAAATTTCCTCTTTTCGAAATTTATCTTATTAAGTGTCAATTTTCCCTTGAAGAGAGGTAAATTGGAAAAAAAGGGGAAAAGGGGCATCATAAAAAATAAATAAATTTATTGTAAACGCGTTTCTGTGTTAATGCAAAATGTCGCTGAGAACTGCGGGACTTTCCTCATCTGCTAATTCACCCATATTTCGGTCACTGGTCGCTGTTCACATAAAAAATATAATCATTTTAACTAACTGAACACAGTGAGCTTTAAAAAAAGGGCCGGTTGATATTTTTTAATTAAAACATCTTGATGTCCTCGTGGTTGATATGGCATTAATACTTCTATAATAGCATCTGTGTGAGGTTTACAGTTTGCGGAACTACTAGTTATGTTTGGTCTTTGTTTGTTTTGTTGTTTGAACCCCGGTTTTTCTGCGTGTATGCACTACCTACTCAGTAGAGTCACTCTACTAGAGTGTAGAGTGACTACTTATTTTGAGGTAATTACGGGTAATTGGGTATCATCTGACTAAATCTGAAAATTGTTCAAGAGTTTAATAGCCGTGAGAAAACCATTTCTCGACGAAGCGATCGCCCACCGGCGGGCTTGATAAAGTTTGGCTGTGGTCTACCTCACCAGGAACATAAATCATAAACTTTTGTCATTCATTGAAAATTTTATGGGATCCCTGCCGTGTATAGACAACATTACGGGTGTCCTTACGACCCTTGTGAAATTTATATGAAGACAAAAAAATATGAAAGAAAATCTGCTATATTCGTCGCCGATGAGCTGTCGATATAAATCAAATTAATAGCTACTTTTTATGACTCGCTCTCTCCATTAGTATTTCCATTTTGGTATTCAATCATCGAATTTGTCTTACGAAGAGGTACTGAAAGTCTGCCCAAAAAGCACAATTTTTTCTCGAAGATGTCTTTGTGTGTATGGTTTGTTGTGATATACATAATATGGGCCGAATTATAAAACAGGATTAGATATAAGATAAGCCAGACCCTCTCTTGAGTTGGAGTTTCATCAAAAATCACAACGCAATAATAATATGGCCCGACTAGAGACACCATCTGATTTATCTTAAGTTAAATCATGTTTTATCAAATGACCCTAAGGGTCTAACTATGAAACAAGATTAAAGTAAGCCAGACCCTCTCTCGAGTCGCAGTTTTAACCAATCATAGTCAATTATGGCCCCAATCAAGGGACAGTCTGGCCTATCTGAATTAAATCCTGTTGTATAATTCGGGATACAAAAAATCTAGTAGGTAAGGTGAGCTTGAGTAATCGTAACATCACAAAACTGTCATTCAAATGGTACCTATATCTATCATTTGTGTATTCTTCAGTAAAATTGTTTTTAAAACTCTTAAAAATTTCGAAGTTTAGTTTCAATTGTTATTCAAGGGAATGTGTTTTGTTCAGTTTTTTTACTTCCGAGAAATTTCTAATATTAGAAGACGGAAGTATTGTGTTCGTTTAAGTAAAAAAAAAATATTTTTTGCTCCGATTTAAATTTTTTTCAGATTTCTGGACGTTTCATAACCTCCTGAGCAAATTTGGTTTTGTGTCTGTCTGTCGGTCTGTCGGTCTGTCGGTCTGTCGTTCTGTCGGTCTGTCGGTCTGTTAAAACGATTCCTTGTAACGCGCAAATCTCGGAAAGTACTCGACCGATTTTGATGAAATTTTGCACACATCTAGGAGACATTCTGTAGATGGTCCCATTTTAAATTCATCGAATTCATACTAGCGATTCTTGGTGAAAGAGCCCATGCGCCTGACCACTAACTTTTTACTTAAACGCTTATATCTCGTGAACGGTACACCCGATTTTAATGAAATTTTGTGTGTGTATGCATATAATTGTTTTACATAGGCTATTTATATATATTTTTTAATTAATTATAATTAGACTCTGAT
The DNA here is from genome assembly GCA_024516035.1 of Bactericera cockerelli. Taxonomy (NCBI): domain Eukaryota; kingdom Metazoa; phylum Arthropoda; class Insecta; order Hemiptera; family Triozidae; genus Bactericera; species Bactericera cockerelli. The sequence continues at coordinate 15,976,151 of CM044961.1, forward strand.
ATTTAAGAAAATCCGAAATTTTGGACAAAAAAGTCAAAAAATAAGGACCACGACTTGCCGATACAGAAATTTTTGTTGAATCTAGAATGTAGAAAAAACGATTCTCTACCATATAAAACAAATTTGAAGAAAATCGGTTGAGCCATTTTGGAGATACAAGTAATTTAGTATAAAATCTTAAAATTGGCACGTGTTAACAATGTGAAACAATCACGAGGAAGTATAGAGTCCATAATTGGCAGTGTTTTTTTTTTTTTTTTTGTTAATGGAAAACAACTACTCCCTGCCACCTCTCTCGCTGTCTCTATCTCTCTCTGATAACCAGTGCCTGTTACCACTCTCCTGACCTGATAGCACAAAAGAAATTTATATATCCTCCTCCGCTTGAGGGGAAGAGGTTTCCTTAGAAAAGTTTAACGGTTCCCCACGCCAACATTAATGTCAGCGTATATTTTATCTCAGAGTGGAAACTTCCATATATGTAGGGGGGTAATATGGGCGGCCCGTGCTTCTTTTATACCAAGAGCTTTTTTTGTTGCCTTACTTCATTCAAGGTGTAAGGCAACAAATCTGAAAATGTCCATGAACCTCCATTATCTGGAAATTCACAAACCAGCTACCCAGATTACCTAGCCTAATTCGAGCTGAGAACAGCCAACATCACAAATTCGAAAATTTGAGTGGTTGCCCACCAGGTCTTAACATAGTTGGATGTTGCTTAACTTGAGTAATCTGATGAGAACTGGTGTATGCAACGTGCCATTGACTCTGGCCGCGTTTCAAACTTATTTGAAATATTTGGGTTTTGCAGGGTATAATATGTACTTCTTAACTCCGTGTCTCTTCTCTAGGTCCTTTTGTCTATAAAAAGAGAGAGACGTGCATCTGAAAAATTGAACATGCCTCTCTCAGGAGTTGGGAGTATTTCCTTACTATTCTCTGTCAGAGTCGTGAAGAAATATTTTTTTGGTTTTTCCAATAACACTAATTTTAAACAAATTTGATTAAAAAGTGTTAGTTAATGTTATCATATTTGTGTTAATCACTTATGTGATGTCACAACTACTCAAACTCGCTTTACTAAATCTACGCTAAATCCGGTACTTGAATCACCGATCTCCAGGTTGCAAGTCCGCCGCCTTATCGATCAAGCTACTGAGGTCGGTAACAAATTTGATTATGAATCAGTACATATCTATCTCCTTTTTCTATAGGGCGTTCCTCACACCCCAGCCGACATGTGTTTGATTCCCCTGAAATTTACATTTAATGAACCAGATTATTACTTTTGTCGTTGAGAGATCGACACACCTCAGACTCAAAATTCCTCAGCCGCCCCCAAGGAGGTATTTATTGACACACACCGCTAGCGTGTCGCTAGTGTTGTAGTGGGACATTATTTATTTTCTAATAAAGAAGTTCAGTTGTTCTCTTCCATTGTTGTCGCGACTTCATCGCCACTGCGGACGTGGCACCTATGTAATTATGTATATTGCTCGGAGTAGCTGCATTGCTTGATTGTCGCTTTCGAATACGGGGTCTTGGTTTGGCCAATTTAATTACGTTCAGACAAGACGCGAGGCGTTGGTCTGGTAATCTACGGGTCGCAGGTTTTAAACCCAACCGGTACATGACAAGTTATCCTCTCATTTGAAAAAATTAACACATAATAGGTAATATGTCTTGGGCTTGATACTGGAAAATAAGTACACATTATGGTCTTATAATCGGGCAGTATAAATAAGACTATATATTATTATAATTTTGTAAATAGGTATGTTGATGTAAAAAGTTTATGTACTCATTGGTTGAAGTAATCTACTTAGCTCTACGTACAAGATTATAGGATAGGTAAGTGGTAAGTGTGAAGATAGCCAACGCGACAAAAAAGGATTAATTAAATGCAGTGAAGAAAACACAGTTTACTTATCGATGGAATAGTAAGTTAAGAAACGACAACCATGAAGAAAACATTGCATGGTGTCCATTGCCCGCAATGCCCGTCGTCACACAAACTATTTGCATTCATAAATGTTTCTGTGAGTACTCCGGCCCCAATCAGGACGGTAGGGATACCCTACCATTGAATAAAGAGTAAAACCACCGTCACGATAATGTATGACCTTTGGACTGTTGTATACTTAAAAGCGACGATGACCCGCAAAACTCTCAAGAGACAGGAATGGTCTCCTTCTAATAAATCTTACTGCTAATGTTCCTGTTGAGATGTCAGAGAACACTTCTTAATGCATTCCTAAAAGATTCATTAGATGCACCTTGAGTTCAAGAGCTGTGTCGCCTAATTGTTATGGTTTTTCTATGTGACATCCTGACCTGTTTCTTGCTAATGTTACTTTACTCTATTCTTTTGTTTCTTTCGGAGGTCTCAACCATTGAGATCATTTATGTGAACACAAGAGTCTTAACTTTTTGCACTCTGCAGCAATATTTTCAACGACCTCAGATAAGGTCGATGTCATCTCTGAGATGACAACAATAAAACCAGCTGAACTCGTAAGGCTAGAAACTCCAACCCCCCATAAGGTCGTTGTGGTTTTTGGAATGATGTCTATTGTGTAAAAAAAATGAATGTTTTGTTTACCAGGGTGAATTTGCCCATTGATTTATAGATAACATGTCTGTGAATCTAGCCAAATTATTCATTTTTCAAAAAGTGAATCCAAAAACGCGAGAAAAATCATTAAACAGAAAAATCAGTGTTGTATCTCAGAGATGACATCAACCTTATCTTTTCGAACTTTTTTTTTATGACGAGTTGTAGGAGGTTTCTTGTTTGTGATCTCACAGATGCTTTCAAGTGCAAAAAGTTAACATTAGTTGATTAGTTTTTTGAAAAGTCAAGCCACTCATATTATCCTACCCCAGCCTGTGTGTTGAATGACGATCCATATGCTCTCCATGTTTCACGTTGTTTAGCTTTTAGCTTTCCAGGTCAAAGTGTGCTATCCTCGGAGATGGGAGAAGGAGAGAGAGAGAGAATTGAGAGAGAGAGAGAGACAGAGATAATGAAGGAGTCCAGAGATAAACAGATGGGAAGAAAAGTGTTGGTAGAATGCAAGTTATGAGGTTAGCCAAGGAGGGATAGAGAGTGCGACGGAAAGCGGTAGCATGTATGCACTTGACATGTATATCACACATCAAAATATTATTTTCCTTAGTAAGTGAAACCTGTCTTTTCTCATCAAAACCTTTCTGCTCCGTTAGTCTCATCCAAATCTCTCTCCCTCTTTAACTCTCCCCCTATCTCTTTCTCTCTAACTCTCCCCCTATCTCTTTCCCTCTAAATACCCCCTATACTATATCTCTTTCTAACTATCCTGATCCTCCTATCTCTTTCTCTCTTAACTCTCCCCCCTTCTCTTTCTCTTTAAGTCTCCCCTATGTCTCTCTCTCTTACTCTTCCGTATCTCTCTCTAACTCTACTTTCTTTTTGATTCAGTTTGGTAGAATAATAATTAGTTGTTGGTAGGTAATTTTATATACATACATATATATATTTATTTAAGTTTAATGACGTCAAGCACATAAGTATTAAATTGTTCATATACCTACCCACTCAATAAAATAAATTAATATTATAAAATTACTTTTGTGTTACTGTTAAGTGTTCTAGAATCTTGTTGAAATGAATGGAGCTCCCCTCACAATATTTGACAATACTTACTTACTTGCCGTGTTCGGCATCTCATCTACCATTCAAATCTTGAATTGCCAGTACTTTGCAACTTGAACAGCAGCATCATTGCATATTCGGAGATCCTCTCTTGTGCACTGCGTCTCCATATTTCTGCATATGAGTAGATGATCCTCAGATTGTTGTTCTCCGCAGTCACATAACTCCTCTTGGCTGATGTATCCCCGTTTTAACAAGTTGACCTTACATCGTGATACTCGAGTTCTGAGTCTGTTGATCGTTTTCCATATGTTGTAGGGTATCATTCCATCTGTTGTCATTTCTTCTCTATGTTCAATGATAGGATTGGGCACTTTCTCTTTTCATAAATTTAATCTTCTTTCCACAGGAGATGTATCTATCTGGTTGTTAGTGTGGATAAAACTCTTTCTTGACTTAAGGCGTGTTTCTACTGGGTTGTAGCCGTACATTGGGTGACGATGGTCGTTCAACTGTTTTTCACGCTCGATTTCTCCTGCTACTTTTCGGCGTACCTTAGGTGGAGCAATGCGATTATTGGATATAAATTATCTGTTGCAGTAGGTTTTAGGCATCCGGACACAATTCGAGCCATGTTATTCATTGCCACATCAACGTGCTTGGCATGAGTTGAATGTTGCCAGACAGGCGCGGCATATTCCGCCGCCGAGACACTAAGAGCTAGGGCAGAAGTACGTAATGTATGAGGCTGTGCACCCATCTTGTGTTTGTCAGTTTCCGAATAATGTTGTTCCTGGCTGAGACTTTCTGTTTAGTGTTCTGGCAATGTGATCGGTATGTTAGTGTACGATCTAGTGTCACTCCAAGATATTTAGGGGAGTCGCTATGAGTTAAATATTGATCTTGCCACTTGACTATGAGTTTCCTATTTGACTTGTTATTTTTCAGATGGAATGCACAAAGCTGAGTTTTGCTGGGGTTAGGTTTCAGATGATTGTCCTTATAATAATTATCCAGTACTTCTAAGGAACTTTCCAATTTAGCTTCGACTTCTTCAAAGGATTTGGCTTGGGCAGTTTCAGCAGTATCGTCTGCATAGATGAATCTTTTGTTTCCCGGATGGATGGGTTGGTCATTAGTGTAAATGTTGTAAAGTATTGGGGCTAATACGCTACCTTGGGCCAAACCATTTTTCTGAGGTCTCCATCGGCTTTTCTTATTACCAAGTGTGACAAAGAAGCGGCGATTCCGAAGCATACATTGTATGATCTTGGTGAATTGGAAATCTTTGGTCAGCTTGTAAACCTTGTGAGTGAGAGCTTATGATTGACGGTATCATAAGCTGAACTAAGATCAATGAATGCTACCCCGGTCACGTCTCCTCTTTCAAATCCATCCTCTATGTGCTGGGTTAAGTTGAGAATCTGACCGCAACAACCTTTCCCTGGTCTAAAACCGGCTTGTTGGGGGATAAGTGAATCATCAATGTGTTTAGAGATCCGATTCAAGACAACCCGCTCAAAGATCTTGAAAAGATGACATAGGAGTGATACTGGTCTGAAATTCTTAGCTTCAGATGGATCTTTTCCAGGTTTAAGCAGGGCTACTATATGTGCTTTCCTCCAAATCTTGGGTAGTTGTAGGGTAGAGACACAATGATTCAATAAGTGTGTAATTTAATTTATGGTGTTGTCCCCAAAATGTTGAATCTGTTCGGTCCGTATGTCATCCAAACCAGCAGCTTTATTAGGTTTCATTTGTGCGATGGCCTCCTTGATTTCGGCTATTCTAAACTGTTCTTCAAAGAAATAGTTTTCATGTTTTAAGTCACGTTCGAGTTCAATGCTTTGAGGTCGCTGAGTGTTTTCAGATTTCTTTGACTTTCCATTCAATAGAAGTTGGTGAGCTACTTGATCTGATGTCACGTCAGTTTGAGGGGCTTTTGGTAGACTGGGATCGTTTGACAAGTTTTTCACAAGCCTCCAGGCACGCCTACTACTTTTTTTGATGTCTATGGATTCAACTAACTGGATCCATTTCTCTCTTCTTGCAAGGGTGATGGCAGCCATGAGCTCCTCACCAACCTGAATAGTTTCTTCGGAAAAGGGATCATTTTGGAACATGCGTTTATACTTCTTTAGAATTTCTTTAGAATCTGTATTCAAGCTGGGGATGTACTTAGTTCTGGGGATGTACTCAGTACCCACGGGGAATATGACGTCTGGAGATCATCTTAACTGATTCTACAAACTTGGTATATGAGCTGGCAACAGGCTCAATACTTCCAACTTCATGGTCCAAGTCCTTCGTAAAATCTTCCCATCTGGCTTTCTTAAAGTTAAAACGCCTCTTGAATGGAACGACATCAGGTTTTACTACAGCGGTTACATGGCAGGAGATGGGTCTGTGTTGTGTTCTTGGTATAGGAGTTTCCACATACTTCTCCGATTGTTGGGCTATAGAGCTGCTGACAAAGATATTATCCGGATTATATCCTTTCCTCCATCTTGCACTCATGAAGGATGCTGGCAGTTTAGGGTCGTGTACCAGTTTGAGATCATTATGTTCTGTCCAACTTTCAAGATTTTCCCCATTTTTATCAGTATCTCTGTAACCCCATATTACACTGTGGCAGTTAAAATCGCCTATTAGTATTGTTCAGTCTTTCAACCGAACACAATTTGGGTTTTTTCCCAAACATAATTTCTCACGAGACAGATGTGATTTTCCACGAAATAATATTACCTACTTTAATATTTCTTGTGATCTTTCCTAGCAAAAGTCCTTTGTCTTAAGGATCTATATCGCTTTCTATATTTTTATGATAGCCCATTCATTTGTTACCAATTTCCGGTATCTTTTTTGTAGGTATTTTACATTTATTACTTGTAATCTTTTTCTCGGTATGCGACAGAAAATGAATGCCTCAAATATTGTTCATTGGGTGACACATACCCTCATAAATCATATTTTTTCCTCATAACCTTTTATAGTTACTATTTTTTATTGTTTTAAGAATCTTACCTAATCGATTTAGACATACCGTCTCGATCATAGAATATCAGGGACGGACCATATATTTAGTCAATTTTTCCTCTAACTTCCCCTCATGGGAAATCCCAAGATTTGAACCTTTGGGACCTCCTCCTTGACTCTGATTGGTTTAACCGATTATGATCTAAAGGCCGGAACAAACTCCTGTCGATTTCCCCTTCGAAAGGAATCTTCCTTAAGGACTTGAGTTCAAATCTCAAGTCAGTCGTAAAGTCACTAACAAGTTGTGCAGTCACCAACCAGTCGTGAAGTCACTCGAAGTTGTACTTTACACTCCAACTCACTCGCAGTTGTAAATCTAACTCACCAGATATAATTTAGTCTCCAACTCACCAGCAGTTGCTCCCCGGTTGTACGTTAACTGTCAATTCGGTAATCACCTTCTTGGTACAAAGTGTTATTTTGTTTACCAGTTCTATTTCCCTCAAGTTTTTCATTCTGTGTTTTTAATTACTCTAAGTTCTCTCGCGAACAGGAACCAGTTGATACTTGAGTTTCTGACTGCCTAAAGTGTTATACAGTTTAAATCACCAAGATACTTCTTCGGTGATAATTGTTGCTTGGCATAGCTCAGACCCTTTTATTATCTACAACATACAGTCCACTTTAATAACTCATAACCTACAACTTGCATATTTTCATATTTACTAAGTTACACGTATAAAATAATTGTGCTTTCATCAATAAACTCTACTCTCTTTAGTTGTTACTAATTTAACTTGCAGTGTTTTTAATCATCCGCCCTTATTGTTATTTTATGCTCTTATTGCTACCGAAGCAAAGCGTCGCGACCGAGTTTTTCGCGTTACGTGATTTCAACACCCCAACATATGGCGATAGCCCTGCTCTATCTTGCCCCCCACACAGAGACAAGTATTTTGATTATCTGTGACTGAAAGTTTGATGGTTCAATAAATTGGAAGTCTGAAGGTGGAGGTTTATATACAGAGGTTATTGTACAGGATTTTAGTTCAATGGTCAGTATCTCAATATTATCATGATATGTCATAGCAGTTGAATGAACATAAAGGTCTGGTTTGCAAAAAATCACGCTTCCATATTGATCATGCATCCTTTCAATGACTAGGTTCATGCCTGTTATATTTGGTCTGGGACTAGAAGAACCTCGGTGGGTTTCTTGTATAACTAAAATATCACATTTGGTTTCATTGCACAAATTTGCTAATATAATTTCTTTATCAGTAGAAAGACCTTCTATATTGATAGAGGTAATAAGTAACGTTGGCCTTGAAAAAGGGCGTTGTAACTGTTCATCGGATTGACTATCCATTCTTTGGTGGTTTGGTGAGATGTCGATAGTGGAAATATTAGCCGGCTACGCCGTTGCCCGGGGAGCGCCCGAATACTCAAATTTCACAGAATAATAATGATAATACTTTGCAAGAGACAAGAATAGTATCGGTTAGGATTCAAAACAATAAGAGTAATCTTCGAGGAGGCTATTTCCGTGGTCCCCTATTTGACAATATGATGCCTTCAATTTTCAACCCTTCTTGGAAATAATTATTCTGATTTTGATTGAATGCAATACTTCTGTAAGTGACATGTATTTCAATGAGAGGACTTCGTCCTATTTTTAGACACTATCCTCATTTATTTTTCCTGCAGTCTTTCTCCTTGTCTCTTTGTCTACCCTCTTTTTCACCTCTCCTACCATTCCACTCTAATATTCTCTACCCTCTCTTTCTCTCATCTTCTCTACTCTCTCTTTCTCTCATCTTCTCTACTCTCTCTTTCTCTGATTCTCTCATCTTATTTAGGTACCCTCTCTCTTTCAGGAAATTTGTGAAATCCTTGCTTTAAAACCCAATATTATTTTTTCTCTCGTACTACTTTTCGAATTGAAAAAATGTTTTTACCTAAGTAGGTACCTACCTACACTAAAATTTATTTTGGATATGTTCCCATTGATGAACTTTTGATCAGACAGAACAGAATGTTGGACAATACTGCCGCAATAAACACAATTAAACCATCGGACTTGTGTATTAAATTAATTTATGTTGCGCAGTACAACTGAAGCGATAATTCAAATTGTGAATAATAATTTGATAAAAATACACATTTACACTATAAAAAAGTCGTCCTATTTTAGAGACGGGTCATGGATGTGATGTAACCCCTGTTATTATTTTTTAACATCATACTCCCCAGCTAGCTATCACTTCCCATTTCCTGTCCATCTCCTTCTCTCTTTTTTTCACTCTCTTCTTCTATCTCCCTCTATCTCCGTCTCTATCCCTCTTTCTATCTCCCTCTATCTCTCTCTCCCCATCTTTCTATCTCCCTCTATCTCCGTCTCTATCCCTCTTTCTTTTTCCCTCTCTCTCTCCCCATCTTTCTATCTCCCTCTCTCATTCTTTCTAATAACTCCCTCTCTCTCTCTTTCTCTCTCTCTCTCTTCTACGAACACAATAATTCTTCCAATTTCTAATATTAGAAATTTATCAGAAGTAATGCGAGGAATAAAATTGTTCAATAGTTTTGTTTATTCTAGTTTGACGTCACTTTCAACTACATATGGTTATAATATCATGTTCTACCAACCATTCGTTGGATAAACAACCCAGAATGTCAAATGAACTTCACCCAGCCCTCAGTGGGACCGAGAATAGCCAGCCAGCATCACGAGGGTTCGAATTTGAATGGTCAATAATTCAAGTCCTAGCCTCGCTGGACGTTGCTTAACTTCATTAACAGAATGATACCTGGTATATCCAACGTGTGAACGTGCTATCAACATCGTCAGTTTCTCAAATAAAATCATTTATATAGATATCCCATATTTTTTTTCAAGTGTTTTTTTTTACTGTAGGTATACAACTATACATTACCCATGAACCTTGCAAACAAATCAAACAATACTAATGGGAGAAGTTATCCATCTCTTTCTCTTTTGGTTTAATTATTTTTCTCGTGTAATCATTGTAAAACCGCAGTATTTAATTTGAAAAATTTCTACGCAGGTTTGTAAAAAATAAAATAATAACAAGAGTAAATTAATAACGGAACAAATCCAATATTTACTCTCAATTATAGCCTTCAAGCTCTTTTTTAAACCTAATATTATAATATTATTTAGTATCAATGTATTAGGTACAGACAGGGCTTTTCAAAAGTCGTTCGACAAAATTTAACAAGTCATTGTCTCTGAAATGTCTGTTTTAATAATTATATTTTACCAATGGTCCAAATGTTTCCGTTTCGAGAAAGATATCCTAGTGCCAAAAAATTAATGAATTTTTTTAAATATAAACTCAATTATATGATGAAACGTTTTTTCATTATCTGATGTGGTTCATGTTACTGTGGAAACCCTTATAATACAACTACCAAATTACTCCATTCACTGCTAATCGTACCAGCTACATCAACCTCATCCAGCCTGGGTTGAATGAGAATATGGAGGTAACATATTTTTTTTTATAGAAAATTTCGCTGAGACCGCGATCGAACTCAGGATCTCTGAACTACGGGGAGTAGCCACAACCGTTACACCACAAAGAATCTGATTTTATCACTAAGTTCATCACCCGATAAAACAAGAATTGTTTCATCGGGTTCTAATTCTCATACTTAAGATCCACCTCATTGTTAGAAGAAAAAGTTAGTATTTCTCGGAATTATTCTTATTAATAATAATATTTAAATAATAATAATGTAATATTTAAATAATATTATTTAGATCATAATATTTAAGTTTATATTTATTTATTTAAATATTATTAATTTATAATGAAGTAAACTATTCTAAAAATATGTCTAGGCACATCTCTTACAACGCATGTTTTAATTTTTTTGAAATGACTTTTGAGACACCCTGTATGTACCTATTGTATAATTTGTATCCCCTGGAAACATTTTAGCCCTGGGAAAAAGCCACGTACACACAAGTCCCTGGACTGATACTTCCTGTATGAATTAAACAATTATTCCACCGTGGAATTTATCGTTTCCACATAGTATGCATTTTATTAGGAGCAAGAAATGATTTACAACCTGTAAAACAAAGGTGAGGGGGTACAGTTAGTTATGGTAGTAGAAACCTTAGGGCTGTTTCACACGAGGTTAATCGGTTGGTTATAATGGTTATCTCGAGCTTAGTGTATGAAATGAATTAATACCATGGGAGTTGGGACAAAAACCAATTTAACCTAAACCTATTGCGGTGACAAAGTACCGTGATTGCGTTAGTATGCTACTAATAGCATAATTCATAACATCGCCAAATAACAAATTTGATTATTATAATTTATCATTCACGAAATAAATTTATGGGAAAGCTCAAAGCGACCTTAGCTTTAGTGCAAAAACTCGAGAAAAAAATAGTAAAAAATCAAATTTTAGTCTACTTAGTATGACATTTGAAAAGAAAAACGTGCAAAAGTATTCTACTGACGTTAAAAAAAACTATAAGTTTCTGCTATAATCTTTGCCAACGGTTAAACGCGTTTGAAAGAGTCCTGAGAATGAAAGGAGAAATATACTGTAGAGTAGATAGCAGTAATACAACAGTTGGTCCTGTTTTACATCTTTCTTTATGTAGTCATAAATTTAGAGCGAAACTTCTCTTGATTATGCTTACTTCCGTTTTCCGGAGAGAAAAAAACAGCAGAAGGAAGATGGTGAAAAAAAATATAGATGGGGAGAAAATGAGGGAGAAGGGGCCCTGTGACACGAGTATTCTACACGTTACATTATGGTAACTTTTCAACTTAGAAATTTAATCTATCTAGTACATTTAGTACACCTAGTACAACACCTAGTAAAACATCTAGTACAACTTCTCACTTTTCTGTTTATACTGATACTGATACTGAATCACATGAAATTGAAATTTTCATGTTTAAAGAGCGTAATAAAATGAAATGGAAAAATGTGTTTTTTTTTTACTTTCCTTATCTTATAATAAGGAAAGTATTGTATTCGTCGAAAATTTGACCTACCCAGTTTTTCACATTTCTGGACGAATCATAGCCTCAGGATACCAAAAAAGTTGTTTTCAGCCATTGGTCCGTGCGTCTGTGTGTGTGTGTGTCTGTGAACAGGATATCTCAAGAACGGTAAGAGCTAGAGACTTGAAATTTGGTGTGTAAATTAATTTTATACACCAGACGAACCACGAAACTTTTGGTTGAAATCGGCCGCATCCCGCGGCCGCAGGGCCGCAAATATTAGCCGCAAGCGCCACTTCTTTAAATTGGTTAAAGATACAAAAAAAGTTGAAGAACAACATTTTATTAGATTAAAAAAATAATAGGAGTCTATTCCGATCATATTTTTGATATCTTGAACTTTTTGGACCTCGGCTCCAATTTACCGGTATTTTGGGGAGACCCGCTTTGACTAACTTTTTTATTATTCATCCTAGATGGGTGTTGTGACATATCAAATTCAATGATTTTAAAGTGCTGATTACGAATTTGGTATTGATTTTTAGTTATCTGTTACCGTTGAGTCACCATTGGCGGAATTCGACTCCTTTTTGGGGGATAAGGAAAGTCGTGTGATGTTTACACCAGATTTTTTTTGTGATGAAACCAGAAGTGAAATTGAATGATCGTCATGGCTTATTTGTCCGAATGTGTTGGGACCCAGGGCCCAGAAAACAAATAGGTTTAAAAAAACCGACCTCAGTAGGTTGATCAGAAAGGCGGCGATCAGACTTGTAACCTGGAGGTTGATGGTTCAGGTCCCGGTTTCATCGTAGATTTAGTAATGTGAGTTTGAGTAGTTGTGATATCACGAAAGTGATTAACACATATGTATGATAACTTTTTTTTAAACTTTTAGGTTTAAAAATATAATTTATAATTACCCACATACCTATAATATTGAAAAGTGAAAAAAAAACATAATTAGGTATTTGTATTAATATTTCAATTTGAATACCTACACCAATAATATTCGTTCTTTTATAACGTCCAGCGAGGTTGGGACTTGAATGGTGACGATTCAAATTCAAACCCTCCCTCGAGCCTCGTGACAACCCAGTCTGAGCGATATTAATAATTATGTTTAGCTGGCTGGTAATTTTTTATCCTAACAGTTGAAGGGACGTTACACCCCAAAACATAACGCACCCATACATAATAATATATGATAAAGAAAATAATAAAAATATTAAAAGGACAATAAAATTAAGAGAAGAACAAATGATGTGGGTGGGTATAAAATTAAATACTTACAAAAAAAAAATATTAAAAAGACAATACGATAAAATTTTAGAGGAACGATGTGGGTGGGTATAAAAAATAATAATAAAAAAATGATAAAAAGACAATACAATAAATTTAATAAAAGGACAAATAATGTGGGTGGGTATAAGAACTGTGTATAAATAGGTACTCTCACGAGGATAGATAGAAGATGTTAAAATCTAGAACTGTGTATTAATAGCTCATGAGGATAGATAGAAAATGTTAAAATCTAAGAAAACAGTGTCATATTACTACTATTTTAATAGATAGGAGAGAAAGATGATGATTATTATGAGAGAAACAAATAAAGAATAAGAGAGAGGAAACAAGAAATACTAACAAGACGTGATGACAGAGGAGGAGGAAGAGATCAACACGAGAAAAGGATAAAACAGGAGCAGATAGAGAGACAGAAAAAGAGAAATGAGAGAAACAGGGGAAGATGAATAGAAGGAAGAAATTTTGCAGGGAATGAGAGAGAGGGAGTAGAGATAGAAAAGAGAGAGAGAGAGAGAGAGAGAGAGAGAGAGAGAGAGCTAGAGAGAAGGAAGACAAAATAAATAGGATGACAAAAAGTGAAGACAGTATAAAAATGAAAGAGAAGGGAAGATGAAATGGGAAGAAACACAGAGAAACAGGGAGAGAAAAGAATCAGAAGAAGGGAGAGTGCGAGAGAGATAAAAGATAAAGAAGAGAGAGAGGGAGGGGATAAAGAGAAGGAATAAAGAGAGATGGAGAGGAAGAGAATGAGATGAAAGAGAGAAAATGTAAGAAGAGATAGGGGAGAGAGAAAAGGAAAGAAAATGGAGGGAGAGAGAGTGAAAAGAGATAGAAAGGGAGAAAAAAAGAAAAGCAGAGGGAGAGAAAGGAAGGGGAGTAGGTATTACAAACTTTACGAGTTGGAAATAAATTGAAAAGACTGGATATTTCTTTGCTGAATAATATTCTCGTTCCTGCTGAAATGCTCAGGAAGTCAGCAATTTAAAAATATTTCATCCCCATGACTTTTGTTTTAATAGGATCTAACAAGTGCTTTTAGTCGGTCGCTGCGAATATTGAAATGCGTTCACACTGTGAATAACAATTTATTCTGATGAAACCCATGATCATGAAAAGTTAGATTGTCTATTTGTGTTCAGCGAGCCTATCATACAGTCTCCAGTTGATGTGAAAATCCAATATCTATTAATTATTTTGGTTTATTTTACCGTGAATTTTAAAATAATTGTATTGGAGAGCAGATGGCTTTTCCAATAGTTAATGGAAAATGAGCTTACGGTTGTTGTTCGTCAATCTTCTTCTGCTCTACGCTGGGGCCGCTGATCAAGATGGTAAGTCGCCAGGCCTGGCGAAAGCGGCTAGCGGAGCAAGATGATACGGTGGATAGTTGCGATGTGTGCTGGTCAAGAGTTGATTAAGGTAAGAAAGAACTTTTCTCACGAAGAGTCCGACGTGAGATTTTCCATCGAGTTGGAGACAACCAATTGCGCACGCAATCGCTCATGGAGGTAGATATAAGTGGTCATTCATAGCAATAAAAGTGAAGCCCTAACATTTCCCCCCATAGAATCCAACAGGATTATCTAATGGTCAATGTTCTTCCTGCAGCAAGAAATGAACGGTGAATATGGTATGGGCATGGAGGTGATGAATGATAAAAGGGTGATAAAATTATGATAACCAACTTATTTTGAAGATATTGCAAATTGAAATTTCTCCCCTGAGAATCTATATAAAAATTAAATGAAAATCAATTGCTCAACCTGAAGCTAGGATTAAAATTAAAGTACCTCAGACAGCAACCACAAAGTTAAATGATCAGTAATACTTTTACAAATTATTATGGAAGAAAAGGGTTAATTGGTTAATGGTTAAATTGATAATAAAAAAAAATAGTGAAAAAATTCCAATAGGAAAAAATGAAAATAAATAAGTTTTAGTTTCCTATTTACAAATTTAAGCTTGGCTGCTTAAAGGTTAGTCGCGGGGATCGCCCACGGGTAGAAGGGCAAGTTTGGAGGCTGGTCGTGTCAGCACACCATGAGATGTTCGAACCGTTGCAAGACGGACAACATTATCCTTGCCGGGCATCACATTGATTACAATTCCAATGGGCCACTGTTGAGGTGGACAATTTGGAGTATGAAGAATCACAACATCGTTGATCTTGACATTATCATTAGAGGAGGTCCATTTGTTCCTTTGGATCAATGTGTTAAGGTAATCAGATTTCCATCGCTTCCAGAAACACTGTGTTACCTGTGTGACAAGAAGCCAGCGCTTCAAAGGTGGGATATAATCTGTTGAGGTATCTTTCTCAGCACGAGCTAACAAAGGCGCTCCTGTCAAGAAGTGTCCAGGAGTCAAGACATCCACTCCGTCGTTGGGATCTACACTGATGGCGCACAAGGGTCTGGAATTGCAGATAGCCTCACATGATACCAGGATGGTTGAAAACTCTTCAAAGTTGAAGGTTTGATTATTCAACACATGTTTGAGATGTTTCTTGACAGATTTCACACCCGCTTCCCAGAGTCCACCAAAGTTGGGAGCAGATGGAGGATTAAAGTTCCATTGAATTTCACGTGATAGAAGATGAGATGCAATCTGACCTTGTGATGAGGAAAGAAACTGTTGAGTTTCAGAGATGTGACGGGATGCTCCTTGAAAGTTAGTTCCATTGTCTGAAAAGATATTAGAAGGAAGTCCGCGTCTTCCGATGAACCGATCTAATGCAGCCAGAAAACAAGGGGTAGATAATGAGGATAATAACTCAAGATGAATTGCTTTGACTGACATGCAGATAAAGATAGCAAAATATGATTTTACAATTGGAGAATTGCGACGTGGTCCAGATTTCAAGAAGAAAGGACCTGCTAGATCCACTCCTACATTTAGAAATGCACGACCTTGGGCAAAACGAGATACTGGTAGGTCAGCCATCATGGGTTGATGGAAGAGTGGTTTCATCCTAATGCACTTGATACATTTTGATAGATGATTCCGGATGAGGTTACGAGCTCCAATGATCCAATAGAACCTTTGTAGTAGGGATTGAACTACTTTAGGTCCTCCATGGAGAGTCAGTTGGTGATAATGATCAATAAGAACTTTGGTTAGATGTGCTGTCTTTGGAAGGAGAACTGGATGCTTTGAACTCTCAGGCAGAGGAGATTGGGAGAGTCTCCCCCCCACAGCCAAAAGTCCGACAGAGTTTAAGATGGGAGATAGAGAGCGTAAGTTGTTTCCAACCAGTTGTCCACTCTTGACAGCTTTTACCTCATCCTTCAGGTAGCATTGTTGAGTGATACAAATGATAACTTCAAGAGCTTGGTCATTTTCAGTCACCGATAACTCAGGTTTGAAGTTTGATTTTTGCTTGCGACAACAGTTAATAAACCGAAGCACAAATCCAAAGATTCTCTTTAGCTTCCTTAAGGAAGAAAATTTCTCCACTATCTGGAGTAAAGGATTGATATCAATGTTAGTGAGTAAAGCTGTGACAGGCTTTGTCTTAGGACATGGTTTATCCATGTCAATTACTTTGAGTGGCCAGCTCTCAACGGGTAATTTTAGAAAAGATGGTCCCCTCAACCAAAGTCCATTTTTCAAAAATTGAGACGGGGTTAAACCCCGACTTGCTGAGTCTGCACTATTTAATTCAGAAGTGACATATTGCCACTGAGTGGGTTTAGTAGTTTCCAAGATTTGAGATACACGATTTGCTACATATATTTTAACTTGATAGGGTGGGGTTTTTAGCCAAGATAGAACAACACAACTATCAGAAAAGAGATAAACATTATCAAATGATAAAAAATCGAGTGATTTGACTATTTTTGTCAATAATAAAGCTGCGCACAGTTCTAATCGATTAATGGTTTGCACTTTGAGTGGTGCAACTTTGGTTTTTGCACGAAGAAGGTAATTTTTAACTTTGCCTTCCAAATTACACACTCGGAGATACACCACTGCAGCATAAGCAGACTTGGATGCATCTGCAAATCCCACAAGATCCATGGATTGACACTTTTCTCTATTGATGTAACGGGGTATTTTAAAGGTAGATAACAAGGTAAGTTCAGTTGTGAATGCTTGCCACATTTCACGTAAGTTATCTGAGAGCGGTGTGTCCCAAGATAAACTATTATCAAGCCACAATTTTTGGAGAAAAATCTTCATCCAAATGATTACTGGACTTAGATAGCCATTACAGTCATATAATTTAGCGACAAATGCCAAAACTTGTCTTTTAGAAAGAGTGGGTGGAAAGGATTGATTATTCACTACATAAAAAAATGCATCAGATTTAGGGCACCATTGCATGCCTAGTACTTTTATAGACTCCTCTCCCCCCTCTGAAAAACATTTAGGTTTTTCACAAAGATCTTCAGCTATACCTTCAAGGACAGTGGAGTTAGATGAGGCCCATTTTCTCACAGAAAAGTCACCCTTTGCTAAGAGAGAAATAATGTCATTTCTCAATGCAATAGCATCTTTTACGGTTGATGATCCTGTAATCAAATCATCCACATAGGCTTCATTTTGCAGGGCATTTGCTGCTTTCGGGAACTTTTCACCCTCATCTAGGGCCAACTGTTTTAAGACACGTTGAGCCTGATAGGGACTCCCCGGTAATCCAAAGGTGCAGGTGGTGAGTTCAAATTCTGTGACCTCCATAGAACCCTTCTCGTGCCACAGGATATGCTGAAACTGACGGTCGTCAGGATGGATTAATATGTTTCTGTACATGGCTTGTATATCACAAAGAAGAACAACAGGATGAAGTCTCCACTGAGTAAGTAAGTCGCTAATGTCCTTCTGGAGCTTAGGACCAACTAAAAGATTTTTTGCAAGATTGTTTCCATTATTACTGGAAATGTTCGGATCAAAGACAACACGTAGGGGTGTAGAAGATGATGTTGGTTTATAGATGCCAAAATGCAGTAAAAGATAGTCTGAACGGTGTTGAGCAATAGTCATATGTCCAGGTTCAAGATATTTAAGATTCCAAGTTGTCATAATACAGCTTCTTTTGTTCTGGATCACGGGACAGCTTATTGTCGAGAGATTCCAGCCATTTTAGTGCTATTTTTCTATTTGATCCAAGATCAGGTCGTATGAGGTCCTTGAAGGGAAGACGCAGCACATATCTTCCATTTGAGTCTCTCTGATGGGTGTCAATGAAGTGTTGTTCACAGGCAACTTCTTCTGGATTTGGAGAATGGATGTATAGCAGCTCTTCGCTCTCCCAGAATTTTTGTAATTCCATGGCAATTGGATCCTCTTTGACAAAGAAGGTATGGTAGGACTGAGGTTTTAGTTGGTTAGGACACTTGCCCAGCAACAGCCAACCCAAAATAGATGGTACAGCTGATGGATTACCTAAAATTGTCTTTGATGAATGATCAAGAAGTTGACAGTAATACTCTGCTCCAATTAGAAGTTCAATGGTAAAATCTAGTTTTGGATCCACATAAGTTAAATCAGCTAAAGGTAAGTGGGAATACATTTTAATAACATCATTGTTAATAGTGTTTGATAGATTACTGGTAATCTTCGGTAAGATGACGGCTTGAATATTCAAAGGTCTACTATCTGATTTTATAATATGTTTATGAGGTAAAAGTTGAACACACAACTCCCCTTTGGCTTTTACTGGATTGGACGTATCAATACCCGAGATGTGAAGGTTCGATGCTTTCCATCCAAGCTTGAGTTGTTGAGCTAAGCGATGTGAGATTATAGAGATTTGACTACCTGAATCAAGGAGACAACGAACAGAATACCACATCCCAAATCTGTCTTGGAGTTGCACCACTGCAGTTCCCAGAAGTACCGTTGAGTTTGAAGTGGTTGAGGTTTCAACAGCATGATTTCCTGAAAATAGATTGGTTGAGGAAGATTGTCCTTGAGCAGGAAACCTATCCTTGTGTGAACTGGAGGTTGAGGGATGAGTTTGTTCCTTAGTGTGTCCTTGATATTGGTAACCTGACTTCTCTTGACTTCCACCTGGTTCAGATTGATGTAGCAAGGAATGGTGATTTTTGCTCTGACAATATTTGCATTGATACATAGATTGACACTCTGGACGGGAGTGTTTGGAACTCAAACAAGCAAAGCATAATTTTAATTCTTTGACTTGAGCATAGCGCTTGGTAACATCCATCTTTAAAAATTTGGTACATGATGCAATCCTATGATCACCAGAATTACATACTGAACATGTGAACTTTGATTTTTGAAACTTGATAAGGTTGTTGAGGTTGAAATGAAGAAAATTGATTATCTCCTGGTTGAGCAGTAACTTGATAGGTTTTGCGATTAGATTGGCTAATAGGTAATTGAGATTTGTGGTTATTCACTGAGTTGTCATGGGTAAGATCCAGAATAGAACATTTGTGACGCTCAAATTTGGGAAAATTATTCTGTTTCAAAGTCTTGACGGGTTTTTTCATCAAGGGCTTTTAATCCCAACTGAAGAAGGATAAATTCTCCTAGGTTTTCAATGTTTAGACCTCTCAAAGATTCTACATTGATATGGAAAATATCCAAGAAATTCCTCAATCCTTTTATGTGATCACTTTGTAAAGGTGAAAATTTTAAGATTTTTGAGAGATAGTTATTGGCTAAAACCCGCTTTTTTCCATAGCGATCAACCAAGCTTTGATAAGCTAATGGATAATTTTGAGCCAAAAAAGATATATGATCAATGCAACTAGCTGCATGGCTGCTTAGGTAAGATTTAAGATAACTGAATTTTTGAATATCAGAAAGGTCGGTATTGGTATGGATTAACTGGTCATACAAAGATTTGAAAGCAGGAAAAGCAGAAATTTCACCACTAAATATTGGTACATTTATGGTTGGAAGGTGAATTTTGGGTGCTTGAGGGGCAGGAGAAACCGGTGAAGCCATTTCAGCCTTCAAAACGGCTTCTTTAGCCTTGACCTTGAAGTACATGGCCTCAAAACTAGATAAAGTTTGATCACAGTCAATGCGGTCAGCCTCATCCAACTTTACATTCAAAGTATCCATTGTACCTAAGATTTTCTCAAATTTGTCCAACGTTTCATCAGCCTTTGCAACTCTAACTTTAAAATCACTGACCTTATTTGCATCTAAGCTAGCATTATAACACTCTTGCATTCTCCGATACAGCCTATTTCTGTAGTCTGATGCAATTTTCATTTGGTCAGCTGGAGAAGACATGTTTATTATTGAATGTAGAAAGCACTAGGTAACTAAAAACCGGTAAGTATTCTGTAGAAACCAATATTTCTTCTTTTTGTTAGATTATTGACTAGTTATTAGTTAAATATAGGTGAAATTTTCACAAAAAAAATGTGATAACTTTAGAAAGTGGGCAAATTATTTAATAGATGCAAAAAAACACACTTGAAAATTTTTAAATGGAAAATTTTAATCCAAAAAATATCACTTGGATTATATAACCACTAGAAAATAACTCTCGTGTAAAAAAAATCACTGCAAATATTTAAATGGGTTTAGCTGATAATTGTGACAAAATTTAATTATTAAAAATCACTTGGTAAGATTAGTTAGGTGGGTAATTCCTTATGCAGATAATAGCACAGAACAAGATCATTAAATTTTGGATAATACAAAAAATATCCCCTTGAGCACACTTTACTCGGTAAACTCAGATATAATAACTCTTTAAACTGAAGTTTGTTATAGAAATAACTACAGGTAAGTGTTATAGGTTAGCAAATATAAGGAGATGAGATAATTAGTTGCTTTAACTGCAACAAAATCTCGGTGGGTGAGAATTATTAATTATGCAACTTTATAAGATTAGATTGTAATGAAATGAATGCAGGTAAATAGCAATATCAAGGTTTCATTAAAATAAGATAATATGCAGAAAATGCAAGATCAAAAACCCATGAGGTCAACAAATGTAGCTAAATTTTCCAATAACCAAATAAGATCAAAATACAGAACTAAAAATTACTCTAGGTTGCTGAAATCGGTAAATTAATGTAGAAAAATGAGGTTTTTGTGGAGATATGAACAATTAGAAACCAGACTTATTCACAGAATGCAAAAAAAATCTTGGAAACTGAGCTTTGGCTAGTAAACTTTAGAAGATAATGATACTTTAGTATTATGCACAAATGTAAGGTAAATTGACAGTTGTGACACAGGATCAGATAACAAGATTATTACAAAGGGTACTAGATTGACTATTAATAAGATAAAAATAAGGTAAAAGCAATTCTTTTTCACTTGATTATGATTTTAAAACACTGATTAAACCCCAACTTTACTCAATTTTCAATGCCAGTAATCCAGATAGGAAGAAGGCAATCAAGAGTAATATTTCACTTAGATTGAAATTTTAAGATTTTAAGATGAAATGATTGTGAAATAGGTAATGAAGATGACAAACGCTACAGATAGAACATTGACTCACGCTAACTACTGTCTACTGCTTTGAGAAAGACTTAATGGTGCGAACGTGAGACACGAGGCCAGAAGCAAGTACAAAGATTAAGTTAAACTATAGACCCATAAAACTGGCAAATTACGAATCCGGCCCGAAGGACCAACTTATGTATTGGAGAGCAGATGGCTTTTCCAATAGTTAATGGAAAATGAGCTTACGGTTGTCGTTCGTCAATCTTCTTCTGCTCTACGCTGGGGCCGCTGATCAAGATGGTAAGTCGCCAGGCCTGGCGAAAGCGGCTAGCGGAGCAAGATGATACGGTGGATAGTTGCGATGTGTGCTGGTCAAGAGTTGATTAAGGTAAGAAAGAACTTTTCTCACGAAGAGTCCGACGTGAGATTTTCCATCGAGTTGGAGACAACCAATTGCGCACGCAATCGCTCATGGAGGTAGATATAAGTGGTCATTCATAGCAATAAAAGTGAAGCCCTAACAATAATGTTTAAAAATCTTTTCAAGGAACCTCCAATGTTAAAAGCTTCATTATCGCACATTGCATAGTCACATGATTACGCGGGGCTCAAAAATGAAAGTGATTCTTCTTTGATTTTAATTGAAATAGTGCATTTCATTTTCTTTTACAACTCATATGTTTCGTGGGGTTTTCTACACTAACCCCCAGGGAGATTTTGCAGAAACCCCTGACTATTGATCTGAGGAATCCCTGGAAAGAATTACTCAGACAGATGACAAGAGATCGGAGATGATAGGACATTATATTTTTTGAGATTTACAATAATTTTAATTTTCGGTAACCCAAAATTTGGTAGATACCTATTTATTTAAACCAACGAGACCATCAACTCAGTAATAACAACTCAAAATAAATTTCATAAAAATAAAACACAGTAGTACAACTTCTCACTATCTTGCTGAGACTGATGTTAAATACCAGGTACGGATCTGAGAGTCTCTAACCTACAACAGAGAGTGGACCGGCTGGCTAATCTGACTAGTGACTAGCTGACAGATTCTTGGGTGGTGTCAATACAGTTACAAGATGATACAAAATTAATTTAGGTACCTACCTCGATTATTTAGCTCCCAGCAAACAGTGTAGGGTGTAGGCAATCTCTTCTTTTTTAGGAAGAGATTGCCACATGCAATAACCCCGCCCTTTAGGTTGGACATTACCTTTATTCTTTTTTTTTTTTTCTTCTTCTTCTTGTTTCTTTGTTCAATCTATTTTTTATAATTCCATTGTATTTTACTGTATATATTTTACATTGTCTTACTTAAAAAAGCATAATAATAATAAGACTTTCTACCCTGCAATCAAGCAAAGTCTGATGTGATATGGGTATTTGACAGAAAGTATGGGATTCATTGACAAATAGTGGAAAAGTCTCCACTAAAGTACTGACGAATCACATTCTCACATTTCTTTTCTCAAATGCTGACTGGGAGACATATATTATTTGTCATTTATTCTCTCTCTCTCTGTCTTTCTCTCTCATTTATTCTCTCTCTCTCTGTTTTTCTCTCTCTCATCATTTATTCTTTCTTTCTCTTTATCTCTCTCTCTCTATCTGTCTATATATATATCTATCTCTCTCTCTCTCTCTCTCTCTCTCTCTCTCTCTTCTTTTAATTCGGAAGTGGAGACACTTAGAGTTCCTCTCTTGTTTTGAGTGGGTGCCAAGTTTTGAATCACTCTTGTGGTTACAGGGTGGCTTTCCATTCACAGGCCCGGATCTGGGTGTTTTCAAAGGGATAGGAAAGCACTTTAGGTATTTCAGATTGTCCAATTCATTATGGGGGAGGTGGTCGAACATGCGAACCACTAAAGGACCACTACTCTTGATTGCCTTCTTCCTAAAGGAAATTATTTTTGTAATATTTTCAAACAAGTATTTTTATATTTTTGTAAGATTTTGAGACTTTATCATTTAAAATTTTAATATACCTACCTCATTGAAAGTGTGTTAGTCGTCTTCAAGTACCTTTCTTTAAACGAATTAAAAAACTAAAATGTTTAAAATAGACCGTTTCAAAACGTCTTCTTTGACTCACATTTCCGATCTAGTGATGTTAGTTAATATGAGCCATAGGTGGGGATATAGGCTCCTACGAACCAAAATATGAAAATGAAAACCTAATAAAATAAAAAAAAAAACAGTAATACACCAAATTAATTATAATTTTATTCGACTAATTTTCCGCTGATTGCAACAGAAAATGAAAACTATTAATTTAGTTATTCAATAATATTCATTTATTCGAGCGTAGCTAAAACTTAAATTGTTATTATTATTTCATGTGCAGTCCCTATTTCCAAACCCTGTTTTTAAGTCCATGTTTACAGATTTCATACGAGCAAGACATCCTGATGTTTGGAACAGGAAATACCGCGTACATTTTCGACAATTAAGGAAGAGTGCTAATAGCATCTCTCCTTTTATCATTTATCTCTCCCTTTTACACTTTAATGTGTGTAGGTTTGTGAATCTGCTGAAAAAGGAGGAAAAAACTCCGTTCTGAATGACCTACTATGTTAAATAGACGAGAGAAAAATATCAATAAAACCAAACGTAGTGCGACAGCATAGCTAAGTTTATTAGGTAAAAAATAACTAAATAAAATAAATAAAATTCTTCCAATTTCTTTCTAATATCAAAATATCTCGGAATTAATATCTATTTAGTCTGCTGACTCTTGTTTTGCCCTTAATATCGTGAAGGAAATGTAGGACATCGAAGAAGAAAAATTGCACGACTTTTCGGTGAAAAATTCACCGCCTTTACAGAGATAGCTCTACATGAAGGTAAGTATTCCCAACACGTTTTCTGTTATTTTTCACATCCTGATGATCCTGGGCTGCATTTCAATGCCTGAACGCCCTGGTATAGATAGCTAGGTACGTGTTTTATCACTTCTAAAATATCTTGAGTTTATTATTGCTGAATCCGTCATCTTCAATGGCGTCATCACATCATAACGATTAGCGTCCTGTCCGTCACCCTAATAAAAATACTGTCCACAGTACAGCCTAGTTCAATAACAACTAGGGTTATTTCAAAATGTATAATATGATAATATCACAATTATGATAATACTAGCGGACTATCGCCCGCTTTGCGGGCCGAGGCATGGCCGTGAAAGCAAAAAATCCTGTTTCGCCAATGGCAGGTGTTGTAGTGGCAATTTCGAAAATTCCCGTCTTATTGCACATCTAGACTATAAGACAAAGCTACCTACCAAATTTCAGTTTCCTAGGACTTACCATTTCGGAGAAACAGTGATGAATCAGTGAGTGAGTCAGTCAGTCAGTCAGTCAGTGAAACTCTCTTTTATAATTAGTATAGATGTGTGGTGTGTGTGTATGTGTGTGTCCGATGGCCTGGCGAAGCGGCGGGTGTAACCCTCTAATAAATATAATATTAGTTTTATTGTCATCACCTCAACCATTTACCTACCTAAGTAAAAGTATTAGTTAATTAACTTCTGTGTTTTCGATTACATTTTAACTTTTTACAAACCTAACTTCCAGGTATTTTTCTTCTTTTTCATGTAGAAGTTTCAAAATGAAAATAGTAGGATTTTCATTATTTGTAAATTCTCAGGAGGTTTGTCCCGGAATTCCAAAGCCTAGGAAGTTTGCAGTGACAGGTGCTTCCACTCCGGAGTTCATATTGAGACAGGAACCCAGGAGTTATTAGAAACGAGGGAAAGAGATGAGCAGAATTTTGATTAGATTGGAGCCCCCTTTTTTCTGTGAAGGGCTCTAATTGTTCACCTTTGTTCTTTTGTTCGTAGATATTAAATTTCTTTTAGGAAATATGTTATGAATACAAAGCCCTCTCTCTGCTGTTGTCTCTTGTCTGGAAAGTTAACACGGCCCATTGTTCAGTTCACCGGCAGCAACATGCTCAAGTGTATTGACTACTCAAGTGTTCAGAAAAAAAAAATCTTCTCATATTTCCAAGTAGTTTTTGTTGCTGCTAACTTTTGGATCGTCCGACCAAACATTGACTTGCCATTATGAATAACCCAAAGCATACAAGTTTCCGCAAGCAGAAACTCACTTAGTGAGGTCACTTCGCTCCCTCACTGTGTTCGGCTGAAAAGAAAGTGTGTGTGTGTCTGATGGGCTGGCGAAGCGGCGGGTTTAACCCGCTAGTGTAGTATATTTAACCGAGCACAGTGAGGAAGCGAAGCGACCCCACTAAGTGAGGTTCTGTTTTAACTCTTAACTTGAATCCTGGACGATTTGGCTTTCGTTTGTCTGTCTGTGTGTGTCTGTGTGTCTGCCTGTTCCGCGATAACTCTCGACCGTATACATGTTCATCGGGGCAATAGAATTTCCTATAGTTTTTGGGCCGATTCGGGCGACTCGGGGCCAAATGGGGGCCGTTTTGGTGAGAATTGAAAACGATTTTTCTATTATTATTAAAGCAAGTCTCTTTAAATTTTGTAGAGTCGTTGAGAAAATATATTTGTTTTTTATAGTGAAATTTGGTGATTGTGAAAGCTAAGGGGGCCGCACTGTGGTAAAAAATTGAATAAGGGCCAAAAAAAAAAGGGTCGGTTGATATTTTTTGATTAAAACCTATCGAGTGGGGTATTGAATGAAAGGTCTGGATGTCATCAAGCTTGATTAAACATTTATAATGCGATATTTGAATATGTGTGAGGTTTACAGTTGGAAGAACCACTTGTACTACTGCTTATTGAGCAATGCAGTGCCAAATTTACACCAAGTAAATTGCTTCAACGAGAAAACAAGCCACATTTGCTTCAGTTAGGACACAGGACCACTTCATCACCTAAGGAAGCTTCCCGTCTTGAATTTCAAACTCTGTGGTTTTGGTGGAATTTGTCGAGTTGCATTGTGCACTATTCTGTCCAGGAAAAAGGTGAAGGATGTAATAATCTGCAGTGTCGGAGACTGAGGACTTTGTGTTTAAAAACACTTTTGCTTTCTCTCTCTCTCTCTCTTTCTCTCTCTCTGTTTTCCTATCCTTCTGTAGCACTCTTTCTCTCTCCCCATTCTAATTTTCCTCCTAATGCGACTCCCTGTCTCGAGCTGAAAGTCTAAATAAAGCACTACTTTATACACTATTTTTTGCGTCACCCATCTATTTTTTATCCTTACTCCTTGTAGCTTAACCTTAAGGAGATATAACCCAGCCTACAAGAATAAAATTCCCTGATGCAAACGGACCTATGTGCAAAATTTCAGGTTTCTCGGTCAATCTTTGTGGATTTGTATAAGGAACATCCATACATACACACATACATCACGATGTGATATGACATTAACTCAATCGCGCGTTACTGAATATTTGCTGAACTTGGGACTCAAACCACCGATCTCCAATTACGAATGCACCACCTTATTGATTGTGAGGTCGGTTATATGTATATTTTCAATTTGCCAAAGCAGGAGTTACGTACTCCTTTTATCCTGTTCCTTTGAACTGTTTTCTTTTCCAGAACATTCCATTGTATCAGGGCGACACATTTTACCTCTCCAGTCTCTTTCTCTTTCTCTTTCTCTTTCTCTTTCTCTCTCTCTCTCTCTCTCTCCCTCTCTCTCTCTCTCCTCCCTCTTCCTAAAGGTATCTCCCTCATCTACAATTATTTTTAATTCACTTCATCTTCTCTTCATTCCTCTTTGCTTCTACCATGAATACCTGAGGTCAGGTCCTTGTATTGGCTTTGAGAGTCTTTTCATTAACAAGCTCTTCTTCCTCTACTGTTTCTGGTATTTTTTCTCCATCTCCCCTAACTCTCTTTCAACTCATCCTGTTCCATCTGTTGGCATTTTCATGCTTCTCTAACTTTGTCTATCAATACATCTAGCATCTCATTAAACCGATGTTTTGTCTTGTTTCTTCAGTGATATTTTCATTAAAGATTCGCTCTTCCTCTTTTTCCCTCTCTCCAAATATCCATTCCTCTTTCTCCCTTCTTATCTTTTGTTCTTGTTGTACTTTCGTAATTGACCTGCCTCTTCTCTGCTATACCTGGATTATCTATCTCTCTCTCTCTTATTACATTTTACCCATTTCTTTCTTGTATTAGTCATTGCTGGATGTCACAGCATGAGAAATACTTATTATAAGGTAATGATTCAAAAATTATTTGAATCAGTTTATTTAAATATTATAGGTAAACTTCTAAAGAGTGGTTTTCAAACTTTTTAATTTTGGTCCCTTCTTTTAAAAAATGCAAAGGGTTGCAGTGCCTTTACCAGGGAGGTTCGCGCCACCATCATCACTATCATACTATCTCTCATTCCATTCAACATTCAATCTGGCCAAAAAAAAAGTTGTTCTTCTTTCTGATTTTCAGTTTCAATTTAAAAAAGTATTTTACTGAGTAGCTCTTTGATAAATGCGTCGGAGGTTGAAATGAGCTCAGCCGCAGGTGAAAAATGCTTTTTACAATAATGGAGAGAATTTTTTATGCTTCTTTTTCTGTCTGCTTTCAGTTCAAGCAGTCTCACTTTCTCTCATTTAACCTCTCTCTCTTTCTCTCTCACTCTGCTGAATGTTTCTTACGCCTACTACTATCTGTTGCTCTCTCCAACAGATTACTTCACTTACAATCCAACTCTCTCTCTCTCTCTTTCTCTCTCTCTCTCTCTCTCACACACACACACACACTCGCTCACTTTCACCGCAGCTAAGCAAAGTTAAAGTTATGTCACAACTCACAACTACTAAAACTAGGTTTACTAAATTTTGCTCAACTTGGTACTTGAACCACCGACCTCCGATTACAAAATCCGGTGCCTTATCGATCAAACTACTGAACTCGGTCACCACACCTAAGCAACAGTTGATTAGAGAGGATTTTTTCTTAATTAAGATGATTTGACCCCAAGACAGTATAGTTGTAGTTGGATTTTTCATAGAATATGCTCTTTTGGACGCAGAAGAAGATCAAGGAAATAATCAAAATCTTCTTTCACACTCAGTAATCAGTATGGAATACGCCTCCTCGTGGTTCACCCTTTACAACGCATTGACATGCGGCTAAAGTATTGAGAATTTTGGCGATCAGACAAACTCTGCCATCAGATTTCCTGATCAAGTTTATTACATAAGTCTTCTCGCTTTGAGATAATTATGTAAATAAGCCATACGATAAATAAAAATCAGTCTGGAAAATATTTAATAGGATTATGATCGCTGGAGG
Source organism: Bactericera cockerelli (assembly GCA_024516035.1). Classification (NCBI taxonomy): domain Eukaryota; kingdom Metazoa; phylum Arthropoda; class Insecta; order Hemiptera; family Triozidae; genus Bactericera; species Bactericera cockerelli. Next base: position 16,004,679 of record CM044961.1, read on the forward strand.
TAAGACTAGCTTTCATTTCCAGTCTAGCTTTCATTTCTTACATAGAAACATGTGGTTCAAGACGAACAAACATTTGAACTAAAGTTCGCTGAAGACCATCACTCCCCTCAGCTGTAGCCTCCTGAGACCTGAATGTGCTTTTAAAAGTACATAAGACAACTTCACTTCACACTACTATCTTCTCTCAAAAACCGTCGGGAATTTTTTAAATTCCATGTACTTTTAAAAGTATGCCAGGTCTTAATCAGTACTTTCTGGAATACATGCCGAGGACTCAAGCAGTATCTGTCTTATGTACTTTTAACAGTACATCCAGGTCTAAATCAGTACTTTCGGGAAAACATGCCCAGGTCTCAGGAGGGTAGGCAAGTTGGCTTCAACAACATATTTATAAAAATTACTCATTACTTTTGTAATAAGAGAGAGAGAGAGAGTTAGATAGTAGGAGAAGAAAAACTTAGCCCGAAATTCATTAACAGAAAATACAAAAAAATTATGGTTCAAAAATTGAAGTTAACAAGAGAAAATAAGAAGTTAAGAGAAAATTCATAATTATATATCTAAATATGAATAGATTTCGTACAATAAGTACCTGCTCACCTACTCAAATTATCAAGTCATCAATTAAAAAGTTTACTTCCATAATAAGGTAATAATTACCAACCTATGTGAGTCCTTGAAAGTGAACTCAAACAAGGATTATGCATTATTGTTACCAGCTAATGGATGGAAATACAGGGTGTATCAAAAGGTCATATACAAAAAGAAATCACGCTTAGTAGAGCTCAAATAAAGACCACTTTGCTTAATAAACCCCTATATGGAAATGGACCCTAAGATCGCTAGCGCCGTCACAAGTTGGCACTTAAAAATCGAAAAATAATTACCTATTAAAAATCGAATTATTTTGCGATTCACTTGATTTTTTACATGACGTGTCCGATTGTGATTATGCTTCTTTGGTGAGTATTTGGTACTTATTCCCAGATCGGGGGCGGAGTTATGGGGGGGGGGGTCATGAAATATAACATAGCGACCTTAGGGTTCATTTCCGTATATGGGTTTATAAAGCAAAGTGTACTTTATTTGAGCTCTACTATACGTGGTTTCTTTTTGTACATGACTTTTTCATACACCCTGTATACATATAATATGTAAAAAGTACCTAGAGGTACTGTTACATTTTGAAAATATTACTTTCTGCGCAGTACATTATTATTTAGAACTCATTTTAATATCATAATTTTTATTATTGCAATAAAATTGTACATTTAATATCCTATGGGCATTTGAGAAAAATAAAATACTACCAATTTATTATTCGGTAGGCTGTACATGGCATATTATGTGCTTGTTTTATTAGTACATGGAATATTAGTATTATTGAATGATCTGCAGATTTCAACAGATAATTAACTATCAACGAATGCCTATTGTTTGTTTTGTTATGATGCTGCGCTGTTGAAAAATTAAATTTTTATGTATACCTACTCCCCTGTGTGCTGCGTGCATGCAGTTGGGTAATTACAATAAAGTGCACAGCTACACATTTTAAATACATGTTTTACTCTTTGATTTACTTGAGTCAAGGTCATTTGATTGAAATTCTATACATAGAACATTTCCATAGTTGTATATATTTATCGTACGGTACATGTACAATAATATACATATACATAATAATTATGTTCTTTGGTAAAGGAAATAAAAATGTAAATAATTTAATGATGTGTGAATTGGCAAAAAAAAACATAAATCGTGTTTTTCAGTTACAAAATAGGTAGGCATTATCATTTTTAATCGCTCCCACAAAGTCATCAACAAGAGATTTGTTGTTTTCCAATAAGTAAAGTAGGCGCTTAGACAATGATTATCTACACATTGTTTTCTAAGAGGAAGCAGAAGAGAATGAATGGGAAAGAGAGAGAAGGAAAAAAGAGGAAATTTTTTTATATAATTTTATTCTAAAGACATGAGGAAATAGAGAAAGAATTAGAGAAATGAGGAAATATAGAGAAATAATTAGAGAGATAAAGCGAGAGAGAAACAGAAAAATATAAAGAAAAAAAAAGAGAGAGAAAAAATGAGGAAAATAAGGGATAAGAGATAGAGAGAGTGCGTGAGAGAGAAAGATAAAAAGAGAGAGAGAGTGATAGAGAGATAAACTAATATCCGTTATGTCCTGAGGATGTATTAGAGTTAATTAAACAGATTAAACAACTCCTTTTTACTAGTTTTTCATTCCGTCTTTCTCTATCTCCTTCACCTCCCCTCTCATTATAGGTTTCCTACTCTCTCTCTCTCTCTCTCTCTCTCTCTCTCTCTTCCCTCTCTCTCTCTCTCTCTGTCGCCTCCTCCCACACATCTTTTCTTGATCTTCTTATTCCGCCTCCTTCTGCTTCCCATTCTTCTGATATCACTCCTCCTCTTCTCCATCTCCTATCTCCTCCTCTCATTATAGTTTTTATTAAATCCTTCTCTATCTATTACTTCCTCATCCTCTCTCTCTCTCTCTCTCTCTCTCTCTCTCCCACTCCCCTATTCCTAATCTTCTTATTCCTCCTCCTTCTGCTTCCCATTCTTCTGATATCACTCCTCCCCTCTCCTCCTCCCATTATAGTTTCTATTAAATCCCTCTCTATCTATTACTTCCTCATCCTCCTCCTCTCTCTCCCACTCCCCCATCCCTTATCTACTTTATTATCATCATTCTGCTTTCCATTCTTCTGATCTCACTCATCCTCCCATTCTCTTATCGGAGGACTTTCTTCTTTAGGGTTCTCCTCTCTACTTCTTAAGCTCATCCTTCTCCAACTCAATATAATTCCTTATCTCTCCATTTCTCTTCTCATTGATTCTTCCATTTTGTTTAATCTCTCACTTCCTACTTCCGTCCCCATTTCTCTTCTCATTTCACTCATCTCAATTTCTCTGCTTCTCGTTTTCTCTCTGTTGCCTTCTTTTGTCTCTTTATCTAAGTATTTCTTTCTCTTTGAAAAATGCTACGTTTCAATTTTTTTTTGTGCTCTTTTTTATTTATCTCTATCCCTTTCTCTCTCTCTCTTTCTCTCTCTCTATCTTTTTCTCCTTCTCTCTCTTTTTCTCTTTCTCTTTTCCTCTCTCTCTCTCTCTTTCTCTCTCTCTCTCTTCTCTTTCTTTCTCTTTCTCTCACTCTCTCTAACTCCCTCTTTCTATGTTTTATGTTTTCCTCTTCCTCAAAGGGATTGCATTATGAAGTATCTGCTTTCATGAAATCCTTTCAATCCCTTTAGGTTAGGCAAAACTATGGTACTTTGGTTTTGCCTTGCACTGGATAAATAACAATTTTTCAATATAAAAATTACAACTTTTATCAAGGATATAACATGTATGTATTGTATAATTGTATACATAATTATTATGATAATATAAATTATACAACCATTAACCATTCACGTATAATACTAAGTACATTGATGAAATAATACTCAATGCTGCGTACTTTTTTATGTAGAATTAACATTATTTTGTATAATAATTATCTTAATTAAGTGTAGATCACTGTTAAGGTAGACACAACATAATTTCCTTAGATTCTTTTAAGATAAATCTTACTGTAAAAATAAATTGTATCATATTATTTTTTAAAAAATATCTCTCGCTCTGTCTGATAAAAACATAAATCTTAAGGTAACTTTACTAAATCTTCTTATCATAATCCATATTAAGACAAGGAGCGTACAGTATTATTATTTTATTGTAGATAGTTACCTGAAGAGAACGAAACAGAAAAGATAAGAGAAGATAAAAGTTGAGAGAAAATAAGATAGGGAAAATTAGGATGAATTTATTAAGAAGAAAATAAATTAAAATTAGAAAAATAAAAAATACTGTTAGAATGTTGATAAAAGGGTATTTTATTTTCATTTTTTCCCTTACGCGTCTAATAATAATATTGATATTTGTATTTTCTACTGATCCTGTTACAAAATAGGATTTTCCGTCTTCCATCCATGTTCCATGACAAACCAAAAGTAAGAAGAAGAGCGTATTAGCTAATATGTTCTCTACAATCAAGCTTTACGAGAGATTATCTAATTAGGTACCTAGTTTTTTTTTTTTAAGTATGATTTTTTTATCATAATGATATTTTTTATGAATTAATTGTTCGAAATATGCGTAATGATTTTCATTTACTACAAGCTAGAGAGACATTTTAAAAAAAAAATTTCTTTCCTTTTCGTCTGGGTGTGCTGGTGTTCCGCAGATCCTTAGCACCGGCCGTCCCTGATTGTGACCAGTTGATTCTAATTCTGATGTATGTCCTGATTTGAATAACTAGTCAGGACGGGGAAATCGTACCAGCTACCCACATTAACCTCACCCTGGGTAGGGCCGGAAATGCCAGCCTCGCGTGTTTGAATAGAACAGAATTTTCGTCGAAAAGTCTGCCCCAACCGGGAGTTGAACTCGGGAAATTTGGACTACGGGCAGTAGTCGCAACCATTACGCCACGGAGGCTGGGGCTTGTAGAATATAGAACTCCTGCTAATTAATCTTGTTCATTCCATGCCACCACCACCATCTCCCCAATATCTTGTATTTATCTCTGGAGCCCTCAAGATATGTTGTACAGATGCAGACATATTTTATGCTACACTGGCAACACAAAGGTTCTGGTGGTTGTTGAGTAAGAAAATTCCTCCCCAATTTCTCTCAACATTCCACGAGCTAAGAGTCGAAATTCCTGAGAGGAGTCCATACGGAACGCTCTTTGAATTGCCCACTTTCTCTCTCTTTCATTGTTTCTTTGATCTCGTATCCCTGAAATTCTAAAATTTGGCCTGTGATGTGTAGACCAAAGTCTTGTGCGAGACAAAGTGGCTACCTCTGGTGTAGAAAAATCAGCACTTAGGCCATTTAGGGGTCGCCATTTATTTATGTATTAGCAGTTACTAGCTGACTTAACCTTACCTTATAACTACCTGTCAGTGTGCATCCTAAGTCTTCACATTCCATGCCTGCTTTCATCAGAAAGACAACCAATGTTCCAATCTCGATAAGGTTTCGTATACACAAAGACCAAATAAACAGGATCAGAAGAGAAAGGAGAGGATCCCAAGTTTCTACAAGAACATGATGAAACACAAATTACAAAGTTTACCTCTGAAAGGGAACTGAAATTGCTTTACAAAATAAGCATAAGTAGGTACGTCAAGTTTCAAAGTGCGTCATTTCTGTCAGAGTTGTTACATTGAAGTTTGAAAATATTACCAACCACATCAAATGAAACATTGTATAAAAAAGAGCTATTGTAAATAATCAGTCTAGACCAAGCCAATCACGTCAACAGGTTTGGAACCCTTTTATTAAACGTGTAATATGAGTATGAAGGATTTCAAATAGATTATGGCTGGGTAGAGATACAGGTGCCAGGTCCTAGCTCATGTAGATTTAAGGTCAATTCGAGGCTCTGTGATTGCTGGAAATTGATCACGTGACCTTAAATCAACATCAGCCGAGACCTGGTAGGCAAATCTTGACCCGGCCATCAGTGAACTATTTTTGTAGTAACGTTCTCTTGTAAGTATCTTGTATCGAGACAGGGCGGAAAACCTAGTACTTAGGTCCTAATAAGGGACTTGAAAAACTACTGAAATTTTGCTGATAAAACTCACACGCAAATCAAAAATAAAATCAGTCGGCGCCTCCGCGGCTGGGATGGCACGGTACATACAGCTGTTCCGGCAGAAAGAGGTTAAAACCCGCGACTTGAATGACCTATATGTTTCTATCACAGTAGGGCTCTCAACATAAAATACATACGGTCTAGCAAATTTTTGTAAAAAAGTACTGCTAAAATTTGTTCCACCTAGTAAAAAAAACCCTCTACCTTCGATGAAATGTATTTTCTAAAATTTAATGTTTTTTGTTTTTTCAGAAATACTTTGAACATTTTATTCTGTGTATTTTCACGCCACCTTTTGTGACAATGTCAGCGACTACCTTGTGCTTCCTCTGCAAATTCAATAAATTGCCCCTGTCCCTCTCTTAATCTTCTTCAGCTTTGATTTTTAGGTACTAGGCTATAATATGTAGGTATAATATTATTTTACCTTCTTGCTTTTTCCGTCCAACTTTTTCCTTTTCTTGTTTTTTTCCTAAATTAATTAAACGTCATGAAACAATTTTCTCTGTGTCAAAATTGGACCGACTCCAGATGTAATGAAACCCAATGATGTTCCTCTTGCAAATGCCAAAAAAGAAAATGCTCTGTCTCCTTATCCTGTATTTCGTTTCTCATTTTAACCGATGGAGAAGTGGCGAAGTTTGAAAAAGGATCACTTTATAACAAACATAAAGAAGCCATTGTCGCTGGTTCGTCAAATACACTGGTATGTGTAAATGCTCTCTAGTTAAGTCCGGTGAGGTTAGGACTAAGGGCCGGATAGTAAACAGGATAACAAGAAATATACATTACAATGCTCTGTTTATCCTGAAAGAATGAGACTAAAGAGTAAAGAGTCCCTTTACTATCACAGTATCCATCCCTCACCCCCAATAAGAGCCAGACCGTCCCTCAAATCGGAGTTTCAACCAATTGCGGTGTACTACGAGTATTATAGTCCGACTCGAGTGACAATCTGACGTCTACAGGTCTACACATCTACAGTAGCTGTTGACTCATCTTTAAAAAAAATAGTTACCTACCTCTTCCTATGAAGACATCCGCTAAATAGCACTGTCTCACACTCTGGTCTACGTCACAACTTTCATGTAATGTTTTTGCAAGAAATTCCCAAATCATCCGCGTCTGATGAAGTACTTACCACTTCATACTCTCCAGTCCTCAGTACTCACCAATACAATAACCACATCTACAAGCTCTAATGGCTATACCACCCTAGAGTTAGGTGGAAGTTATAACACTCAGAGCTCGCCAACAACACCACTCTTCCTCCAATACTATGTATCTATTACCTACCATTCCACTCTACCTACACACCGGTATCCACACTACAAAGCTCCAACCACTGTCGCTTTCCACTATTTATCACTCCAATTTGAAAACGTTCGGTTAGGTTTCATATAGAATATTAGAAAGTTTTTGCTCTATTTCTATTTCTCTTCCTATTCGTCTTTTTCTTTCTATTTCTATTTCTATTCTTTTTTTATTTTTATCTTTCTCCTTACTCTCTCTCTCTCTCCTCTCTCTCTCTCTCTCTCTTTCCCTTTATATTTTCTTTACTTCTAACACTTGGTTTAAAACCAAGAAAATATGCTTATATGTATATGCAATGATACAATTTCAGATGAAGAATGAATCACTTAATGTTACCTGTGCAAAATAGCGTCCTCCCATTGTCATGATACAATTCTATTAGGAAACAGTGTCCATTAATATTTTGGACACAATACTGTGGACATGCTTTGGTTTCAAATTGAAAAGACTTGGGTATGGTCGCGTTCCGACAATAAATTTAATATCTACTTACAGACAAGTTTTTTTTTTTATATTTTTATTCCAATCTCGATAGGACCTTTTTCATTCTCCAGGCAAAAAACTAGACAAGTTGAAATACTAGTTTTAGAACTTGATACTCGTTATTGGAAAAATTTGTTTTAAAAAAAAATAATAAAAAAAAATAACCATAAAAAGTAGGTATCATTTTATAATAATAATAATAATAATAATAATAATAAATCATTTTATTGTACATAAAATATTCGTGGTCGAATGTGTACAACGTCATCTTATGGACTAATTATATACTAGCTTAAAATTAAACTAAACTAAATAATATATATAAAAAAAAAAAAAAAAAAAAAAAAAAAAAATCAGAATGGGGGGATGATGGGATTTGCTGTTTAATGAAATGATGAAATTGATGGATGGAGAGAGAAGGCGAGAGAAAGAAGGAATGAAAGAGAGAGAGAGAGAGAACCATAGCAGGGATCAGGTTTTGTTTGTCTGTCAGGTTGGTTGATTGTTGTGTCTGTGTCAGTCAGGTTGGTTGGGATGTTGTGTCTGTGTCAGTCAGGTTGGTTGGAGTGTTGTGTCTGTGTCAGTCAGGTTGGTTGGAGTGTTGTGTCTGTGTCAGTCAGGTTGGTTGAAATGTTGTGTCTGTGTACGTCAGGTTAGTTGAAATGTTGTGTCTGTGTACGTCAGGTTGGTTGAAATGTTGTGTCTGTGTCAGTCAGGTTGGTTGAAATGTTGTGTCTGTGTACGTCAGGTTGGTTGAAATGTTGTGTCTGTGTCAGTCAGGTTGGTTGGAGTGTTGTGTCTGTGTCAGTCAGGTTGGTTGGAGTGTTGTGTCTGTGTCAGTCAGGTTGGTTGAAATGTTGTGTCTGTGTACGTCAGGTTGGTTGAAATGTTGTGTCTGTGTCAGTCAGGTTAGTTGGAGTGTTGTGTCTGTGTCAGTCAGGTTGGTTGGAGTGTTGTGTCTGTGTCAGTCAGGTTGGTTGAAATGTTGTGTCTGTGTACGTCAGGTTGGTTGAAATGTTGTGTCTGTGTCAGTCAGGTTAGTTGGAGTGTTGTGTCTGTGTCAGTCAGGTTGGTTGGAGTGTTGTGTCTGTGTCAGTTAGGTTGGTTGAAATGTTGTGTCTGTGTCAGTCAGGTTAGTTGGAGTGTTGTGTCTGTGTCAGTCAGGTTGGTTGGAGTGTTGTGTCTGTGTCAGTCAGATTGGTTGGAATGTTGTGTCTGTGTACGTCAGGTTGGTTGAAATGTTGTGTCTGTGTACGTCAGGTTGGTTGGAGTGTTGTGTCTGTGTCAGTCAGGTTGGTTGGAATGTTGTGTCTGTGTCACTCAGGTTGGTAGGAATGTTGTGTCTGTGTCCGTCGGGTTTGTTGGAAGTAAATTGTCTATTTTTGTATTGTATTGCTCCTCATGTTTCTTAAAGTTTTCTCACCCTCTTCAAAGCTGTAAGGTGTGGCATCTATGAGCAAGATCTTCAAAGTATCTCTAAATTGGGTCTGGTTTAGCTCCTTCCATGCTGATGGAAGATGGTTGTATAGGCGGACACCAACGTTTAGAAAACACATACGCAGAGATTTAGGATTTGCTTGTATAAAATTGTTTTTATTTCTGGTGTTATGGTTGTGTTGGTTTGAGTGTTTTTCAAGCGAAGGGGATAGTTTGTGGATTGATAGACAGAGGTCGAGTATATGCTGTCCGTATAATGTCAGAATGTTGTGTTTTTTAAAGAAAGGTCTACATGATGTGGTTCTGGATAAACCAAAAACAGCTCGAACAGCCTTTTTTTGGAGAAGAAAAATATCCTTGTTTCCTACTTCAAACCCCCAAAACAATAAGGCGTAACTCATTATACTGTGAAAGTACCCAAAGTATGATAAAAGGCTTGTTTTAGAGTCTACTTTTTGTTGTACTGTTTTTAATGCAAAAATAGCTGATGAAAGTTTAGGACAAAGTATTTGAATATGAGACTTCCAACACAGTTTATTGTTCAGGATTAGGCCTAAGAATTTGACTTCACTGGTTGGATTGATGGTTAGATTGGGGGTATTAATTGGTACGAGAGGGGGAGAGGAACCTGGACCAAAGTAGATGTAGGATGTCTTACTTGCATTTATAAACAAGAATGTTATTGTAAATAGTATAAGATTTAAAAACCAAACCACAGCACTGGGCAATCTGGACATTTCTGACACGCCTGGACATTTTAAAGAGACACTGAGAGGCACTTCATAATAATTATATTCATAGATTCTGTTTTCTGTACATTAGGTAATGTATAAGTGTAGGTATTGATTTGTGGTACTATACATAGATCAAGTACTGACCTCAGTAGCTTGATAAATAAGGCGGTGGACTTGTAACCTGGAGGTTGGTAATTCAAGTCCCGGTTTCAGCATATTATTATAATTATGTATTTAGTAAAGCGAGTTTGAGTAGTTGTGATTAACACAAATATGATAACTTAAAAAACTTTAATATCTAGTATGTAAACATTAAATTTATAATAAAATTGTCTGAATAAGACGTTTAATGAATTATTAAAAAAAAATATTAATTTTATGTGCGGCGATCAACTATTCTGATAACTCGGGCTTTTATTATTTAAGCCAATAAACCTTTGGGAAAACTGCAAGCTTGTTAGTGCTGGCTAATCTGTTCCTTTAACTCTAGCCAGACAATAATGAAATTATAAGAAATAATCGCTAATTTAGTTTTTTGCAACATCGCTCTTAACTGCGTGGTCATATCACGTTTAGGGGTTTAACCCTCAAACTATGTCTTTTTTTTGTTGATGAATCTTGAATTTTTTCATAAAACTTACTTACTTACTTCATCCTGCCCCTTCTACCGTAGGTGTAGGGTTTTTTTTTTTAATAGAATTTTTTTTATAAAAAAATATTTTTTTTTAGCTGTGACAAAAAAATGGAACTGTTTTATAAACGGAAATTCATTAAGTAAAAACGACTGTTTTTATGAGTCTCGGAATTTCACCTCAGTTTTAATTTAGTCATTCATTAAAAATACACCGGGAGCTAATCGTGCACCGCGAGGCAACATGGCGAAAATTTCTGCAATTTTGAAATACCAAGAACATTCGTTTTCGCATCGCAAATAACAAGTATTACAAATTTCAAAATAATTTTCCATTACTCCAGGATATGGAGGGTGGGGTGAGTTTGAACGTTAGAAGGCAGGGATAGGGTGGACCGGGGTAAAGAAACTCGGCGGGGTAGGTGAGTGTAAAATGAATATTTATATTTCTGATTTTTGTCCCGCTTTCAAGGGTCGGGATGGTGTGTTTGCTTTTTTTGTTTAAAATTCGCAAACGCAGTTTTTTTTTGCTGTTACTCTGTTTCTTTTTCCTCGACTAGAAAATTATAGAAAGAGGTACATGGGTATGTAAAGGGAGAGAATGAGACATTTGGAATGGGGAGATAAAGTGAAAGCATAAAAATGGGTACACAAGGAGAGAGAGAGAGAGAAAGAGAGAGAGAGAGAAACTGCTCGGAGTGTTTTGGCTGAATTGAGTTTATAGGACAGAGATGCCATAAAGAAGGTTATATTCATATTATTTAGAATTTCTGTTTTTACTGCGAATTATTTGAACCTTTGACATTTAAATACTAAGGAGTGGCACTGTACAACCCCAATAGTTTTATTTCTTTTCTCTACTTTCTATTACTTCCGAGAAATTTCTAATATTAGAAATCGGAAGTATTTGTTCGTTTTTGTAAAATAATAATATTTTTTCCTCCGATTTTAATTTTTTTCATATTTCTAGACCATTCTAGACATATTTCTCCTGAGCAACTTTGTTTTTGTGTCGGTCTGTTAACTACAATCCTTGTAACGCGCAAATCTCAGAAACTATATTTAATAGATTTCGACGAAATTTTGTATACATATAGGAGACGTATTGTAGAGTAGATGCTCCCATTTTAAATTCATCAACTTTGCACTAGCGGTTCTTGGTGATAGAGACCATGCGCCTGACCACTAAGTTTTTACTTATACGCTGAAATCTCATGAAGTTGTAGACCCGATTTTGATGAAATTTTGTATTAGCGTATTAGTGTTATTTTTTAAAATATATGATTTTTTTTCCAAGATTTTTGACAAAAAAAGTGCAAAAATAAGGTCTAAAACTTGCCGATACTGAATTTTTGTGGTACCTATTTAAAATGTAGAAAATAAGGTGTTCTACCAATCTACCATATGAAACAAATTTGAAGATAATCGTTTAGCAGTTTTGGAGATACAAGTTATTTAGAATAAAATCTCAAAATTGTCAATCTCAAACCAATCACGAGGAAGTATTATTATTGGCAGTGTATTTTTTCCTCTTTTTCTGTCTCTCTCCCTTCCCAAGAAAATAATCATCATCATTATAATTATTATTGTGATGCCATCATTTTTTAATGACTTTTTATAGTCATAAAAAAATGATGGCATCACAATAGATACAAAACGAATAAAATATTTACTTGTTTGTAAAATTTCCAATTTTCGTCTATTTATGATTTCTGAGAATTGTCCGTGATTTTTCAACACTTTTCAACTTCATGAAAACGGTCAACATGGAATTAAGTATTTGACTGACTTTGAGCAACCGAGAGAGAGAGAAAGAAAGAAAAAGAGAGAGTGAGAGACAGATGAAAAATATTTAAAATGGACAAATGGGTACCGAGGGAGAAGGGAGGGTGGATATTTCTAAGAATAACGTTCCTCGTCATCGTTTATTGACATATTTATATTATTCATAAAACTCTGACCTTAGGGAATATTAATTTTCCAAGAACCATCCTTTCAAAACTTCTTATTTGTATTTTTTGAATTGTTCAATAAACATAAATAATTTTAAAGCTGCTTCTTTTTCTTTGTATCAACCCACTACTAATCTTTTCATCTTCATAAACTCTAAAATAAAAAAAATCCTTGTACCTCAGGGTTTGTAAAGTTACATCAAGTCCAAGAGAAAAATGGGGTATTGAAGTCAAGAAAGTCACGTCCCTCAAATCGGAGTTTTAACCAATCAGAGTGACTTGAGGGACAGCCTGAATTATATTAAATATTACATATTAAATAGTATAATCTTGTTTTACTTATAATTTTGCCCTTAAATTCACAAAAAGTAAGTATCGAATAACAAAAGTCATACACATCCACTGTCCTGTATGTGACATCATTTTATTATTTGTACAGGCAGGTATCTATCTACTTTGGATTAAAAGTTTTTGAAAAGAAAATTCATCATTAAAATAATGATGAATGTTTATTTTTAAAGATGAGTGTTTTACAGCCTTTTTATTTCGTAATCATAAAACATCTGTATATGACATCATTTTATTATTTGTACAGGCAGGTATCTACTTTGGATTAAAAGTTTTTGAAAAGAAAATTCATCATTAAAATAATGATGAATGTTTATTTTTTATTTTTAAAGATGAGTGTTTTACAGCCTTCTTATTTCGTAATCATAAAACATCTTTTATGTTTTATGATTGATATGGGACGAGTAGAAGAATGATACATTAATGTTTAACTTTTGTATACATAAAAAAATAATATAACTGTTTCTACGTTGTGACAGAGCTGCCAAAAAAAAAAAAATCTTCTCGAAACTGATTTCAGGTGATATTCGGGGGAGGGCGCCGCCACTGGCTGCCCAAGGTGGCTAAGGACCCTGAGGACCCCATGGAGGAGGGGCGGAGGCTGGATGGGCGCAATCTGGTGGACGACTGGCTCAGGGACAAGAGGACGAGGGGGGTCAAGGCCAGCTACGTGTGGAACAAAGCTCAGATGGACAAGCTGGAGATGAACGTGCAGCAAGTTCTGGGTAAGTTGGTTTTATATTATTATTATTATAATATTATGCTTTATTAGGAGGACAGAGTACAATCTTAACAGTATAAAATTAAGAAAAAACAAACAAATGATAAAATAAAAAAGTAAAAAAGAAAATAACACTATAATGTCCCAGACAGCACAGTCAACTGGATGTATACCATACTGTTAGGTGGAAAAAGTCTACTTGCCCAAATGCCCACCTGGAAATCAGCTGGAGATTTCCACCTTCCACCTGACCTCCACCTGGAAATCAACTGGAAATGAACTGGAAAGTAACCCAACTTTTAACTGGAAGTCAGTTGCCCAAAGTCAACTGGATTTGTTCCACTTATTTCCAGCTACTTGTAGCGCTCTCTAGTGGATGGGTAGTAACTCACTACCACAATGTTGACATACCTATTTACCTATACTGTACATTATTCTACATAATAATCAAATGCTACGCTCTTGGTTTTGAGGTTGTAGGTTCGAATCCCATTATATGCATTTTTTTTTTAAATAATAATAGTAATAAAAATACTAGAAACAAATGTATATTAGGCATAAATTCAATTTCAGTTATTTAATTTAGAGGCCATGCATTCAAATCTCATGAAGAATATTTTTTTTGTATAAAAATAAAGTAATAAATTTTAAATAGGTTTTTTCAACACGTACACACACACAATTTTGAGTATAATTTTTTTTATATAGAAATTTGGAAAGAAAAAGAAAATAACTAATCTGTTTTAAACAACACAATTCAAATAACACTCTTTAACATTATTATATTTTTACAATAAGAGTGTTTATTATTAAAAAAATTGTCCCAAAAGTGTAAAATGCACTATCAAATTTCCATCATGTCACAAGACCTTGTACCAATGTATCACAAGTATTTCCTAAGTAGGTATAATCTCTATATATAAAACTCAAAGTTATGCATGTCTGGCTGACTATGTCCTCTTGGGGTTACAATACCAAATGGTACTCTCACTGAGAGTTCACCCCCCCTAAGCCACCTTCAACATACTAGAAAATTATCAAAATTAAAATATCTAATACAATTTTCAAGTGCACTGGTAATCAAGGGTTGGGTGGAAGAGATTGCCATAGGCAATAACCCCGCCCTTTAGTTAGGACTTATGTTTTTATATATTTTCTATTCTTTTTCATTTTCATTGTATATATTGTTTCCATTTTTTTCATTGTTAAATTAATTATTTCTATGTACATAATGTCCATTTATACCTAATAAAGCATTGTATAATAATAATAATGCGCTAGTCAGATAATCAACCTAGCGTAGGGTTCCGTTGTTTCAATTTTTTCCTCATTATGGTTGTGACCACATAATAATAAGACTCTGAGGGTTAGGTGGTAGAAAATGCTTTGAGCATAACCTTTAACCTTACCTGGTGGTTACCTTCCAGTTAAAAGTGTTATTATTATTTTTATTGGGACACCGGCCATGAGAAAAAACCTTAATGGTGACAAAATGCCAGGTTTTAGCTAGTATAGAAATAAAATAATGATATCTAATTATAAAATATGCTCATAACATGTACATAATCACAATAAAATAATAATACTATGTAAATTAAAATATATTTCTTTTGAGAAACCAAAAATAACAAAGAAATAAACTAATAGCCAGCAGAAAATGAAGATGGGGCATGGAATACACCAGTTTTCATGAAATTGCAAAACTTAAGCAATGTCTAACGGGGTTGAACATGGATTAGTGAATGTTATTATGTATTTGTAATCCTTCATGACAATTTATATACTGCTGTGGCTAATTAGAATTGCTGGGTTGTTTGCTTTGAGAATTATTACCAAAAAACATTGTTATACTTAAATTAAAACAAAATTGACTTGTTAAGACTAGTGAAATTATAAAACACAATAGTGTGGAACACTTTTTTTAAATAGATATAAAATTAACTCAAAATTTAAGGGCCTTCATAGTAATAAGGTGGTAGAGAGAGCACAATAGTTATTATTGTTATTATGAACAGTGCACAGTAAATTGGCCAATTAATTTTAAATCAAGTAATCAGGAAGCATGTCACAAAGTACCTAAACATCATTTTTTAGTGTGGCAGAACCACCTATCAGTGAAATATTCATTTTATAATAATATGTATTGTACATCTAAATAAAATCCACAGAGTGAAAAATTTCACTATCTAGCACTATGCATTCAGCTGTTTCTTTGCTTGAACCAGAACCTTTTTTTAGCCAACCTATGGTCAAGAGATCTTGAGCATAAAAAGTTCTGTTTCCCTTAACACATGAGACTAGCATTCATGGTCCTACTTTGGCTTGGCTAGGCTAGGTGAGATTAATATGGGTAGCTGGTATGATTCCAAGTGAACTGAAGGTGTTAATCCCACTGAAGGTCCAGGAACAGCAGAGTGCAGAAAGTTCGTTAGGGTCCAAGTGGATGTCTCTAGAAATGGATGGTTATTGTCAGATGAAAAAGGTGATCCAGTATTAACTGCTTCTTGTCCTCTTTCTTCTGTCACGATTTAGACAAACTAAAGAACTATTTTTTGAAACATCTCGAAAGCAAATTTGGAGTTCAGAAATGACAAAGTAAACACTTTCAGTAGTTATAAAAAAGATGTTCTAAACTAATAATATTATTTGTATTTAAAATATGTTCAAATAAATGAAATACCTATTATTTGAGAGAATTATTAATTATTTAAAACAATTCACAAAAATATCACAATTTCTGAATTTCCTTCAACAAAGGACGAGTTTTATCTTAACACTTTCAGTAGTTATAAAAAAGATCAAAACTAAATAAAATGATATTTGTATTTAAAAATGTTCAAAACTAAATAAAATACCTAATATTTAAAAGAATTATTAATTATTTAAAACAATTTACAATCACCAATATCACAATTTCTGAAATTACGACAGATCAAAGATGGCGTCTTCAACAAAGGACGCGTTTTATGTAAACTGGAAAAATATGGAACATTTCCAGCTGACTGGTCAACTGACTAAATTCTACTCATGTCCTAGCTGGACTGAGTCGTTATATTTCCAGCTGACTGCCCAGGTGACTGAGTCTAGATGGATTTTTGTTGGAAATATCCAGGTGGCTGGTCAACTGATTAAATCCATAATGGAAAAATCCAGCTGTCGGGACAGTTGGAGGTCCAGTTGACTTTATACACCTGGATATTTCCACCTTAAATCCAGACTGGAAGTCACCTTCCGTGCTGTCTGGGGTCCTACCTATAGGGCGGGTTTATTGCCTGTGGCAATCTCTTCCACCCAACCCTTCAGCGTTGGGACCATTTGTTGTGGGTTTGAATCCCGGCCTGTTCAGAATTATTTTCAGTCCAAAATTTCTCGCTTCTGGAATTTCATGGCTTTGACATCCTACCCTGAAGTAATGTGGTTCTCGCTGTTGTGATATTTTTTCTTGATGTAATTAATGCGACCAATGGAAAAAGGGCCCGTGGGGTCATGTGCCCTTTTCACGGTAATGGTTCCAATCTATCGGCCATATTGTTTTATACTTCCTTATTTTTACCTTAGCATCAGTTTGCTTGGTCAAATCCAAGATAAATTGGACTTTTCGTAGGTACATTCTGTGAGGCTGGGTACCTGGAAAGTAAAAAATACCAAAATAGACAATTTTTTCTAACATCTTATAAGGACTAAATGGACCCTTTTTTTCAGCAGTTGTTGTGATACTGTTATATTATGTTCTCCTCAACTGTATATTTATGAGGGAAAAATCATGACTGGGTCCGATCCGAACCAACGAACCTAACATTACTAGACCAGCACTATAACAAATTCGACCGCCAATGCACATTTGAAAATGTATTTTTAATATCCGTCATAATTACCTATCAAGCGTTTGTCAAGAGAACACGCGCCAGCCGGCATATATTAATATGCATAACTATTGTATATTCTAAACATTTAAATAAAATGGGATCACTGTTTTTTTGATAATGTTTAAAATAATTAACTTTTATCATTATTGCTAACATATTTGAAAGCTATGAACAACTGAACATAATGCAGTTGAATTCAAAAGGATATATTTGGGTCAGACGATTTCTGCATACATGCATTACAAAGTACCTACACTCAACGATACCATAAATGAACTGTTATCGATCGTTGATTGTTCTTTTATAACGAACATATTTGCGTACCTTTGTACCTAGAATCTTTTTCTTTTTTTGATAATTACAACAATAATAAAGATGACTCGAAGAAAAATATATGGAAGATAAAATAGGTAATAAAGTATGTGTCTATTTAGACCTACCTATTTATTTATTAAATGGGTATTTATTATACTCGTATTTTTGCGTAAGCTTGATCGATAAGGCGGTAGACTTGAAATCTGGTCGGTGGTTCGACTTCCAAGTTGAGCAAAATTTTAGTAAAGAGAGCTTCATTTTTAGTGATATAACACGAATGTTATGATAACTTATACTTTCATGTCATGTACTTAAATGGCAAACTTTTCGTGCTGCCGAGTGTGCATTGCAAAAGAACAAAAATACTAGAGGAATCAAATCTGAATTTTCAGAAGGAAATCTGCATAACTGTGTTCCACACTCTGTTGCCTCCATACAAGTTGCAACTTGTTATTCCAACTGAACGGCATTTTATTGAGAGGGAGAGAGGCACAAGGGAAAGGGGAAGCAAGCAGCAGAAAGGGAAAGAAAGGAGAGAGATGTATTAGAGAGAAAGAGAAGATGATAAAGATAGAATCAGGGAAGAGGAAGCTGAAGAGAGCAAGAGATAGGCGTGAGGGAAAGTGAGGAGAAATAGAGAGGAAGAGAGGACAAAATAAAGAGAAAGAGATAGAAGGAAGTTACGAAAGAGAGAGAGAGAAGAGAGAGAGAGAAAGAGAGAGAGAAAGAGAGAGAGAGAGAGGAGAGAGAGAGAGAGAGAGAAAGAGAGAAGAGAGAGAGAGAAAGAGAGAGAGAAAGAGAGAGAAAGAGAGAGAGAGAGAGAGAGAGAAAGAGAGGAGGAGGAGAATTTCAGAAATCTATGCTAAATGTGATTTTAAATGTTCTCAATCTCTTGTGCTGTCATAACACAGCAGCTCTCAAAATATGCATCGGATGGTAGCAACATGAAATACCTAATAATTTTTCTTTTAACCGTTACTCGTAAGATCTGATATCATCATAACGTAAATGCTTCGGATTAGTGAAATTAGGTAACGTGAATTGAATTTTCCATAAATAAAATACCTACAATAATATTGCTTCAAGTGAATAAAATTCGGATCTAAGTTCCGACCACGGTAGCTTCTTGAAATTCTAGGTTTTTAGTGGATAGAACCAAAAGATATAGGTACCCCTCGGTGTCTTTAAAAGATTTCCCCCCGCTCCTTAGAAAAATAAATAATATTGTATGTCATCTGTATCCCCTCACTTCTAGGTCTGTTCGCCTACTCCCACATGGACTTTGCACTGGACAGGGACAAGAGTGGAGATCCTAGCCTGGCGGAGATGTCAACCAAGGCTTTGTCCATCCTCAAGAGAAACCCTAAGGGTTACTTCCTATTCATTGAGGGTAAGAATGGTTTTGCTTTGAATTAATTTCTTTTTCAAACAGATGCAGACTGCCGAGGAATGCCTAGCTTTTTTTGACAATTTGACTATCAGTGTTTTTATTGAAAAAATTGAGTTCAAAGTGACTTATGCAGCAAAAAAAGGCGAAAATATGCAATTGCATATGCAAGCGAAAAGCCCAATATATGCAAAAATGTAAACAAAAAGCCCAATATATGCAAAAATTAAACAAAAATGTAAACCCATAAACTCACTGAGCCAGGACTTAATTTTACTTTTGTCAACTGCCATTGTAATGTTAGTATCTACCTAAGTCAAAAATGCAAATTTTTGACTTAGGTAGACACTAACTTTACATCCTTTATGTAACTCCTTTAACTAGAGAAATGCATACACATTTCTCGAGTAAAAATCAGTAGAAAAGTTAATCGTTTACAAACACAATAAATTCACTGCAAGTAGAAAACAGCCGAAAACTAATAGAGAGGAAAGAGAACAGAGAAAGAAATACAATACATGTAGGTACCTACTCCTCTCCCTGCCTATCCTACCCTGCTGATACGTGGAGTGCAGATGAGAGTGTTGCAGACGTGTTACGACACGTTTGATCTTGTTTCAGTAGGCTAGCAGGCTAGCTGCTTGTCAGTACTCAGTAGGTACCCACATGACTTCACAATGAAGGTAGGTAGGTACTCTCACAAAATGTGATTTTACGATTTACGTCCTAAGATTTGAATGGACTTCGGTAGCTCTGAGTAGGTAGATAGTTTAGATACCTACTTACCGAATTTTTCCCCCTAATAAGCCCGAAATATGCAAATTTTGGCCAATATTGTGGAAATATGCAGGATTTTGCTTAAATATGCAAACTCCGAAAAAACCGCCAAAATATGCAATTGCATATGCAAATATGCAATATGCAAAAATCCGGGCTCTACTGATCACCGATTGCAAATAATACCAGTTCAAGAGATATAAACGATTAGGTTAAATAATTTGTATGAACGCCGTGTTATTTTGTATGTATGCAATGTGAAATACATAAGCAAATCTATTTCTACTTTTTGTGTTACTGACGTAAAATTCTAAGCACTGTAAGAAGTCACCGTGGCAGAGTGAGTTAGCGCGCTAGTCATTGCACGCATGGTGACCTGGGTTCGATCCCCAGCGGGCTAGGAATTTTCTCTGTACTTGGATGTTCGAGGTCATGTCATACCTCGTGAGGAAAACTGAGTTGTTACTTGTATGAGTAACGTCCAGTGGCGGCATTACCAGAGTTAAAAGAAATTAATGTAATTGAATAATTCGAAAAGTACACGAGGCTCTTAGTAATGCTGCGCTAACCACAAAAATTGTGAAGAGGCCTTGTGCTTCACCACAGTTAAACCAACCATACGAAGCACCGTATTTTATCGGAGGCGTTCTCCACATAAGGATCTTTTCGTTAGATTAGGTAATACTCTTTTATTTTACAAGGAAAGTTAAAGTATCAGCGCATCATTATTATGCAATTTATGATAGGCAAAGGCGTCTACCTACACTAACCAGCTAGTTTCAAGTGATTTATTTCTCTGAAACTTTATGTATCCTATAAAGTTAAATTATTATTACAAATAAATGATACTTAAAATAATTACGTAATATGTTCATGCAACTAATGAGACTATAAAGAGTCATTTTCCTCTCATACGCCTACTTAAATTAGAGGAGGAGGTATAATGAATACAGGATCATAGTATTACCTTGTAATTGTTTACAATTCTTACATATTACACAAAATATATTTTCAGGTTAAAGCTTGTATCTTTCTCTGCTTTAACACTCTCACTGCCAGGTGTTTCCATTGGGAACAATGCAATTTCATTTTTCGAAAGCCATTTGAAACGAACTCGCTGTGAAACAAACTAAGTACTAGACCAGAGAAACTATTATCTCATAACAAATCAATGGTAAGTGAGTCCACTTGGATACACCGCATTGTCAAACTATCTACTTGGTGTGTCCAAATGGAAACACTTGGCCCGGGAGCTAGGAATGGTCTAATTTAACCTTCTAACCAATACTTTTAAAAGAAATATCACCTAATAATAATGTATTATTATAGAAGTTTGTTTATTTTACAACAAAAGTTCGCAACAAGCAATTTTCGCATTTTTTGTCATAAAAGAAACCTTTTCGATTCCTCAGGAGGTCGCATTGACCACGCCCATCATTACAACAACCCTCACCGCGCCCTGGACGAAACTCTGGCCCTAGAAGAAGCCCTACTTCAAATCCTGGCCCTAGTGGACCTATCAGAAACACTAATAGTTGTCACTGCGGACCATTCTCATGTGATGGCCATCGGAGGCATGTCCACACCTCGAGGCAACCCTATATTGGGTGAGTAAAAAGTACACGTGTCTGAATAACCTAGTTCTCATCTTCATCATTTCATAATGTGTTTATTTTTTGCAAAAATCTTTTTCTGAAGAAAATCTTACCTACCTTTTGGAAAAAAGCACTACAAGTTTCTAGGAAGGAAAAAAAATTGAACGGTTTCTTTTTTCTTTCATTTTCCTGTTTGATTGATGTTGATTTGATTGATCAAATTGGCGTTTTGGGGTGTGCAAATAATCAGAGGCTGAATTATTAGGGTGTTTTTCCTTGCCAACTTTTTCGTTCCTAAACCAACCCGAGATTGCTATTTGCTCAAAATTTATCAATCTTTAAGTAAGGTTATCATAAGAGTGTTAATCACAATCATAATTAATTAAACTCACCTTACTCACAGTCTGGCTGGGGGACTATAAACAGGGAGTAGACCAGTATTGACTTGGTTCTGGAGGCCCTTGTCAATTATTAGCCTCCTTGTAAAGACAGTGATAGAAGTGCTGAGTCATTCCTCCTCTGCCTGGCTACCATCGTTCACGATGACGCCACCCTATGATGATTACTCAATATTTTCTTTACTAGAGACTCGAACCACCGATCTTATTGTTACGTTATTGTCTCCTCATCAATCCATCAACTGAGATTTTATCCAACTTGTTTTACTCCAGGCATGGACAGCAAAGTCTCCGACATCGACGGACTGCCCTACTCGACTCTCCTCTACTCCAACGGGCCCGGCTTCTCGAATCCGCGCCTGGTTCCTTCTAACTCATCCCTGGCGGACAAGAATAGCGTACACGGGGCAGGGGTTCCCCGCCACTGGGCGACCCACTCAGGGGAAGATGTGCCCGTGTTCTCGCGGGGGCCCCTGGCGTCCGTGCTGCTTACAGGTACTACCCATGTGATTTAGTATTCACTATCTTAATTATAAAATTAATTTACATTTATATAAAAATAAATTAAAGATTTTTTTATTTCGTAGGGTAGCTGGTACGATTCCCAGCGAATGGAGGGTAAAACCACCTTTCTGACTATCTCAAGTCAGGACGTTAAAACCATATAGAATCAATGACATGAAAGGAGCCTAGACATTGGATCTGGGGGTCCATATAATCCTCTCACCACCGTGATTTAGGTATCTATCCCAAACTCTCGGACACGGAATTATTATTATTATTATTTCCTAGCCATTAAACAGCAGCTACTATAGATCCTTGTGGCCTGTGTTGTAGCTTGCCCAACAAAACAGTTGGACCAAATGACTCTCAATTTGGGACGTTTGAGATTTTTTTTTCAATTCCAAATAGGATGCCAGCCACGTTCAAAAAACTCAACGGTGACAAAGTGTGGGGTTTACGATACTATTTTATAGGTACAATAAGATTGTATCAAAATTAATGATCGTATACTCACTTCCCATTCGAAAGGTCCCGTGTTCGAACATCTGATCCGAAAAAAATTGTTTTCAGAATTTGTTTAGAGTTTTATGTAAGACATTCCGGTACACTCGTGTTGACCCAACACCTAAATGCGAAGTGTTATGTCACGTCTGAACCATCAGAGGGAAGGTACACAACAGAATGAGCAAGCTTAAACACAGACCTCAAACGTCTGTAGTAGGTGCTGCTTCATTATGTCTGTGAAATAAAAAAATGGCTATAAAGTCAGAGAAGTATGAAACACTCTAAAAATAACCCAAACTATATTACCACAAACAACTGGACTTTAAGCTCAACGTCCCCTCATCATCAAGCGAAATAGCGCCATCAATTTGTAATAGATATGGCGAATGGCTTTCAATAAACGAATCTCTTCCATAATATAATAGGTATGAACGATGAACGTGTATAGCTCTATAGTAATAATTTATTATTGATAATAACGTAGGTTAGGCACAAGTTTAGTAATGATTTCAAGTTTGTTTTTATCGTAAATATTTTAGCTCATTTTAAATCGGAAAAGCCGGAAGGTATTATGTGTATTTATAACAACATAATTATCATAATATTAGGTATGTATAATTGTATAAAAGTAGATTTAAGCTCAATGATAACTGAAAATTTTAAACTCATGTGCTGTTTTGAACTCGTGAAAAATGATAAATATTTTATAAACTAATCATATATTCAACATTATTTTATTTCACTCCAGTTAGGACATCATCGTAAGAAAAATATTGTATTTAATTACCTATTTATAATTCTAAATATTTATCTAATAAATAATTTCTTTTATATGTAATTAAATTATATTATATAATACGTTTTATACATGAAGAATTTCTTTTTACTGTAAACATCAACATTACATTTTTTTTCTCTAATTTTTTCAACTTTTTTTTTACAGATAATATATTTCTGCCATTTGCAATCCAGTGGGCAAAGTACTCAGAATACTTCAGTAATTTCCCCTCTGGATTACAAGTGACTAATTTTGGAATAATTAATATCGTGCCTTCAGTTCTCCTGTATCTTGTTTACAAATGTTGCCAACTTTCTTTATAAATCGCATTGTTTCTTCTCCCCAAGGTCCGAGCAAAATGTATTTAAATTGTATTTTCATTACGTATGAGGAATAATGAAAAATACGAAAATTTCAGTGTGACGCTTGTTCCACAAAAGTAGTGGGTTTGAGATTCAGAACCAACAATATATTGAGTACAAAGTAAGAGTGGAATTGTAGAATGGAATTAGGAATTCACTAATGAGAAATTTAATGACAAAATTAGCAATAGCTTTTGGACTACTCAGTAAATGAATTTACCAAAAGTTTAGATTTTAATCACACGAAACTTTAAAAATTGTTGTTGTTATAGCCAGCTTGGCTACAGCTGGATGGGTGAGTGATGGTCTCCAGCCAACTTTATTTCAAGGTTGGCTCGTCCTGAACCACATATTTCTATGTGCGATCAACCATCATGAGGACTTGGACTTTTATTTATAAGCCATTAAACCCAGGGGAACTGCAAGCTAGCTTGTAAGGGTTGGCTAGTCTGTTCTCTGTTTATAGTCCTCTAGCGAGACACTGGTCTTCTCCTTGTTTAACGTCCCCCAGCCAGACTAAACTTTAGACATTGTGACCTCTCCTCAGGCACGATGGACCAAAGCTACATCCCGCATGCCATCGCTTACATAGCCTGTATAGGAGACTACCGAGAGAGATGCAACGGGACACGAACCTTCAACCTCTCGACTGCGGGGATTCTGAACATCTCCAAGGCTACCACGCCACCGGTAAGTTATCACCATTTTTTTTTTTTTTTTTTTTTTGACGTTGCATTGTACTATTTACATAATGTTAACTAGATCTATTGTAGTGTATTTTATTATTATCTACACTGGTTGGAGTTCCACAAGGGAAGCACAAATTATCACACCGACCTCTATTTAGATCTATTGTGACCAGTTGATTCTAATTTTGATGTACGTCCTGATTTGAAGTAGTCAGGACGGGTGTTTTACCCTCCATTCACTGGGAATCGTGTGAATGGTACTTTAAAAACACGAATAGTATAAATATGGTAAGCTGTTTTACCATATTATATTAGTTTCACCCTCTCAGGACCCTGAATAGGTCCGGAATATGAGCAGAAGAGACATTTTTTAGAGTTGATAGATTCGAAAACGGGCGCGAAATACCTTTAAAATTTATCATGCTGTCCCGGTCTGTCCGGTAGCTCAGTGGTAAAGGCGGCACTCTGTGAATCCAGAGATTCCAGAGGTCTTGGGTTCGAAACCCAGCCGGGACATGACAAGTTCTCCTCCCATTTGGGATTTTTACCACATAATAATATGTCTTCGGCTTACTGCTGGAATAATGGGTCTTTAATAGTCCTAATCGGACAGTATAAATAAGGCGATATTATTATTATGCTCTTTTGACACGTGATTGAGACGTGATTGAGAGAGACCACCATTTCATGTCTTCACCTTCATCAAGCTGTTTATAAAGCCTGTTTTACAGTCAAGAAAAATTGCAATGTTGGTTCTACTGTTGTTGACTTTTTCTACCTAAATGAAAATTGCTATCATAAAATTTTGAAATTTTAGTAACACAGTATTAAATTTTGTATCAATTCGAAACTTTGTTATCGTCGAATAAATACATGTAAATAATTCATTTGAATAATGGAGGGTACTAGGGGCGTGTTACTGCTAGCTCTTGCGCTACTATACGAGAGGCGGAGGGTTAAGAGACTGGTACTTGATTTCTGGGTTTTAATAAAAACTATTTTCGTGTAAATAAATTACTGCGTTTCATTTTAGTTTCTAGTGCAACAACATTCGAATAATTAAACTTTTGGATTTTTTATGATGTAATATTAAATTTATTGTACTAACTTGGGTTTCTCTGTACCTCCTTTGCTGCGGGACATTGAATTTAAAATAAACTAAGAACTAAGTTATAACCAAAAAGTTAATTTAGACAGATTTTTTGCATTCTACTTTTAGCCAAACAAGTTAGTAATATAAAACTGTTGAAACAGTCTCTTTCACTCAACGAGGTAATGCTACCTGCATGTTAGGTACATTGTGCAAGTGGGATGGATCAAGTTTATCACCTGTGATTTTAATTGCCTTGTAAATAATAATAAAAAGTTGTAAAATTTTCCAAACGGCCGCTCCTGTTTAAAATTAAAATTTCATTCTAATGTCACGGCTTGTTCTCTACTTCTGCCCCCAGGCGTGCATCGTGCCAAACAACAGCAGAGATGCCGTCGTGCTGGCGAGCAGCGTCATCCGTGACGACCCAGGAGGGGGTGTGGTCTCCAGTCGAGCTCCGCCCCTCCCTCCTCCCACCGCACATCTCCTCTGCATTAGCTCTGTGCTAGTCACACTCGTGCTTGCTCGGGTGGGCGGAGTCGGGATCCGAAGCTTGCCGATTGTGTCGTGAGAAATGTAGGCACTCACCCTGTTTGGGTCCAATTTTTGTATGTGAGATCACTCTCACTCTTCTAATCTCAAATCTCTCTTTCGATCGTCAAATAACGCATTAAGAGGTACTAAAAGAGATAAAGGGAAGTTGAAATAGATGCCGTGCGCATCTTTTGTATATTATCTAATGTGGCCTGATGCACTATCAATTAAATTATATGAATATCTAGGTACATAAAAAAAGATATTATATAGGCGTTCTATATTTACATAAAGCGCGTTTTTGTGTGAAAAACTTGCCATGACTGTATGAAGTTACCTACCAAAGTATGAAACGTTATATTTTACAAAAAAATATTTTTCCTTTTTTAAATGTAAATAGGTTTTCCTTCGTCTTTCCTGTAAAACATACCTATAATCCTTTTTAAAATCTCTTTATCATGTATTCAATATTTTATTTTACCTACCTACAGTTTTACCTAGGTATACTAAACTTCCCCCCTCCTTCTCTCGGTCTTTAATGTTAGAAAAACATGAAAAAATCACCTCTTGTGCTCAAAAAATAATGATTCCCTTCTTGTATTAAAGTTAATTAAATCTTTTTGTTATGATTTTATTAATTATTATGTAGGTACCTACAGATCTACATTTTATAGGTACATTTGTGTAAGTAGGTACCTATTTGAAAAGTCGATTGAAAAAATCTTAAAAAATTAAAATTTAAAAGACATCTAATAATTATAATCAGATTTTAAATTTATTACTTTGAATTTATTACTAAATAAATTTAAAGTAGACATAAAACTGGATATATAATAATTTTAAATTTTTGGAAGGGTAGGTACACCTTTATTCCAATCCTTTTGACATATATATAGCTATCTGTAAAAAATATATGTAAATAATTAAGTATATATTTTATTTATTTCTGTAAATAAATCAATATAAAAATAATAAAATTATCACAGTTAAACTGCTTGAATGTTATTTTTCTTCATCTTCAAATATATATTTGAATGTAATTTTGATGTCTATATAAAAAACACTAGTATTTTTTATTTGTTTATATCTTTACTGTAGGTCAGGGTTCCCAATTAGACATGGCCCGCGGACCACTTTTTTGGTATTGTCCACAGAGCAACTAAACCAACCAAAAAAAAGTTGGATAAGATTTATGTATGTATTTCTATTTCTTGTTACTATTTTTTATCGATAGTCTTACTAGTTATGTAACTTACTATCTACCTAGGTACTCTAAAAATTTAATCCATCGGATTAATCTCAGGATTAATCCATGGGTATAAGTGGATATAGCATATAGCATGTAGTTAGGACCTAGAATTGAAGGTACCTATTATAAATGCATAAGAAATATTAGAACATGACATGTCGTCTCCTGAAATAAGTTATTTTAGGTATTTTAGATTGAGTCTGCCAATATTGGAACATAACTTGAGCCAACAGGACTTTCTAGAGAAGATAGCAAAAATCCTGACGGCATAACAAACACAGCTTTGGAGCGGGACCCTGCCTTAGTATGGAATGCCACTTGCGCTGACTCTCTTGCTCCAATCAGTAATATCAACGAGAACGCGGGTCCTGACTTATCACACAAAACACTAACTCATCAAAAACTTAGTATAAACAACGTCTAGCTTTTTGAATACTTAGATTGGTGACAATTCTGGTTTGAACGTATTCCGGGTCAATTCAGGTTGAATGAGACTTATGAGAGCAGCTGAATGGGGTTTGTTCTACGTAGATCGCGGCCCGTTCCCAAGAAACATAATAGTTCATCTTATAGGCAGTACCTACTAGTTCATGACAGACCACATCCCAATCGAAACTGAAATTGAAAAGGACCATTGTAGAGAAAATTCGTGTTGGGAACACCAACACGAATAGGTAAGTGCGAAAGGCTGTGTAAACTCTAGATTGTTATCCAAAAAAGGTCTGACTGACTTTAGCCAGCGTTACCGTCGTGCGTACGTCGATAGGATTTGGAAGGGTGACCATAACCACTGACCATTCAAATTCGAACCCTCCTGATGCTGACTATTCCCGGCCCAACCCAGGCTGGGCGAGGTTAATTTGGGTAGTTAGTTTGTGTGTTTCCAGCCCATTGAGGATAAAACCTCCGCCTAGAATGACCTAGATGTTGAGGAAACGTTATACCTATGCAAAAAGAAATAGGTCACACTCTACATGTCAGAGACTTAGTGGAAAATATTATAAAATACGATTACAACAAGGCTGGATGAGGTTAATTTGAGATTAAGCTAGCTAATAATAGATTTAAGTCATTGAAGCCGGGATCCCACTGGGTGCAACATTTTGATGCGCAAACGCTGCGTGCGCATCGTTTTGTCTCGCATATTAAATAATGGGACATGTTGCAAAGTATTGCAAAGACAGTGGGGTTCAATCTCATTAATAATTCATCCTAAAGAAAGTGTGGGATATGAAACGTTGCGCAGTGAAATGTTGCACTCAGTGGGATCCGGCTTAACCCTTATCTTGGCAATGTATCCATATGGATACCAAACTTTTTTACTTTCCTTATCCTATAATAAGGAAAGTATTGTATTCGTCGAAAATTTGACCTACCCAGTTTTTCACATTTCTGGACGAATCATAGCCTCAGGATACCAAAAAAGTTGTTTTCAGCCATTGGTCCGTGCGTCTGTCTGTGTGTTGTGTGTCTGTATGTCTGTGTGTCTGTGTGTAAACAGGATATCTCGAGAACGGTAAAAGCTGCAGACTTGAAATTTGGTATAAACATTAATTTTATATACCAGACGAACCACGAAACTTTTGGTTGAAATCGGCCGCAAGATGCGGCCGCAGGGCCGCAAATATTGGCCGCAACCGCCGCTTCTTTGAATTGGTTAAAGATACAAAAAAAGTTAGAGAACAACATTTTCTCTGATTAAAAAAATAATAGGGGTTTACTCTGATCATTTTTTTGATATCTTGAACTTTTTGGAACCGAGCCCCAATTTACCGGTATTTTGAGGGGACCCGCTTGGACTAACTTTTTTATTATTCACCCTAGATGGGGGTTGCGACATATCAAATCCAATGATTTTGAGGTGCTGATTACGAATTAGGCACTGAATTTTAACTATCTGTTACCGTTTAGTCATCAGTGGCGGAATTCGACTTCTTTTTGGGGGATAAGGAAAGTCGTGTGATGTTTACACCAGATTTTTTTACTCTATTGGCCCAAAATTAATCCTAAAGCATTTTTTCTTCCACAGAACATTTAAAATTATTTATTATTTTTTAGGTTTTATTTAAAGTGGCAAGATAGAACTCTTCCATCTAATCATCCAATTCTCATCCTCTTTCACTTTTTCAATAAATAAATTAAACATTAGAATTTGAAATTCTCTGCCAAGATAAGGGTTAAGGATTGCTACAGAGGGAAGCTTTTTTTCGAGAAGACGTGAAAGAGTAAGATAGTAAGAACATTGCACATTGCATACACATAACAGAGTGAACGAAAAGTCCCGGAACGGATTTTTATCTTTCTAACGGCTCAAAATTTTGGTCACAATAGATCTTACTAGGTCGCAGTGTTAATTGTATGGTGTTTCAGACGAAACCCTGCAACCAGGTTTTATAATAACGGCTCAAAATAGAGACTTGAATTTTTGTATAAAGTTCCAAAGCAAAATTGTCTATTTTTATATGGAACCCCCTATATTTTATTTGATATTCGAAATCTACGTTACAATCTACACATAATTAACTCCTCACTCAATACGTTGTTCAAATGGATCTTTGATCAACCCCGCTGAATCATGAATTTTTCTTCGAGAAAGTGATCTGTTGCGGCCGTTTTTTTTGTGCAAAAGTGCACAAAAAAATTTTTAACTGGCGATCCTGAAATCATAACGCACGAATGCAATGCTTTCAATCATTAATGCGGGTTGCGCAGTTTCACCACTGAATATATGATCTCAGTGAGTTTCACCCTTAAACTTTAAAGATAACGCAGGAAACCAAACTTTTTTTTTCTTCTTTAGTACTAATAAGTGCTTTTGAAGGTTTCAGCTTCTTCTTTCTGTTTATTTAAAACATAAACTACCACTACCAGCAAATTTATAGTAGTTTAACCGTTCAAACAAATTGTGAAAATGTGGCCGAAATTTGAAGTTTTCCGCTTTTCTACCAAGCAAAAAAGATCCGTTTACAAAATTCAGGAAATGAGGAAAAAAAATAAAGAGATTTCAAGCTCAAGCTGTTCGCAGTTCAGGGGCAAGGCCGTAAACCTTAAAATTAAGCAGTGTTCCTGAGGAAAATCTCAATAAAAAAATGTATGTTCGGTACAGTTAAACAAAAAATTAAATAGGTAGAGGTATTCAAATGAAATTCTAGCTTTTGATTGTCCATTTCAAAATCGCACTTTCCAGTGTTGCCGCAGCGAATTTTCCTCAAACATGTCGGTTTGTTTACAATTTCTTTCCAATCAAAATTTCAAGATTTCGACTTGAAAAAGAGGAAAGAACGAAAGAACCACAAAAGACGTGCATTTTTATCAAAATTTTGGGTGTAATCTGTGTAATGTCAGTTTGTTTTACCTTCAGTTGAAAATTATACCTTATTATACTGATATTAATCAACTGGTTTTACTTTCCGACGTTTAAAGATGGCCAAAATTCCTCATTAGTAAGTAGCCGTAGCATACCCTTCTTCTCTTTGGTGGAAGCCTATTGTGTCTGATCTGATGAAACTACTTCAGCAATCCAACAAACAAGATCCTATTTTGGCACTCTTTTCCAAGATGCCCTGAATTTATTTTGATTATTAACCATGTTCCTGGCATTGGTCACATTGAGCAATGAGTATACAGTATTTAGTGAAGCTCAGATTGATTAAGATTAAATTTATTTGAATACTTTTGGTCCCTTGTTTTTAACTTGCAAAGTGATCATTCAGAAAAACAAAATCTTTACCAGATACTTTCATGAGCATAACTCTACATAGGAATGAATATGAATTGGTTATTATTTACTTGGTTGCCTATCACACCCCTGTCAGCCAGCCATAGATGAGGGATTGTGGCTGGTAAGAATAGACACTTACAGGATCTGTTAAGTTAAGTTAAGTTAGAATAATAATATACCTACACCTCTAGGGAAATATCTAGGTAAGATGACAAGCTTAACACTTCAATTTTGCCCAGGTAGAGGCATATTTCACCTGTATATCATAATAAAACTCTATTTTCTAGGTAGTTTTACGCTCACTCTTTTAGACCATCCAAAACTTTAGTGTCCAATATCTTCTAAAGAAAAAGTGATATGAACAAAGTTCTCAGAGTTTATCCCCTCTTCACATGGTGTAATTAACCCAGAAAAAGAAAAAAACATTTTTAACCTTGATTTCTGAAAATTTATATAAAAAAACTCAACGGAAATCCGAGCCTAGACTCTAGGGTAGTGCTGGTATCACGCAGAATAACATGACCCTCTATTGTTTTTTTTTTTTTTTACCTTAAATCGCACCCTTGTCCAAGTTGTTAGAGAAAGAGAAAAATACATTCTCAATTTAGATTTGTAAACCTAGAGCCACCACACATTTTCCCTCATTGGTATCCTTACTTGGCGCCAAAGGGTAGCTTCATATGACAAGCTACATCTTGTGCACTGTACTATGGACTCAAAATAGTCACCCATCGAGTCCTAATCTTGTTTGACTTTGCTTAATTTCAGTGATCTCGTGAGAACTGAACAGGTGTATTCAATAAGCATTTGACAAGCACTTTAAATTCTCTTTGCCTCAAATAATGTTAAATCTTAGAGACAATTCAACATTTGTACAATAATGACTGTGTTGCCATAAGACATCAAATTCTTTGGGTAGTAAATTAATTCAATGCAAGTTCAAAAATCAAAATATGCAAAATTAATTATTATAAACTTAGGTACCTAGGTAATTAAATAAATTATTGGATCTATCAATTCACCCGTCCAGTCATATTGACCCTGAAACTAGTAAATAACAAAAATATGAAATATCTACCTAAATTATATGTTGTTTCTTATTCTGTCTCATTTTAATTTTAGCTCCGAGGGCATTGTCACCAAGCAAAATATTTTTGAAAATTTGAATGCTGTCAACCCAGATACCAATGAACTTAAAAATCCACCTCAGCCAATTGTCAAGAAGAATAAGCCAAGGAAGAGGAAGAGCAAGTCCAACAAAGCTAACAAAGAAAACAGGTAGGTTTACATGATCAAACAGTGCATTTCATCTATGAGATGAAAGGATTTATCTACTAGCAAAATAAAACTTGTTTCATTTTGGAAAACATTGTTTTACTTCAGGATTGTCTGAAATTTAGTATGATTTTAAATTTAATTAATGGTAAGTAGGTAAAAAAAAACAACTTTCATATGTGATGAAAAGAAAAGATTATCTTGCATTTCAAGTTCATGTCCATGAAGTTTTAAGCAGTATCATACTATCTATCTTACAAGGTTTGTTGCTACCCCATGAACTGACCTTGGCTAATATAATCCACATGGTGTTGAATTTCAATATCAAATTACTGTTTATTTCAATTTAATTTTTTTTAAAACATTGTAACTAGAGAACATAACGTATAGTTAAAGACACAAAAAATGGAAGACATAATTATGACATATATTTTTTTATTGCCACAATTATGATGATAATGGATATACTATTCCTCCTACTTCCTATTTTATTTATTTTACACACTGAGATCATATAACATAGAGGGAACCCAATGTATCAAGATTTGCTTCCAGTAGGGACCACCAGCTGATTTCAAAATCAGTGCCGGAGTTGTAGTAATTTTTATCTCTCAAAGGAGTGGGTACCTAAACTACCTAATTCTTTTAAAATAATACTTTTACTTTTTTCATACTTACCTCTTAGTTATTTTTGTCTTTGCTTCCTCTTTTACTTTCCTTATTTTCTACTTATTATGTAGTAAGAGTTGGTATCTGATGTGAAAATTAAGGATGTTTAGATATCTGCCACTGCATGAGGTAAACAAAAAATTCAAATTAGTTGAACCAATCAGAGGCCGGAATTTGTTGAAAGAGGGACCATCAGCTGTTCAAAGTTGGACACATAAATTTGTTCATTTGAGATAGGTAAGGTTCCCTCTATGTTATATGATCTCAGTGATTTTACAAAAGAGGTAGACACAAGGAGAACTTTTTCACTTTTTCTGATAAATTATATTTTGCCTGGTCAATTTTTTATAGCAACAACAATTCTGACACACCAAACATCAATGAAGTACCAGGTGATGCTAAGAATGATGTTGCTGCCATGGATACAGATGGAAATCTTGATAACTTGGATACTGAAGTTATTACTGAAAACAGAACAACTGAAGACAGGTTAGTATTTTCTAACAAACAAATATGCATAATTTACTGAGCTGTGTGCTTGATATTGTTGTTAATATGTATTTGTCTTATTTGCTTTATTTCTCAAGCTATGTGACATGTAACTTAATGACATATCTGACACTCAACATAATATGTGTTGTACTTCTGACTACTGGTCTCTATGCAGCGACAATGTGCTAAAATCTTTAATGCTACTCAAATTATTTTTAAAGAATGTATGGTATTAGGGTGGCCCTTAGCTATAGAGGTGAGAAAAAAATCTGAGTACTTTTCTGAGCTCCCCCCCTCAAATGGTTCCAATTCATAAATAAATGATACCTATAAAGTTTTAGCTCGATCGGAAATTGTTAACACGTGCCGCCGGGAGCTTAAAGTTTAGGTATGCTAATTGAAGGGGCAATATACGTTTTTCCGCACTGTTTGTTAATTTTGTCTGTAATAGATCAACTTAGAATAAAAATTCAAAAAGTGATAGAATTGTAACAAAACTATCTAACAAATTTATTCTCATCAAATTTCCTCTTAAACCAACAGTTCCTTGGCAAATCAATAACAAAGGCAGATTTTTGCTCTATCCCTCTGTATCTCGTTAGCAAAACTGTAAAATACGTCTAGATAAATAAAAAAAATATCCAAGATAACTAAAGAAAGCAGGTAAGTTCAATTATTTTATACAAACAAAATACAGTTCTTTCATATTTTTAATCAATAATAAGAACAAAATAATATTGAATAATGTTACCTATAATTACTAATATACCAATATCCGTTTCTTCCTTTCAGGATGCCTTGTTCTGTAGTCTTTTACTATTTGAATAATGAACTGTTTTGATTTACATTATTAGTAATATATTATTACGTATTAACTCAATTACTCATCCAATAATTTCACCCCTTTATAATTTTTGTGGTTAAGCACTTGCTTGCTATGCAGAAGGTCCTGGGTTCGAAATCCCACGCCGACTAAAATTTGTAATAAAAATTTGGTTACAGTTGTTTGTAAGGGATACCTTTTGGTGCACTCGTGTGACCCAACACCTAAATGGGAAGTATTGTGTCACTTCTCGCCCATCAGAAGGGAGGCATACTACGGGATGGACAGGCTTCAACACAGACCACAAAACGACTACGGTAGCTCCTGTTTCATGGCTACCAAATAACAAGGCTGTAAAACACTTGGCTCTCTTTAAATTACCTTCTCTTTTCTTATCATCAATCCAGTATCCGTTCTAGTTGATAATTCTTTCTTGAGTTCGTTTTTCAACCGCTAATGAAAGTGTTATTTTTCAATCTATAATTAATTTTTTATATTAATTTCTATATTCCTTAATAGCATCTTTTTAAAAATTTGTACAATAGAATATGTGCTAACGTTATTTCTAACACAAAAATAAATGTCTTTTTATCATGGCAGTATATGTTGAAGCTTGATATAAAGCTCCCAAGGTAATTAAAGCACCAAAGGGAGACTTAACTTGTAAAAAAAAAAAAAATCATCAGCTTCCAAAACATAGATAAGGATATGGCTGCTACTAAAAAAATTGTTAACCATCTATGGTAGTTAGGCCAAGAAGCTATAGGTCCAGCATTCTTTGATGAAGAGGTACCATCTAATACGAAACAAAGATGGTTATTGATTATGAGAAGGATACAAATAAAAAATATTAATGCAAAGTAACCGAACTTGCAACTTTGTGAAAAAAAATCTAGATTTTTTGGTTTCAAGAGAAACAAAAACTTTCTTCAAAAGATTAGATCAAAACACATCATTCTTAAAGTACCCGCCAACATCCTGGTCAACGAATGAAGATTACCTTGAAGGAAAAAACTTCTTGAAACATCTCAAAGTTGTTAATGATACAGCAGAAAGGGGAGTAAAATTAATTGATGAGTATAGTAACATACTTACTAAAAATGAAGATCAACAACAGTTCATTTGTAAAGTAATAATAATTCCGTGCCCGTGCGACAGGCAAAGATACCTATACGAGTATCACGGTGGTAAGAGGAATATTTGGACGCCCAGATCCAATGTTTAGGCTCCTTTCATGTCCATTGATTCTACTTGGTTTTAATGTCCTGATTTGAGATAGTCAGGACGGGGGTTTTACCCTTGATCGCTGGGAATTGTACCAGCTACGCACATTAACCTCACTCACCCTGGGTAGGGCTGGACATACCAACCTCTCGTGTTAGGAGGGAACAGGATTTTCTATGCAAAAATTCTGCCCCAACCGGGGATCAAACTAGAGATCTCTGGACTACGGGAAGTAGTCATAACCGTTACGCTACAGAGGCTGGCAAGTAGTAAATGACTACAGAACAAGGTATCCTGACAGCAAAAAAACGGACATCGGTATATTGGTAAATACATCCATTATTCAATATTATTTTGTTCTTATTATCGATTAAAAAAAATATAAGAACTGTATTTTGTTTGTATAAAATAATTGAACTTACTTGCTTTCTTTAATTATCTTGGATTTTTTTCATTATCCAGACGCATTTTACAGTTTTGCTAGCGAGATACAGAGGGGTAGAGCAAAAATCAGACTTTGTTATTGGTTTGCCCAGAAACTGTTTGTTTGAGAGTTAATTCGATGGGAATAAATGTGTTAGATAATTTTGTTACAATTCTATTACTTTTTGAATTTTTATTCCAAGTTGATCTATTACAGAGAAAATCAACAAAAAGTGCGGGAAAACGTACATTGCCCCTTCAATTAGGACATCTAAACTTTAAGCTCCTGGCGGCACGTGTTAACGTTTTCTGATCGAGCTGAAACTTTTTAGCAATTTTTTTCTCATGAATTGGAACCACTTTGGGGGGGGAGCACCTTAGATTTCCGACCTTCGAAAATAAGGGCCACCCTAGTATGGTATGTTAAATCTCTGTTACTTGCACCCCAAATTATTTAAAGATATGATAGTCATACATAATTACTGTTATAAAAACAGACTAGGGCTGATGATTGAAACCAGACAGGGGCTTGGTTGCACATTAAAAAATACCCAGGTACCCAAAAAAAAATTCTCAAATAGAAATTACTTGGGTACCCAATGTGTAGAAAATTTGATTGGAATCTATAAATATCAATGTGAAAAGAATGTATGAATGTTCTTTTATACTATTCCACAATGTTCAACTGATAATGATGAAATTTTAAGTCTTGGAAGTTCACAGATGAAAGTCTTATGACACTAATATTAAGTAACATTGATCTAGCATAAAAAATAGGATGGAGGACCAAAAACAAAATTGTGACTATTCAAACCCCAGTGGAATACTCAAATAAATTTTAAAAAATTCATATATTGGCTTGGATCCATACCAACAGATGGACCCTACCACTTAACTGGATTACCAGACAAACACCTTGATGAAATTGAGTTTCAGTGATTGGCAGTGACTTACCACAATTCTGTTGATCAGGCGCGGCCGGAGGGAAAATGTTTTGGGGGTGCTGCCACAAAAACCGGACTGTAATGGCATTTATAGAGTCGCTCTTTCAGTATCAAAAGATTTTTTGTTTTTTTCCATGCCCATCATAATAATTATGCATTAATTATTCTAGAAATGTGTGATAATTTTCATTGTGTACGAGCTAGGACTTGAGAAAATACTCTCTTTTTCTTTTGTGTCTGGGGGTGCTGCAGTTCCGCAGCTCCTTAGCACCGGCCGCGCCTGCTGTTGATTATCTTTTATTTCCACTCCACCCCCAGTGTTGCCCCATCAGCTGAACCTCCGGCCATCGACGAGACCTCTTCTAATGCTCTATCTCCCTCCCCTGCTCAAGACGATGTTTCTACCACTGTAGGTGACGAAGGTCAACCCTCCTCTCAGCAAGTGGAGGAGCAAGTTCACCCTGTTGTGCGCTACGGTTACCCAACCATGCAGTTTGTTAACAGCTCGTTCAAGCGAGGGAGGGGAGGCAGAGGAGGAAGGGGGGAGGAGGTAGAGGAGATGGAGACTACAGGAGAGACTCAAGTGGACAGCGTTCAGGTTAGATTTGAAACTAGTCTGGAATAATGATAGGAGAAATACTTTCGATTTCTAATATATTAGAAATTATTGGAAGTAAAATGTATGTATGTATGAATTTAGTTGTGGTGAAGCACAAAGCCTATTCACATTTATTGTCGGTAGCGCAGCATTACTAAGAGCTTCATTCACATTTCAAATGCTATTACATTAATTTCTTTTTACTCCGGTAATGCTGCCACTGGTCATACAAGTAACAACTCATTTTTCCTCACGCCGTATGAGTGGACCCCGAACATCCAAGTCCCGCTGGGAATCGAACCCAGGTCACCATGACTACTATTGGAAGTAAAATGATTTGTTTACAAAGATTACTATGGTCATTATTGAGGTATGTCCCGTGTCAGAATAAATGGATTTTTTAAGCCTCAAACCAGCCAGTCCCAAAATGTCCCCTTCAACTAATGCATGATTTGGACATTATTTACCATAAACCAGAAATATCAATTAGAAATCACCTACCACTAAATATGATGAAGTAGTCACCTTAGCCTAGCGGTAGCACACTCCTCTTGCACTCCAAGTGACCCGGGTTCGAATCCCGGCGGAGTTGGATTTTTTCCGGCTCTTTACTTTGGATGTTGAGGCCTACACTAGCCTTGTGAGGACCATTGGGGTAGTTATAAAGTGGGCAACAACCAGTGGCGGCATTACAAGCATTAGTTCTTGTAATGTCGATGCTACCCACTAAAAATTGTGACATTATAACACAAATAACTAGCTCTTTATTTAAATCTATGGTACACACCACAGAAATAATAATAATAATATGGTCTTATTTATACTGCCCGATTAGGACTATGAAGTCCCATTATTCCATCAGTAAGCCCTAGACGTATTATTATTGTGGTAAAAATCCCAAATGGGAGGAAAACTTGTCATGCCCCAGCTGGGTTTCGAACCCACGACCTCTGGAACCTCTGGTTTCACAGAGTGCCGCCTTTACCACTGAGCTACCGAGACAGACTAAATAACAAAACATACTATGTATATCTTTTTTTCTTTACAACACGTCTTTTCTTTCATTATATCTCCAGGTCGGGGAGGAGATAATCCACGCGGACCCCCTGTCTCCGATAGGTACCCTCCTTCGTCCGACCCTGGTAATTCCCGCCCTTATGACCGGAACTCATCTGGGCGTGGTCAACCCGCCTCAAAGGCGCCCATTGATAAATCTGCTGATGAAAGATACAACGACCCGGCTTACACTAGAGAAAGACAAAGCAAGATTCGTAAAGATGCACCGCGAAAAGAGCTCCCGGCTAAGAAAGACAATGAGGTCGTCAAAGGTAGTCAGAACGGTGGTCAGCTGAATGGAAAGGAGATTTCAGTTGCGCCCAAAAATGAGGCTGATGGTCCCAAAAAGCCAACTGGAGGAAAACAAAATCGGGATGCTGGCAAGAATCAAAACACCTCTGCCGGCCCCGATGGGTCTTCCCAGAGGTCTGGTAAAGATCAGAAGTCACCTGGAAAAGATCAGAAATCCCCTGGTAAAGATCAGAAGGGAGCAGGCAAAGCTGACCCCAAGATCCCATTGGATTCAAAGGCTGAAACATCGGATGGAAAAGCTGAACAGAGAACTAGTCCTAAAGGTTCCAAGCCTGGTAAGAACAGTCCTAAAGCTAATAGTAAGCCATCCATCCCGTCCTCAGAAGAGGTGCAAGCAAAGTCGGCAGTAGAAGTGTTGCATGTCGGATCTACTGAAGGTGAGTGTTTCTTGATTATTATACAAGATATATTGAATTTTATTGTTATTTTACCTTTTGGTGTGTACAATTTCCTTATTGATAGATTAAAACTAATATTGATAAAATAAGACTAATATACATACTTTAACTTTAAATACTTTGGTACCTTCGAAAGTTTTAGGATTTATAGGTATATATAAAAAAAATATTTTTTTTTGTTTGTTAAAAATCCATTATTAAAACTAGGTAGCTATATAATAAGTATTTACAAAAAATGAACTGTATTTCTTTTATTATAATCTTGTCTTTCAAGTCCCAGCCTTCATTTCTCGTGTTTATTACGTTCCATACTCTGTCTCATAAATAGTCTGTCCTAGTATTCTAGAGGTCCCGGTTTCGAAACCCAGCAGGGACATGACAAGTTATCTTCCCATTCGGGATTTTTACCACATGATAATTATTGAGTCTTATAAATAAGGCATTATTATAATTTACTTCCAAGTCACAGTCTTCATTTCTCGTGTTTATTGCGTTCCAGATCACAAGCCGCCCGGCGAAGACTTGCAGGATGGTCGGGTGGAAGAGAACAGTCGCCCCCCTCGCAACAGCTATGGGGGAGGAGGAAGGGGCTACCGAGATGGGTACAGAGAGAGGCGATACCAGCAGGATCAGCGAGACGGTTACTCCAACCAGAGGGAGAGAGAGGGCGGGTACCAGAGTCAGAGGGAGAGGGGCAATAGAGATCGTAGCTACTCGGATCAGAAAGAGAGAGATGGATACGGTGGGCGGGGCTACTCGCGGGGGGAAGACAGAGACAGAGGATATGGCGACCAGAGAGGGGACTACCCACAGTCCTCTTCACGCAAGTAAGTCAAAAGTCGTATTTTTCTTTCTAACCAAAAAAAATTCCAGGTTAGGTTTCTTCCAAATATTTCCATTTTATTTCAAGGTCAACCTCAATACATTCGTGAAAGAAAAATGCGTTTCGGTACTATTAAAGATAAACAATGGACTTAACCTATAAAAGAACTAGAAGCAAGAATTTTCTATATCCATTTTGGTTAACTTTGGAAGTGGAAATTTTTCCTCTTCCAAAAGAAAAATGACTTGCTTCCAGTTTGGTTCATTTTATTCCCGTTTGGTTAGAAAGAAAAATACAGCAAAAGGTTATCACATTTGTGTTGAGCAGAATTATCAAATGCTATCATATGATATCCCTCAATTCTTGGGCAGCTTGGGACTCAAACCACAAACCTCCAGGAAATCATTTTTTTAATGAATGTTTCATAGCCTTTTTAATTTGTAAACATGAAACTTACAAACGTAAGGTCTCTCCTTAGAAATATTCCTTAGGGAGAGAGCCACAAAAATTCTAAAAAACTAAAATAAATATACATTACATATTACATTACATAAAAAAAACAGCATCTATTATAACACGAGCGAACCGGAAGGTGTCCCTTAAAAAACAATGTAAACATATTTTGTCGGTTCTGGGTTTCGAATCTGGAACCGTTCTCATAAATCTTACCACTGAGCTCATTAACAACTCAAACAAGAAGCCTCTAGGTTACAATTCTATTGCCTTGTTGATCATGATCAAGCTATTAAGGTTGGTCCCACATGTATCTATTTATTTTAAAAGGCAAATGTGTTTTACGTAAAAAAAAATATTAATTACGTTTCCAAGTTTTGAGATTTTTTCAAAGTATGTATACCTTTCTACCGAGTGATAAAATAGTCATTTTTATATTAAAAGTAAACCAGTCTCTGGCTCAATACAGGCTGGTTGAGATTTTAGGTGTATTGCTGGTTAATAAGTTTCCAGAGAATAGATGATAAAACCCCCATCTTAAATAAACACTTTACCCGTCTATAAACCTCTGCTCGGTTTTTTTTTTTAAATAGAAGCCAGGATTTTTTTTTTCCAGATACACCCAGTTCCATCCTAACCTGGGGTGTGGGATTTCCATCCACTAAAAACCTACCTTCTCTAAAAGCTAACCGTACTTGGAACCGAAAAATATCATTACTTGTGCCCAGTTAGATTTAATATTTGGTTCTCGTGTCCCCCAGGTACTACGATGGCTATCAAGAGAGGGGGGGCTACCGTCGCTCATTCAATGGCTCAGAGAGCGGCCCACCCTCATATCGGCGCGGTAGAGGTGGCAACTACCCCCCTGCCCGATCTACCGGTGAGAGAAGAAACCAAGATGGAGCACCGGTGGATGAGGACGCGAGCAGATACCAGGAGGGCTCGAGGAACGGACCCAGAGGCAATGGTTACCGCGGGAGTAGAGCTGCCCAAGTCAACGGTGGTTATGATGAGGCCTACCAGGACGACCGACGAGAAGTGGTGGAGAATGGTGAGTTGTCGAACGCTATCATTTTTTTCTTAATGCTTTCTCTTCAATCCATGAGATAAATGATGATTTTTTTCTCCTTACCATCATGTTTTGCTACTTCAAAGCTACTCAAATTAACCTCACCCAGCCTGACTGGGTCCGGAAATAGACAGCATCTGGAGGGTTCGAATTTAAATGGTCAGTTTATGGTCATGGTCACCCAATATTATATACTTAATTATTTTTCCGGTTTACAGGAGATGTTTCAACGGGCCCCAACCCATCCTTCTCGCGTAACAAGCAGCGAAGATACGGTCGAGGCAGTAGCAGTGCCCGGAACAACCCGAAGGACTCCGGGTCTCGTGACCCGAGCTCTCACGAAGTGGAGGACCACCCCGCCGACGGCATGGTGTCTAGTAATCAGAGCAGTGAGGTGAGGGGTGCTTCACTTCTCTATCAGCTCTCACAATGAGTGGAAACATGGAGGAATAAGGGCCGAAAAACAGAATTAGATTTAATCTAAGAGGACACTATCCCTGAACTCGAGCTAGAGTACGCTGTGATTGGTTGAAAACTTAAGGAATAGTGCCCAATTAGATTAAATCTAATGCTGTTTTATAATTCAGCCCTATGTGATGGAGAACTCATATTTTATATATCCTGAACATGCCTCATAAAATCGGTCATTCCGGATAGGCTGGAACGCAAAAGAAATCACGACAGTAAAAAAATAAAAAAAAAGAAAAATCTCGTTCTTCTTTAGTTGTACATGCTTTTAAAGGTAATGCGTTCTTGAATGTTCAGGGTCCACTCATGTCTCGGAAGGAAAAATGAGAGACCAGTGGCGGCATTATGAGAAGGAATTTACAATATGGGTGTTAGAAAAATAAGTTTGTAGTTTCGTATTTCGTAATGCTGAATACCCACTACATTTGTGACATAGTAACACAAAAAAACCGAATACCTACATACATACTTAAAATTTCGTAAATTGAGTTTGAGGATTGTGATTATATATAAATAAATAAGAAAATAACACTAATGTCCTAACTAAAGGGCGGGGTCATTGCCTGAGGCAATCTCTTCCACCCAACCCTTTTATGATAACTTACTGTCTCAATTGTCTCATTGTTGTTGTTGTTGTAGCCAGCTTGGCTACAGCTGGAGGGTTGAGTGATGGTCTCCAGCCAACTTTATTTCAAAGTTGGCTTGTCCTGAACCACATATTTCTATGTGCGATCAACCATCGTGAGGACTTGGACTTTTCTTTATAAGCCATTAAAGCCTTAAGAAACTGCAAGCTAGCGTGGCTTGTAAGGGTTGGCTAGTCTGTTCTCTGTTTATAGTCCTCTAGCGAGACACTGGTCTTCTCCCTGTTTAACTTACTGTCTCCTCTCCCCCCAGGTGACTCCCCTGGAGAACGGCGGCTCAGGAGAGGAGCGGGACCTGAGCAAGAACGAGGACGGGTCCAGCAAGAAGTGGAGTGACGAGAGCTGGCAGCATGACGAGCCGCCCCGCAAGCTCTCGCCCTACGAGGAGCAGACGAACCGGGTCAAGGTGAGGTGGTAGGAAATGCTTTTGAGCATTAGGGTTGCATGGAAAGTACTCACTGTAGGGATGCCTGGGTCATTTGTCCCTTCAGCTGATATTGTTATTCATAGACGTTTGTCTAAAGCGTCTGTCAGGGTGTCTACTGGTCAGGGAAAACCTGGAATTGTCAGGGAATTTTTCGAGACCGAAAAAGTCAGGGAAAAGTCAGGGAATTTTGTGAAAAAACACCTAAGTCAGGGAATTTTGTGGAAAAACACCAAAAGTCAGGGAATTTTTTTCAAGATCCAATTTTGTCATGAAAATGAAAAAAAAAAAAAATTGCCTGCGGCGCCACTGTAATCCAGCAGAGTGATAATGCTTCTTTGGTAAGAAACACAAAACACTCTTAATCACTTTTTATAAAATTAACAAAATTTTAGCAGGTCTTATATAATATTCATATAACGTCTCATGAAAAAAGTAGACTGGAGAAACTGGAAAAATGGTCTGGAAAAGTCAGGGAATTTTACTTTGACCATTTAGTAGACACCCTGGTCTGTGCGCATGTGCAATCAGATGTTTCTTTAATAAATAATTGTCAAGGTCGAAGTATTCCCTATAGCAAGCTCGGGACCACCCCACAGTGAACCCTATAGGGAATCCAAAATAGTCTCTGCATACCAGCCTTAACCTCTCCTGGTGTTTACCTTCCCCCAAAAAGTATTATTATTATCTGTTGTTGTTGTTGTAGCCATTTTGGCTACAGCTGGAGGGGTGATTGTCTCCAGCCAACTTTATTTCAAAGTTGTCTCGTCCTGAACCACATATTTCTATGTGTGATCATTGATCAACCATCATGAGGACTTGGACTTTTCTTTATAAGCCATTAAATCCTTTTATTATTATCTCTAGGATATCACCTCTTGAAGGTGTGAGGCACCCCCAGAAGGGTTTTACACTAAGAGCAGATCTATGATCAAGTCTCTGGTGTTGCTCTGTTCACAATGTGGGGAGGATATTGGTCGGTGGACTTGATTGTCTAACATATTCTCCTCCGTGGGCATTCCCCTTGGTGGTCCCACCATTCATCTACATAGGAAAACACTTTTGGGGACTTAGGGTTGTATGCAGAGTCCTCACTATAGGGATGCCTGGGTCATTTGTCCCTTCAGCTGATTTTGTTATTCAGAGAC
This sequence comes from Bactericera cockerelli, assembly GCA_024516035.1. Classification (NCBI taxonomy): domain Eukaryota; kingdom Metazoa; phylum Arthropoda; class Insecta; order Hemiptera; family Triozidae; genus Bactericera; species Bactericera cockerelli. Next base: position 16,048,979 of record CM044961.1, read on the forward strand.
GTTTGTTTAAAGCGTCTGTGCGCATGTGCAATCAGATGTTTCTTTAATAATTAATTGTCAAGGTCGAAGTATTCCCTATAGCAAGCTCGGGACCACCCTACAGTGAACCCTATAGGGATTACAAAATCGTCTCTGTATACCAGCCTTAGAGTTCCAAACTGACATTTTTGCACATTGTGAGCTGTGTCAACAGGCATGAGAGAGGATGTTTCTCTCTGTTCCTGTTGACTGCCCTTAGTCGCCTTTTACGACAGGCAACGATGGAATGCCTTGGGAGTATTCTATTATCCTCTCCCTAGCCACAGGGCATTGGCTCCCCGACGGGAAATGAAACCTCGGTCTCCCGCGTGACATGTGATGGACGGGGATACTGACTCACTACACTACTTAATATTATTATCAATCATTGTCTATTATTGATTTTTCTCTTTTTTTCTTACCCACCTCAGTAGCTTGATCGATTAGGCGGCGGACTTTTAAGTCCCGGTTTCAGCGTAGATTTAAGTAAAGCGAGTTTTAGTAGTTTTAGACAACACGAAAGTGATTAACCTCTTCGAGCCCAATGTCCTCGTGAGAGGACATTTATTTTATAGTCCTAAGTACCCTAGCTAAAAATGTATACTACCAAGTAGCATAAAATGTTTGTCCTCGGGCGAGGCCACCGGTCACTTTGTACTACAAAACAAAAATTGGTGTTCGGCGCGGAGAGACTATCAAAAATATGATAACTTATTGATGTTACTTTTCTCAGGTGACTCACGAGCCAGTAGAGATACCTGAAGGCCCCACCTACAATCAGACCATCCAGGAGGTGAATGGCGACTTGCTAGGGGCTCCCGTGGAGTACGCCCTGGCGGTGGCGGTCTCCGAAGATTTCCGAATGCCCTCGGGACTTCCCGCCCAGTTCCGGTAAGTTGTGTGTCCTACCCATAGTTTTTTTCTCCAATTAAATGAGATATGTATTTATATGCCACCTTGTAAAGACAGTGGTAGATGTGCTGAGTCATTCCTCCACTGTCTGGCTACCATCGTTCACGATGACGCCACCCTATGATGATTTATATGCTTACCCATAGTTGCTTGGTTGTAAATAGAGGGATGTATTCAAGAATTTAACGGACAACTTTATAAACGGTGAAATGGCTAATGGCCACTTCAGTACATGATTTAAAGTTCTCTATTATTTTATTACCAATTAATTAATCCAAAATGCTGAAGATCTGATACTATTATTATTATTATTTAACACTATATTAATTGGACATATATAGAACACAGATAATTATAAAATTAATATACAATGTAAGAGAAGTAAAAAGAGAAAATAAATAAATATAATTATACATAATATATGTCCCAACTAAAGGGGGGGGTTATTGCCTTTGGCAATCTCTTGCACCCAACCCTTATAACTGATACTAGGTAGTTGCTATTCTATCATCCCGGATCCTCTGGAGTTCGTTGTTTCAAAAAGCTCATGTATCTGCGCTTAATTTAGTCCATGTTCTAAACTAATCCCATTTATATTCTTTGTTTACCTCATGTCACCCAAGACAAATGGTTTTGCCTTGGTACCGTTCACCTTTCATATAAATACAAAACAATACTCTGTTTATCCTGCAAGAATGAGACTAAAGAGTCCCTTTACTCTCACAGTCAAAACAAAGTCTCATTTATTGCTGTAAAATACAGAGTATACATATTTACAACGAACTTTGTTTACCTCATGTCACCCAAGACAAATGGTTTTGCCTTGGTATTGTTCATATTTCATACAAATACAATACAATACTCTGTTCATGCAAGAATGAGACTAAAGAGTCCCTTTACTCTCACAGTCAAAACAAAGTCTCATTTATTGCTGTAAAATACAGAGTATACAATACATATTTACAATGAACTTTGTTTCAAAAATAAAAATGAAAAAACCGAAGAAAAAAAATCAAAAAAAAAAAAAAAAAAATCATCTGCCTGTTTCCTCACTGAAGAGCACTCAGTTTTGTTAAATTACATTATTTCTTGGTGGGTCTTTTCTAAAATAAATATCAATGTGCTGCGTCCATTATTTATTTATTTAGAAACTCTTTATTAGTAGAACATATATTATTATACAGACAAATAATGGTAAAAATTAAATATAAAAATTGACAATATTAATAATATAAACAAGAAAAAAATAAATAAAATATATACATATGTCCTAACTAAAGGGCGGGGTTATTGCCTATGGCAATCTCTTCCACCCAACCCTTTTAGAACTTTTGTAACCAAAAGCTCTGTTCTGTCCCTCAGGAACGAGTTCCGCCGGCTCGACATCCTGCTGGATCAGAACGTGCGCGTGGGAGGCGTGGCCACTCTCGCCACGCCCACCGCCAGTGGGGGAGGCGGGGGCACCACCCGCCCCATCTTCTACCTGGTCACCAAGAAGATGTCGCACTCGCGCGCCCAGCTCAAGCCTCTGCGGTCGTGTGTGGTCAGCCTACGGGCCGCGTGTGAGAGGGAGGGGGTGCGGTGCGTGGCGGTGCCGCAGCTGGGGGCGGGGCCAGACCGGCTGGACTGGCGAGACGTGCGGCCACTGCTCGAGGAGGTGTTCGAAGGGAGTGGTATCCAGGTGTTGGTGTACATGCACAATGAGGTGGGTGGCTTTCGTTTCTAATGCTCGGTCATTCTGTAACGCAAGAACTGTTACACTAGAAGTCTTGTTTCGTGATACTTTTTCAATTTCATCTATCTGGTCAGTCTGGGTAGCTCATTGGCCCCATGGTGGGCCTTAAAAGATAATGATAATAATAATAATGTGTTTATTTGTGTCAATATATCACAGTTTTAGTGGGTAGCGCAGAATTATAGGACTTTTCCGTATTTTTAATATCCCAATATCTTATTTTTGCCTATAATTCCGCCACTGGTCGCTGTTATTATTAAAGCAGATACTCATTTTTCCTCAAGAGGTATGAGTGGACCCCGAACACCAAGTACAAAGCAGAAAAAATACTGCCCCGCTGGGGATCGAACCCAGGTCACCGTGAGTGTTATACCTAGCGCGCTCACTCACTCTGCCACGGTGACTACCTTAAAAGATAATGCACCTGAAGTAATTTTATCAATCGGTTTCGGGTGCACTATCTTCCCTCAGAAAGGCCTAGGTTTTTTCAGTAGGTGGAAATCCCATACTCCCCATGTTTTAATAATAAAAAAAATAATCTGAGCCTCTTGTGTTTGGTGGTGTGCAGGATCAGGACTACACGAGCAAGAGCACCAAGGTGACGGGAGCCAAGCTGGTTCTTGAGCAGAAGCCCGTGGTGGAGATAGAAGAGTACACCTCCATCCTGGTGCTGAGCTCCTTGGACCGCCAGCTCAATTCCCTCGTCCTGGACAGTCTCCACGGCAAGTTCCAGCTACTAGAAGAGCTGGATGCCCAGCTAGCCTCCGCCTCAGTGGGTGAGTATCGCTAGCTCAATCCCCCCCCAAAAAAAAAAATGCTGCATGAATAACTTTTACGAGGGTGACTGGCACAATCATATTTGTGTTAGTTATCATATTTGTGCCAGTCCTGGACAGTCTCAACGGCAAGTTCCAGCTAGTAGAAGAGCTGGATGCCCAGCTAGCCTCAGCCTCAGTGGGTGAGTATCGCTAGCTCAATCCCAAGAAAATGCTGCATTAATAGCTTTTTTTAGTTATCATATTTGTTCCTAAGAAAGGATTAGAGCTGGATGCCCAGCTAGCCTCAGCCTCAGTGGGTGAGTATCGCTAGCTCAATCCCAACAAAAAAAAAAAATGCTGCATGAATAGCTTTTTTTTTAGTTATCATATTTGTGCCTAAGAAAGGATATTAGTATACTTTTCCTGGGGACCGACCTCAGTAGCTTGATCGATAAGGCGGCGGACTGTAACCTGGAGGTCGGTGGTTCAAGTCCCGGTTTCAGCGTAAATTTAGTAGAGCGAGTTTGAGTAGTTGTGATATCACGAAAGTGATTAACACAAATATGATGACGTACTTTTACTGGTGCGCCAGCGGCGGGTGTAACTCGCTAGTCTATCTAGTTATCATAATTGTGTTGATTACTTTTGTGATATCACAACCACTCAAACTCGCTTTACCAAATCTACGCTGAAAGCAGGACTTGAACCACCGATTTCCAGGTTACAAGTCCGCCGCCCCATCGATCAAGCTACTGAGGTCGGATGCTGCATGAATATGAGAAAAGTAATGCACAATGAGGTTTGGAAAAAAACTCTGTTTTTCTTTCGTTTCTCCCTTGCCAAAACTAAAAGGAGTTTGGTTGTGCGGCCTTCAAGGAAACATGTTTATTGACCATCACTTTATATCACTATTAATAATATAATAATGCTTTTTCTTTGTGTTATTATGTCACAACTTTAGTGGGTAGCGCAGAATCATAGGACTTTACCACTTTAATTTACAATATCTTGTATTATTTTTTTGTCTATAATTCAGCCACCGGTCGCTGCTTCACATCAAAGCAGCTACTCATTTTTCCTCACGAGGTATGAGTGGACCCCGAATATCCAAGTACAGAGCAGAAAAAATCCTCCTCCGCTGGGAATCGGACCCAGGTCACCATGCGTGTAATGTCTAGCGCGCTAACTCACTCTGCCACGGTGACTACTCACTTTCTATCACTATTATTGACCTATCGTGTTTGCTCATCCCCCAGGCTCCGTCATCAGTCTGAAGCGCGGCAACTACTTCATCAACGTGTTCGTGGTGGCGCCCAGCGGGACGGAGCCCTTCAAGTTCGAGACCATCTTCAAGTGTCTGGGCGCGTACAAGAAGCACCTGCACAAGGACAAACTAGAGTACGTCGCCTTCGAGGCGATGGCAGACCGACAGAGCAGTGAGATGCTCAACGAGAAACTCGTAAGTAAACTTGAGTTTTGGGGCAAGGACTCGTGAATGTTACAGACCTCTCTTTAAATAAATATTCATTAAAAAAAAAAACTTAACTTTTTTTATCTTGGTAAAACATATTTTATTACTTCCGAGAAATTTCTAATATTAGAAATCGAAAGTCTTGTTCGTTTTTGTAAAAAAAAATAATAATATTTTTTTGCTCCGATTTCAATTTTTTTCATATTTCTGGACGTTTCATAACCTCCTGAGCAACTTTGTTTTTATCTTGGTGAAACATATTTTATTTTAATAGACAACTGGTCGTGACTTATGAACAAAAGACCCGTCTGAAAGATAAAAAAAACACATGAAAATTGAAAAATGATCATAGGCTTGACAGTTTTTTTGTTGTCTTTTAAGTAATCGAGAAACTTTTTAACATTATAAAAAGCCTTTTTTTGCTTAAGTTCTTTCAATTGAATATCACAATTACAAGAGTACTTTTTTTTAAATTTAACGTCGCTTTCAACTGCATGGTCATATCACGATAGGGGTGTTACCCTCCATTCGCAGGAAACTCACAAACCTGGTACCCACATTAATCTCACCCAGCCTGGGTTGGGCCGGAATGCCAACATCACGAAGTCCTTATCTCGCTGGACGTTGCTGAACTTCGGTGATCCCACGAGTACCGGACACTTTACTCTTTACATCCATGCCATTCCGGAAACGGAAAAACTCGGTTAAAATTTTCCGCTCCGGCCGGGATTCGAACCCGCAACCTCCGAGTCAGCAATGGTACCTTTGAAATAAACTTCAGACTCTCTGATTCGTGCTAAACCAATGAATCTTGCAGATTTACTCGCTTTTTTTTGTATATCTCCATTGATTTTTGTTATAAATATTGTTATATTGTACAAAGAGCTCTGATGATCGTTAATAAATGAACCGGTACACTCGGTATTATTATTATTATTACATTAACTTACTTACCTGGCGTGGAGGCTACCTTGATCAAGGAGGAGGTTCCTCCAGGGCGAGGCCCTTCCATTGCACTTCGGTTGGGTTGACCCCTGCGAGTATTCCAAATGTGAATACCTCGGGCGCGTAATATTATTATTATTATGATGTGAAGTTAACAATGAATTGTGTGTGTGTTTGTGTCCAGGTGTCGTTCATGAAGAACTCGCTCCCGTACAGTATCCAGCTGCATGTGTGCTGGCCTGACTACGTGGAGGACAGACACTCCATGGCGCGAACCAAGCCCCCCCCCTCCCACCTGGGACCCAGAATTGAAAACTACAACGGTCGTTACCAGGGCAACACCGGTCACCATGGCAACACTGGTCACCATGGTAACCAGAGCACGTTCTCCACAAGTAGCCAATCAAACAACGACAGGCCTCTAGAAATAGATTCGAATCGCCACTTTCCCAAGCTGTAACAGCGGGCCATCGCTCGAACCACTTTGGACAGTGCTCTCGGTTCGCTGATTTGTGTTTCATAACATATTGTTTAAAAAAATCTTTTTTTTTTTTTTCTTCTTTGATTATTTTTTATTTTATTTTTGATTTTTCCTGATAAGAACTAATTTTGAGTTTATGTATGCCCCCCATTGTTGCTTGACTATTTGAAAAGGCCCAAAAGCTTTTTTGCATGTCTCGCATTTTTATTGTTTTGTGTTTACTATTTTCATACCTATTTTTTTTATTTTTTGAAAAATCGATTTTAGATGAGAGAGAAATTTGTTTTATTCTTGTCGACATTTGTTTTACAATTTTTGACATTGGAATATTTTCTTTGTTATATTTTAAAGCAAAATTGTTTGGAAACATAAATATTTTAACAAATTCCAAATCTGTCGTATTATTTTTTCTTATTGTGAAATTTGGTTTTCAAGATGAGTAATATGAAATAAAACTTGTTTTTCTCCATTCAAAATTGATTTTTATGTCATAATAATCTAGGTATTTACTCTGTTTTTCTTTTATGTTTTTTTCTTCTTCGCACTCTGTTCTATCTTGATCGAATTGAAATACAAATCCTAATCCATGATTACCATCACCATCATAACAGATATTTTCCCCTTCTTAATCTCCATTTTACTATAATACACAATTATTATTTACAATAATGATCTATCTATCTATCTTTCTCCTCAGAAGTTTGCATACGCTTAGGAGATAATATTAAGACTAATTAATCGTAATAAATAAAAAGAATCGTAATTCAATAAAAAATTATTAGATCATTCTGGTGTATGTGAACATAATTATAAAGGTCATGCACACCACATTGATAATAATAATAATACTAGAGCGTGATTCGTACTTTCTCTTGGTAATTTATTTTATAAAAGATACTTCATTTATTTTCTTAACTAGATATCTATAATTTATTGAAGACCTACATTTCAATTATGTATTTATTTTTCAATAGAAGAAATTACAATGTTGTTGTTGTAGCCAGCTTGGCAACAGCTGGAATGATGGTCTCCAGCCAACTTTCTTTCAAAGCTCGTCATGAACCACATATTTCTAGGTGCGATCAACCATCATGAGGACTTGGACTTTTCTTTATAAGCCATTAAACCCTTAGGAAACTGCAAGGTAACCTTTCTTATAAAGGTTGACTAGTCTGTTCTCTGTTTATAGTCCTCTAGCGAGACACTAATCTTCTCCCTGTTTAACGTCCCCAGCCAAAATTACAATTAAAGCACACATGTGATTCAGATATTCCTCATTCATTTTAAAAGTTCTTGTCCAATATCAAAAGAACATTAAAATTCAGATTAAAATTGAGTTTTGATTTATTGATGTTGTAAATTCCAATAGTTGTTCAATCAGTTCAAGGTTCCATCAGAGTGCGTCTAATTATTGTTCACTGCTTGTTACTTTCTTTAAACTTTATTTCATTTGTACATACATCAATTAAATAGTACCCCTTTTTTACTTAGACTAAATATGTTCAATTTTGTAGTTTTATAATACCTAATTATCATTATCTATAATATAGATGTTTATTGTTCAATCAATGCTGTAGGGGTTTCAACCTCAATGCTGTAGGGGTTTCAACCTCGTTAGAGTTGGTAAAAAGAATGGGTTTATTGTTTATTAATAAGTTCATATTGTGAATAACTTATTCGATCAATGAGAAAACATGAATCAATAAATCCATTCTCAGTTAGTTGAAATTAACAGCCTTCTTTATAAACAGAAGTTTGGTCCTTGATTCAACCTTAAGGACAGTGGTTGTCCAATGAAATCAGAGGATCTGATACTGTGAGAACCATCAATTCGTTTATAAAAAAAGGCTAATGGACTTCTTGGTGCCTCGCGAGGTACCAATTGGTTGTAGGGTGAGAGTTGAACTAAAGCTAAGGTAAATATTAGGCTTTATTGAATACTTATCTGTGAAAGGGGCATTTTTTGTGCATTTAGTTGATAATGTCGAAGGTTCAGATTAGTTTCTTGCCTGTGCAGACTTTGCTTACATAGATAGATTTTAGGTACTAACCAAACATGTTGTAAAGAGTTTTAAGAGATTTTTCACAAAGTTTTGTCATCGTGAATGATATAGTATTATTTTAAGTAAAAAAATGTGGAGCCATGCTAGTAATGAAAGCAATTTGAAATTTCAGCAGCCATATTTAGGAACATATTAAAGGCCTGCTTAGTAAATTAGTATCTTAGGTCTTTTCTAAAAACATACTTTCACACCACACACGGACGGAATTTCAATTGAAAATTTTGGTTCGTAGCAAATAGCTTTTTTTAAATAAATATAAACTATTTTTTTTTCTTCAAAATATGGCTAAAACATGAATAAAAAATAAAATGCAATACAAAAATGAACACAATTCTTTGATAACATCTGGACTCTGTAAAATAGCTCAACATGAATGTGTGACTGAGAGGTTTGTAGACTTAATAGTTGAGAATTCAAAAACTCAATGCTTGTGTTAATAGATATTTTATAGCGTGAATTTTTGACTGCCACAAACAGTTGTTAATAGTTAGGAAGCAATGCTTATCAATTATTTACTTGAGTAAACAAACTAATGAATACACAATATTCACTCTCCTCTTTTTTTCTTTAGTTTAACTAAACATTTTCTTTCCTTGTCATTTTGTCTGTAATAAAACTTGAAAAATAAAAAGAAATTTATTACAATAAACTTAAAACTTTTGTCTTCTTCATATTATTTTTTTAGGCATAAATGTAAAGGTAAAGTGCCCTGAAGTAATGCGAAAGCGGTTCCGGGGCACAATTACCTTTAAAAAAAAAAAAGGTTTCTTATTCTATTATTTTTTATTGTTAAATGTAATTTCTATGTTATGATGTTGAGACTGAAAAGCCAGGTTGTGGGACTCCAAAAGAAGTAGGTAGGTAAGCTGATTTGTAAACCAAATGGTTCATAATTCTTCACGATAAAACTCCTTTGTACTCACAATGGTTATTCTCAAGCTAAGATAGGTATAGGTAGGTCTGTGAAATCCCCAGAGATAAAAATGTGTACATCTTTTCTTTGTTTTTTTTTTTTTTTTTTTTTTAAACTGCATTTACTTAAACTGTATTAAGCGCGCGATTAGCTCAGTGGTTAAGCACTCGCTTGCCATGCGGATGATCCCGGGTTCGATCCCCCGTGCCGACATAAATTTGTTTACAATTGCTTGTAAGGGATACCTTCCGGTGCGCTCGTGTTGACCCAGCACCTAGTTGGGAAGTATTGTGTTGCTTCTCGCCCATCTGAGGGGATGCATACTACGGGATGGGCAGGCTACAACACAGACCATAAGAGTCTACAGTAGCTCTTGTTTCATGGCTACGAAATAAAAACAGCTGTAAAACACTCATCTTTTCTTTTCTTTTAAAGCAAGGTCCCTAATTATTCTGAATAGGGGCTGCTGTGACTTTCTTCATATTCTGGCCATCAAGCTGTCTTGAGTGGAAATTAAACGTTAAATAAACTCGGGTTTCACATTTCTTTCCTCTGCTTTGTTTGCCTTTTAGTTTTCCTTATACATTGAATAGTTATCAACAGTTAAGGATTTCGAGTCCTTCAAACGCATCTAAAGCAAATAATTTATTCTAGCTTTGTATACCTGTTAATTTCCTAGAATGATATCGAACAAATCTTATAATCTAATTATCTGCATAACACCCTTCGTATTGTACAGTTGAACATTTATGTTACTGATGTATGCCAATATCAGGAAACAAAATCTGACACTCCACTCTGACCCTCATTGAAGATGGATCTGCGTTTGGACAAGATCCCCATCCCAGATCGCTTACCCGCCCTGATGAAAGAATTCTGCAAGTGTGCCCTCAAGACCCAGCCTGCTGACTTGCTGCACTGGTCTTGTCTTTACTTCAAACATTGTGCTGACTCGAGCTTTTGTGTATCGGTTAACCACTGGCAATTACCGATAGTTGCGGAATCGCACTTGAGTCCACAGCTGATTCAAAAATTGGCCAGGACCTTGACCAATGAGAGTGGCTATATTCCAGGTATGGCTTTTATTATAAACTGGTTGGAGTACCACAAGAGAAGCCCCCAGTATCACACCCTCTTCTATTAGATCTATTGTGACATTAATCTTCCAACATTGCGATTCAAAAGTGAGAATTACAGCTCCTTTTTTGTACGTTTAAATAATTGGATATAAATGCTCAACTTTAGTAGGGTGGGTTCGCGTGATTTGTTACATCACTCTTGAGATCAACCTAACTTGTTTTTCAAAAACGTCTTCTTTCAGTCCAAGATCTTCGCAACTACTGGTCAGGTCACCGCATGAACCCAATTCATCTGCAAAGCCTGCTCAACATCGTATCGCCCAACCCATACCTCTATCTGAGCAAAACTCTCTTCGTGACGCTAGCCTCGGCTCACGTCAGCCCCAACTTCCGCACGACCCTGTATAATATTTGTTCCACACTGTACGAGGACAGGCTGGTTCCCGTGGCTGAGTTCCTGGACGTGTACGAGTATCTGGCTCTGCTGGACATGGGCGGCACGTGTGTTGCTGAGAGCTTCAAGCAAGATGCAGAGTCGGAAGGTAAAATTTACCATATTTATTTAGAAACTCTTTATTAGTATAACATATACACAGACAAATAATGGTAAAAATTAAATATAAAAATTGACAATATTAATAATATAAACAAGAAAAATAAACAAAATATATACACATGTCCTATCTAAAGGGCGGGGTTATTGCCTATGGCAATCTCTTCCACCCAACCCTTATATAACATAGTTTATTTGTATCTGCAGAAATCCCAAAAATCTTACTTATCACCTACACTACCTACAGAATAAGGAAAGTAAAAAGAGGTACCTCCTCTATGACAAACTCTTGGCTCTATGAAACTTCTTATCCTAAACTGGCAGTATCGTCAATGGGCTAATCACAGCGCACTTTAGTCCGACTTGAATCGGTCCTGTAGCTCACTGGTGTAAACCAGAGGTCGCGGGTTCGTAAACCAGCCGGAACATGACAACATAATCTCATCTTATCTTTGTTGTAATCCTACTAACACCACGTGCGTAGGTAGGAACTTGGCCTGGCACATCGTCCCTAAGAGACACATTTCAACAAAAATATAAAGGATGACCGTCTCTAATCTTGGTGTGCTGTGATTGGTAGAAAGTCTGACTTAAGTGACTGTATTTTCTTCTTTTTCGTAATTTTATTTTATTATTTGACCCTAAGACTCTATAGGATACTCTATAACCTCCACTTTTTTTTTAATACTCTGCGCAAACCACCTGTAGGTATTTAATTTCATAGGAAAAGTGAATGGAGTGTCTATTTTATTCCCCCAGACTGTCAGCCATTATTATCCCTGCCTCCTGCTCTCCACAGGTTCCTGGGGTCCCCCTCTGCTCCCCCTAAGTCCAGACTACTGTTACACCTCCTTCGTTCCTTCCCTCTCCTCCCCCTCCTCCACCAACATCTTCACATCCAGTTGTAACTCCGAGACCAAGCTCATGGTGTGGAAGGCCTTTCCTCTTGACTATCCCACCACGTCGGAAGCCAGGAGGGTTCAGTCCCTGGGCGTGACGTCACGGGATGGTTTGGCCATGTGGACTGAAGAGCCAGTGTGCGAGGGCTATGTGGGAGTGCTGGAGTTTGTCAAGAAACAGGTGTGGAAATCTGTGTCCGCAGGCAGTTCAGTTCTCAAAGGATCATTGGAATTTTAAGGAAGAAATTATGAGACCAATCGAGATCACAAGTTTGCCTTAAGTATTAGTTTCCCAATTTAAAGCAATACGCAAAATCTAGACTTAAGTCCACGGAGGTGTTACTTAATTCCGCCTTAAGTTTTGATATTGTTAGCTTTTGCCGTTTTATTTTGTTTTTTTGAGAAGGAGGAATTTGCATGAAATCACGATTGGGATTAGCACGGCGAATTTGATAAATATAGTTGATTAGGTACATAGTAATATCACAATTACTCATTCCGGCTTTACTAAATTTATGCTAACTTGGGATCAAGTTAGCATGAACCACCGCCTTATCAAGCTACTGAGGTTGGTTCTGTAAAAAGATGGCTAAACATGGTAACCCGCAATTTTCAAATTTTTCAGGACGGTGTTTTTTCGTTTTTTTTTTTTACAAAAATAATTTTATATTTTTTGTATTAAAACTTTAAAGCTTCATTTTTGGAACATAAGGCAGAATGTTCTCGAGCTTTATAGTGATAGATCTATTTTAAAAAAATATTGAGTAGGAATCAAAATATTTAACTTTTTCTTCCTGCTAACATGTTTTGCCATCTTACAGATACTGTGAAAAAGACGTTTTCGAAAGTGTAAATTATGATAAGTCCCTTGCTTTTTCTGCCATCTTTCATATCAAATGAAAGCAGTCATTACAAACTAGACAAACAAGGATAATTACATGTCTTATTTTGCCATCGTGTACAATGAGTGAAAGAGTCGTTTTTATGAGGGCAATTTATGTTAAACGTACTAATTAGGTAGTACGTTTACTTTACTTTATTAGTCTGAGTAGTCACGGTTGCCGAGTGTTATCATGCTCGGCTTTGCACGCAGGTGATCCGGGTTCGAATCCCGGCGGGGTCGGAATTTTTCCGCTCTGTACTTTAGTTGTCGGGGTTGACTCATACTTCGTAAGGACAAATGAGGAGCTACTTTGATAGGAGTAGCGACCAGTGGCGGCATTACAAGTACCAATTTAATTTAGTATAAGTTCAAACTCGGCACCTCATCATGTTGTACGGATGGCGCCAAAGCATGTCTAGAGCATTTATCATCATATGCCGCTTTCAAAGTTTACAAATGTAGCAATTACAAAAGATGGTAGAACTTGATAAATGATTTTCCTATTCTGCCATCTTGTAATTCTTGAGAAAGTAAAATTTTTGTGCGATACCAAATTCTGATAACGTCCTTTATCATATTTTGCCCAGTTCATCATACTGCAATAATACGATTTTGTCAGACGGCAAAATATGACACTGGACTTGATCAAGTTTATCCATCTTATGAAAGATAGAATTTGTTGAAAAGTAAAAGATTTTTTCTTGTTAAGATACTTGAACATGCTTTACCACCTTTTGAACTTTCGAAAATGTCACTTATCACGTTTTTTTCAAAATTATTATCCAAGAAACTATACATCGTAGCAAATTCTGATGCTACCAGTAGATAGAGCTCGTCGAGTACATTAGGAATCTGTTAATAACTCAATTTCGAAAAAAATGCGGGTTACCATGTTTAGCTTTTCACAGGGTTAATCTAGTAAATATGTATGCATGTCGAGCATTGCTTATTCTTGCAGATAGATCCTATTGAAGAGTACATTCAAACACATATTGAGCATTCTCTGGGCGCTCGCCTGGAAGATATCACCGGTGATCAAGACAACCGTCGTCAGAAAGTGCACAATAAGGAATTCGCCTTCCGGCAAGAAATTTATAGCGCTACTCTAGAGGACAATAGAGACGCCTATTATCTGGAGATGCAGCGAAGAGATGATCGCCAGTTGAAGGTTATCCGGGAGCATTATGATCGCTTGAGAGAGGTGGATGAGAGGTTGCAGTCGCTGAGGGAAGTTTTAGAGAGAAGGAGTGATGCGGATAGCTCAGACGCATGGGCGCTGGTTTTGAAACAATTGTTGGAGAGGTTAGAGACTCATCTTGGTGATGTGGCTGAGTGTCAGGTAAGTGAAGTCAATGTATTCTTCATTTTTTTTCAGATTTCATAAGCTTTCAGGTTGTCGTATATTAGAAAAAACCTTAAAATAGAAATTGTGTTTATGTAGACGAGGTAAAACTAAAAAGTCCCTCTAATTTTGCAATGTAAACAAGGTATTATGTAAGACAAATATATTACTGTTCTGAATTCCTAATCAATTACCGTTGGAATAAAGGTACTCTTTTTAGGAATAATTTATTAGTAATTTACTATGAAAAGATTCATTGACACCTATGCCTATCCTAGAGGAAGGTACACTAGAATTTAACATGGACTTGTTTTCACAGGAAGATAAAACAAAAGAAGAAGAACCATCTGAAGAAAAAAAGAATCTCCTGGAAGAATTCCGAAGACATATAAATCCTTACATTGTTGACAATGTTAAAAATATCTTGAACTTAGTAGATTGTATTCTAGGTAAGTTGAACAGGAGATATAGGATTTTTGAATCCAGTAGTCCCGAAGATCTCCATGACCAAGAACACCTCGTCCAGAGACTGACTCTTCTCATAAAGGGAACAGGCTTCTGGACATAGGTTCAGTATTGGTAACCACTAGGCAAGGTTTTCTATACCAAGTAACCCTCAGTTTTTTTACTATGTGGTCACAATTTAAACTGAAATAAATAAGGAAAAAATCCAAACTTTGAGTGAAATCCGATTCACGGGTTTTGAGGTAGATATAAAGTCTAGCCCATTTACCACATGAACTACCAATTCATATGTATTGATAGTCGTCTAAAGTGGTAACAATTTATAGTGTTTATTAAAATGAATGCCGTTGACATTAGCACCGCCCTTGATCAAGTTTTGTTTTCTTAATTTTAATATCTAGGGTCAAGGGGGGTATTTACGAACAGGGGGTAATTACGAACAGTGGTCATTGTACCTAAACAGGATAAGATATTTCGAATCTGGTGGTTGAATACTATTATTTTGAATTGTTTTTACAGGTTGAACACAAGTTTTCGATAGTATTTATTTTCAGTTGTAGTTAGTAAGCTAGTGAAAATAGATCTATCAAAAAAATTGTTTTTTGAAGTTTTTGATTTTTTTAAAACAATTTTTTAGGTAAGTGTTACTTGAATTTTTATCATTATTTTACTTTTAATTATTGATAAGCATGTTTTTGGTTATTATTTTACAAAAATAATTGTTTTAACCATTTTTTAAGTTATACTTTTTGGGTGTTCTTAATTACCCCCGCATTTTTTTGCTATGGGGTAATTACGAACGCATATTTTGGGTGTTTGTTTTACCCTATAACTTTTTTTTGTATTTATCAAAACACTCAGAATGACCCGGAACTACAAGATGAAGAAACCACCTCCTTTGTATACAGAAGCACAAATGATATCTGCTATCGTATTAGATGTTTTTAATGGCAACCTGGCTGTCAGAAGAGCAACGGCAGTGTTTTGAGATTCCGCAAACCAAAGTAGAATTTTCCAAACGTAAGGCTCAAAATCCTGAAATACTGGGAGGTTGTAAGAAGTACCAAGATATTAGTACCCTAATGTATTGGACCCAATGAAGGTATTTGTGTACTTGAACATAGCAAAAGAAAGGAAGAAAAATGAAAGTGTAGAAAACGAAAAGAAATATAGGGGGAACAGTTTCAAAAAAGAAGAAAAAAATGAAGGTAGAAGAAGACAAATCTGAGATTGACAATGACCTAGAAACTATTGATAAGACCAAAATCTGTAAAAAAAATTAAAAAAATATATAAAACACCTTTCAAAAGCTCTCATAATTAACTATTACTATTATTATGCTTTTATTACCAGCCTCCGTGGCGTAACGGTTGTGACTACTGCCCGTAGTCCAGAGATCCTTAGTTCGATTCCCGGTTGGAGCAGACTTTTCGCACAGAAAATTCTGTCCCCTCCGAACATGTGAGGCTGGCGATTCCGGCCCCACCCAGGCTGGGTGAGGTTAATGTGGGTAGCTAGTACGATTCCCAGCGAATGGAGGGTGAAACCCCCGTCCTGCCTACCTCAAGTCAGGATGTTAAAACCAAATAGAATCAATGGGCATGAAAGGAGCCTAGACATTGGATCTGGGCGTCCATATAATCCTCTCACCGCCGTGATTTAGGTATCGATACCTATCTCACGGACACGAAATTATTATTATTACTATTATTTGCAAGATAGAGATACCATATTTGATAAGAGCTGACTACCTTCGTGGTTAGGATTCAAACCACTATCCTGTGTGTCCATAAACTTTGCATATTGTCATACAGGTGGCTAAAGACACAAAGTAGAATTTTGGTGTATTATTTGTACATAAAAAGCACATATTGCCATTAAAAAGTTCGTTTTTAATATTGTATAATGTGTTCGCATTTACCCCGTCAGGCGGGGGTAAATGCGAACAGGCAGGGGTAAATAAGAACACCACTAAACAGATACTACAGTATGCACAAAACTATTTATAATGCACCATTAGAATGCTAAATCTTAATATATAAATGTCAAAGACACTCACTGACCACTGACTGATCATCGCTCTACAGCCCAAACCGTAAGTCCTAGGAAGCTGAAATTTGGTAGGTAGCTTTGTCTTATAGTCTAGATGTGCAATAAGACGGGATTTTTCGAAACTCCCACTACAACACCTGCCATTGGCGAAAAAGGATTTTTTGCTTTCACGGCCATGCCTCGGCCCGCAAAGCGGGCGACAGCCCGCTTGTAAGTCTATATACCAAAAAAATCACATGACATGGATTTTACAAAAGAAACTCAGGGTTACAGATATGTTTATAAAATGTAGCTCAAAATCGTTCGTAATTACCCCCCTTGACCCAATGTATGTATATATTCTATGTCATTATTTTGTAAATAAAACTTGATCCAACTTGTTTAATAAAATTAATGAAAAATGGAAATTTGACTTTTGAGGTTCTCTCGTTAGTTGCGGCCAAATAATCCTCTTATTAGGATACAATATGCAGCTCACAATAAATTAAAAGTATGTCCCTCTTCTTAGGTATTCCACTTGGACAAGACTGTACACATACCCAACCACTGCAGGACGCTAAAGAAGCTCTGAGTCAGGTTGTGAACTTTATACTGGGCTGCGAGACGTGTGGAACACCCAGTATTGAGGAACCGCCCCCTGAGCCACCCGGGGAGTGTCGGGTGAAATTAGGTAATCAAGGGGTTGAATTTAAACCCTTTTTGACCTCTCTGTTTCCCAAATTAATTTTGCATCTAATTATTTAACCAGGTATAATTAACCGGGGATCAGTACGGTTCGGTTTTGCAACGTATCTAGTACACGGTAACGTATACGGTTGTGAGAGAAATCTCACAATCGTACAGATTGCGGGTTAAGAACTCATTTCGCCGTAGGTATATCCAGTGAACCTGTGCATATCTTTTAAAATTAAATGTAAAAAAGAGAAATGTACATAATAATTATCCGCTGTTACAGACATAGCTTCTTAGTTAGTCTTAAATTCGGTACCGTAGAAAGCACAGGGAAATGATTGGTGTTATATTTGCACCAAATTATGGATTTTTTACAAGAGATCTAGATCCCAAAAAATATCATTACTCATTACTTTCTGCTTCGACATACAGGGTGTTCAAACAAAATGGACTTTACAGAGGTACCCAACATGGAAGCTGACAGCTACGACCTATCTCCTCAGCTAGCCTTGAGTAGCGGCAGTCGCTACTGTGTGCCGGGTATAGGAAGCCGGGTGGGCGCTACAGCCATGGCGGTAGCTAGGTGCTACTTTGTTAGTGTGAGCAGTGACCAGTGTGGCATGGTGCGAGTGGGAAATGTGATTGATGTGATGTGTCCCCCGCTACAGTGAACATTACAATAGGATACCATGGATTGATTATTGAGTTATGGCAGTATTGTTTTTTTTTTTTTTTTTTTTTTTTTTTTTTTTTTTTTTTTTACAGCGTATTTGAAGTTTATGAGTTGTTTCTAAAGAACACAATGAAACTTGGTTTTATTGAAAAGCACATGGCGCGATCTACTTGCATGATTTTTTTATGGAACATTTTTCAGCAAATTAGGTCAATATCAGATCTGTTACTCAAGAGAAGAAAATGTTTTTCTTGTTCTTCTGTGATAACCTGTATCAATTTTATCTTAACTAAAGGTATATTAATATTATGACTGCATTATTGAATAGATACAACTCTAATTGAAAGCATACAAACTACATAAGACATTGAGAAATATGAAAATGTATTTCATAACAAAATATATTTAAAAATTGATAAGACACCGGGAAACAGTTTTACATTCAATTTTCTTCGGTCATAAAATTATGGCAACAAAGACCAGAGTGGTAAAAACTTGGTGTATGACCCCTAACTATTCCTGGAGGTTAATGTGGGTAGCAAGTTTTTAAGTTTTCTTCAAATGAAGGGTAAAATTTCCATCTCAAAAGACCTTGATATTAAACAACAACGAAAACAACTCTAATTGGATCACATAAAATTCTCAAATGTAATAATTTTATTGATATAAATAATAAGTTTATCCTTAAGATAACGTAATAAAAATCTTTGATCTTTAGAATTTTCTAATCACCAAGGACTTTTAAAATTAACTGAAAAGTGCTTGTCTTTGATAAATTTAAAAAAAAAGTTCTCTGTTTAAATAAAATATTCATAAAAAAATAGTTCTGGATGATAGATATTGCAGATATCTACTAGATAGGGAATAATGTGCTTTTAACTAATAATTCTCCATGATTCATGGATATTTTGCTTTCAAATCAATGAATTTTGAATTTCTTCTATTCAAGTCACAGAAACAATACATATGAACAATATTTTGTGGTCTCTGTCTTTGATTTTTTTTTTTTAATGATCCATTACTTTCCTTTCTATTAGGATAAGGAAAGTAAAAATTGTTCTAATACCTACTTCATTTAGGCAAAGATTTCCTCTTCTTCTCAACATTGAGCAGTGTGCTTTTTTTCACATCTGACATTGATTTGCGCTTCAACAGCGATTTTTCACTGCTCTCTTTAGCATTTTTCTTGGCTGATTTAGGGCTCAAAGGTGCTGCTGGCTTCTTTGATTTAAGTGAGGGTGTGACAGCTGGTTTCAGGGTCGTTTCTGACTTCTTCAAAGATTTTGGGGTTTTCACAGTGATAGCCTTGTTTTTAGGGGTTTCAAATTTCACAGGCGTTTTGACATTTTTTCCCGATTTGGCTGCTGATAATGGTGTAGAGGGAATGGTTAATTGTTTCAGTGACTTCCTATTTTTTGCTGGAGTCAAAATACTTTCCTTGTCGACTTTTCCAGCTTTTTCTCCATGACTGATGTCTTCACTCAGAGATTTTTTCTTGGACTTGGGCGTTTTTTGAATAGAAAGAGCTGGACTGTCCTGTTTACCTGGCTTAGAGGAGCTTTTGGGTGTGATATTTTTCACAACTGGTGATGATACTTTCTTATCTGGTTTAGACAGATTTCTAGGTGTTTTATTGCTAGTTTTGGTTATATTCAATAATGCTGATGTTTGTTTAGCAGATTTTGTTGCTGAATTTTTCGGGCTTTTCTTTGACTGAGACTGTTTTGGTGTTTCTGGTTTGGGTGTTGTGGGTTTTTTGTCTGTAGGTTTGCTCTGTTTGGACTTTTTTGCCGGACTCTGATGTCCACTGTCAGAGTCAGCACTGTCGTATTCTTCATCATGAGGGTCCATGCTGATGTCAGAGGAGAAGAAACTGCTTTCTCCAGCAGTTTCGAAGTCGTCATCACTTTCATTGTCATCTCCTTCCTCACTATCATCATCCTTTTCTTCTTCTGGATCTGGTTTCTTCTTGTTCTAAAGAAAAAAAAAATATATATATATATGTTATATATAATATTAATATATTATAGTTCTTATTTGAAAAAAAAGTTTAACACGACGCTGAAAAACTAAAATAGAAAAAAAGAAAAGGAGAATTCTCTAATATAGACTTTGGTGTTTCACAAAAATAAATCCCCAGGGAAGGAGCTACACTGACCAAAAATCATTAAGCCATTGAGATCTCACCTTCATCAAAGAAAAAACTTTAATTTAGCTATACTTTTACATAATATAATTATATTATTTTAAAAGTAAATTTCTTGTACAAATAAATAAAAGTAAAAAAGAAAAGAAAAATGTTTCTCTACTTAATGAACCAGTATGACAATGGAGAAAGATGCATAAACAGCTACTACCAATATTGACATGATTTAAAGATCAAAAGGATCTTATGCAATTGAATACCAAGTCCAGGGGATGATTCTCCCTAAGATTGAACAATAGTTAATAATACTTGCAGTTTAAATATTATTTATTTAAACATTTGAAGCCCACCTTAGCATGACCAAGAGGTTTAGATAACTTGGCTGTGATGTTCTTCTGAATCTGCTTGGCAAGTTTACTATTCAGTGGATTCTCTGATTCTCCACTGGTTTCTTTGTTGCTCACTTTGATTTGAGACTTTTTATTCTTCTTCAGTTCAGCAGCTATCTGCTTCAGCTTTTTCTTGGTGGCACTTTTCTCCTCGTTGGGTTCTGTAGAGGGGAGTGGGAGTGGAGCTTCACCAGAAACCTACAAAAAGAAATAGAATATTACAAATAGCAAATATTTTTGGTGGTTGTACCATTAAAGCAGGTCATTTTTAAAAAGCTCTGTTCTTTTGTTTTATGGCCTTTTTTTTTTTTTTTTTTCTTTAAAGATGAGTGTTTCACAACCGTTTTTTATTTCGTAGCCATGAAACAGGAGCTACTGTGGTCTGTGTTGTAGATTTGTAGACTGCCCATCTCGTAGTATGCCTCTCCTCTGATGGGCGAGAAGTGACACAATACTTCCCAATTAGGTGCTGGGTCAACACGAGCGCACCGGAAGGTATCCCTTACTAACAATTGTAATAGAAATTAAGAATACAAATTTTTGTCGGCACGGGGGATAGAACCCGGGACCGCATGGCAAGCGAGTGCTTAACCACTGAGCTAATCG
Source organism: Bactericera cockerelli (assembly GCA_024516035.1). Lineage (NCBI taxonomy): Eukaryota > Metazoa > Arthropoda > Insecta > Hemiptera > Triozidae > Bactericera > Bactericera cockerelli. Next base: position 16,070,034 of record CM044961.1, read on the forward strand.
CGCGCTCTTTACATACAAGAGTAAGGTAAAACGTAACATGATTCCCAAAGAAAGTAAATAAACTTCAAACTTGTCTTGTTAATTTATTTATTGTCTTTTTGGGATATACATTAGGGCCCCATATGCAACTTTTAATATAACATAGTTGTAAGACTTTTACCATATGAGTAAGAAAAAGAGTTTTCATAAAGAACATGTCTCCTATTGTACAAATAGTTTCTACTGCTTTATCCTAATATTAGAGTTTATCCAAATGAAGTAGTATGTGTAATAATTTTGTATGGGTCAGTGGATAAATTTATATGCACTGCTCTGCTAAGGAGGCATACCTGTATAAGTTAAACAATAACATCAAAGTTATTTTAAACTATTGAGAAAAGAAAAATCATTCCTACATTATAGAATTTTATTAAAATTTTCCAGTTTTTTTGAGCCACACTGGACTGGAACACACCTGAATACTATACTCAGTCCCAAGAGCTGCCATCTTCTTCTGCATGCTCTTCATCTTCTGCTCAACTTTCCGTTTGTAAGCCTCTACTTCTGCCTCACTGCTCAATGGCTGCTCTCTCCTTTTCTGTTCAGCCTCTATGCGTAAAGACTTCTTCCTCTTGTCACCAAATGGGAATACAAACATGTATGGCTTTTGCTGCTCTGGGGGAATGAACTTGGCTGAAAATCAAAATGAGATTTTTTCAATTTTCTCTTAGTATAAAAATATAGTACTGTTCTTCTTTTTTACTAAGTTTGGATATAAAATGAGCATACCAAGTAGTTCCATAGTACAAAATTTATGTAACGTATTGAAAATGCTTATTGCTGTTGGTGCTTTATTTTATTATTTCCAAATAGACATCAATTTTAAATTGCTTCAGCATTTTTGTAGTTCTAAAAAGTGAAAATTTAACTTATGACATAACTACGTAAACATAAGATCTGCTATCAAAACTAAGAACAATATGTTTTGTAATTTCTGAAGAAATAATGGTGAAAAAAATACATGTTAATTACCTTTTAGAATTCTTTGATAGAAGAGATAATTGTTCATAGTCTCAGCCACAATTTTTGCAATAACGTCCAGTTGAAACTCTATGAATGCATATCCTCTGATTTTGCCACTCTGTTAAAAATAAAGTTGAGAAGATAAGTAAGTAGTTAATTTGTATATCTATTACTTTTTATTCAATATGGTCTACAATGTTTCATAATAAAAATACACTATACAGATCAAAAGATATACTGCAAATTTACATGTTTGAAACATGATCAAGGGAGGAAGCATCACCTGTTGTAAATTACAAAAATAAGTAAATAATTTGAATTATACAATCTACTCTATTTTTTAAGCTATTACAATGTTGTATTTAAAGTTTTATTATAGAATCATAAAAACAAGGAAAAATGGTAAAAAATTGCTTTCAATAAATCATTTCTTTGATGTACTGTAAATTTTGAGGGTTAGTTGGTAGAAAATGTTTTTAGCACTAACCTCACTAAGTGGTTACCTTCCACTAAAGGGTCTATTATCATAACTACGTACTATTGTTAATTTTGAATGAGGTAGTTAGTATTATGAGACAAAAATCTTGTTGGTATTTTTCTTATAATCATTTAATGGCAATCATAACTTCTAGAACACAATCTGAACAATATGACCTTACCGGTGCACGGGGCATGTAAATACCAGTCACTTTTCCAAACTGACTGAAGTATGATGCCATTTGTTCTTCAAAGAATCCATGAGGTATAGATGAGAGGTAAACCACACCTCTTGGCCAGTTATAGTAATTTTTCCTCCTCTCCTTGAACACTTTCCACATGTGCTTCTTTCCAGTGGCTGATAGTTTCCATTTCTGAGAGCTGGTAAATTTCATCAACTTCCTTCTCTGATTTATTGACTCTAATTTTTCTTCCTGCAAATGTTTGGAATAGAGTAAAATTTCAACTTAAAATACTTAGATCTAGATAGACTTACATACTATTAAAAACTATTGTGAGAAAAATTTAAACCCCTCTTTTCAATCTTTACTACAAGCTGGATGATCTAGAAATCTAGACTATTTGTCTACTCCCTGCTTGTAGTAGTCCCCATTTAATTTCCTCTCAGTCTCCCAAAAGCTAGAATACATGTGTATACTCCTATCATGTCTGTATTTGTTTTTAAATTCTGTTCCTCGAAAATTTTCACAATTATTCAGTTTTGTGATAACAACTAGGCAAGATAGTATTGATGGTGCTTGTACTAAAATTATTGGGATGGAGAAGACATAATATTACCCTATAGTGTACCTGTAACACTATACCTATAGGTACATGAGTCTCAGTGAGTCTAGTAGTGCATTATTTGACTGTTTGTAGGGAGTCCCATTACGCTAATCGTGTAAGACTGACCTTTTCTTTTTTCTTGCGCTCCTTCTTCTCGGTTTTCTTCTGTTTCTGCAGCTTTTCGACATAGTCTTCCAACTCCATCTTTGTCACTAGAATGAATAATTTGCAAAAAGTCCAAGAGATGACAAGTATCACAGCACCTACAATTATGTACTTTAAATAGCTAAATAACTAAAAACTGATCTAATACCTATATTAGGTAAGTAATTTGAATTATTAATTTTAATTTCCAGTTTACAACTCTACACTACACAACTTTACTGTACAACAGCAGCATTGCACGTTTTCAAAAATAATAATCTTTTGAAATTTCGTGCTCTAGTTTTTTCAACAGATTATCCTAATAACAACAAAGAAAATCTGTGATATTTGGAAAAGTTTAATATACGGTTTGCAAACGAAAAATGAATTTCTGGCAGCACTGTTCAGTGATAATATTTTGAGCGCCTTTATTCAAAAAAATTATATTTCGATCCTCCTCGAATAATATTGGGCTGTATTTCAGAATTTAATCAAAATCAATTTCTTGTGCGTTCTGCGTTACTGCGTTCATAAACTTTTTTTTCAAGTTTCTGGGTTATCTACTGTCACATAAACATAAACTATTGAACATTGAGAGATCATACCTATCTATACTATAAAATGGCTTAGATTTCGTTTAAACTCAGTTCAATAATTATGTAATTACTCTTGGCCTACACAAGGTTGTAGATTATAAAAATCTTATCATAATATACATACTTATGATAATTTAGGATTCTACTTTGGAAAACCTACCTCCAATGATTCTACGGGAAGAATTCAACTACCCTACTCATTAAAAGGACCATCTGATTTGGAAATGGCACTACCCATAAGGTTTGAATAATTATATCTGGCCTTGAATTTTCAAACTCAAATCCATCTCCTAATTTGCCATTATTTCCTTACATCAACATCCTTGTGCCTGTTCTACTATACTAACTTGTAAGTAACAACAAGCTGAAGTTTTTCTAGAAACTTGGTTTTGAATTTATTTCAGAGACATAATATAATTTGAGATGCAGGTCAGGGTCTGGGAAGAATCACAAACTTTGAAAACAGGTTCATTGAACAATACTTCTCATGGAAATACCAAGGAAGTTGAAAGTATCTACAAAGGTTCATCATGGTGTCTAGATATATACAATTAATAAAGCATCAACTTAGGCTTAATTATACAACAAGATTAGACTCAAGTTAAGCTAGACCCTTCCTTAGATCAGAGATTGAACCAACCACAGTGTATATTATTTATTTTAACAAAGATGAGTGTTTCTTAGCCTTTTATTTTTTGTAGCTATGAAACAAAAGCTACTGTAGACACTTGTAGTCTGTGTTGTAGCTTGCCCATCCCCTAGTATGTCTCCCCTCTGATGAGCAAGAAGTGACACAATACTTCCTATTTGGCTGTTGGGTAAACACAAGTGGACTTTAAAGTTACAAGGTATTTTCCAAAAAACTGTTACCAAATTTAGAATACATTTTTTTTGGCTTGGGGGATCAAATCTGGGACCTTCTGCATAGCAAGTGAGTGTTTAACCACTGAGCCAATTGCATGCTGTTGCCTAACTTGAGGGACAGTCTGGCTTATTAATACTGTATAAATCTAATCGTTTTGTATGATGTGGCCCTTAAAATTACAAACAGGATGTCAGCAAAAACCTCTGTGGTAATGTAGTGATAGGATAGAGCCAGTTTCATTTAATATAATCTTTATCAAATTTGTGAAATACATTTAAGTGTGAAACTTAAGTCACCTTTTAGGCTCATAGGTACTTATTCTTGCCGAGCTTTTGGTTGTAGTTATTAGAACACTGATACAACACATGGTCTAAATAAACATGACACTAAAATCACTTAATTTTAGGTAGTCCATAGAACTACAAGCCCTCTGTATCATTTATGGTTCTTACATTTCTGTGTGATTTACTTTTAATCCCTCAGATATTGGACTTTATTCATGACGGAACCTCCCAAGATATCAATAGATAACCCAGAGACAAGAATAAGACCTGTGCAACAGATAGCAGCATCATGCACTGGAGCTTTAATGACCTCATTCATAGTAACTCCATTAGACGTAGTCAAGATCCGTTTACAGGCACAACATCAGCAGATTCCTGTGGCAAACAAGTGTTACATTTATTGTAATGGATTGATGGACCACCTGTGTAACACATGTCCTGCAGAATGGTACAAGAAAAAGCAGTTTAATGGAACTTTGGTGAGTACTTCCAGAACTAGAAAGAACTTGATGTTAGTACACTGAGATAAAACATTATGTCACAATGTTGGTTAGCTCCTATAAACAAGAAATAGAGATAAATTTAAAAAAGTATTGATTTAGAAGAACATCTCAACATTATTATTGCATACAGCTGTTAAGGCAGGGTCAAATAAATGCCAGACCTATTTAAAATAATTGTCTTATAATAAAAATATTTATATTTGATGAAACAGGCTTCTGTTTTGCTAAATGTCTCATTAACATTCAAGCCATGAAAAATGGTGGTTTTAACCATCATTTGCTAGAAATTCTAAAACAAGGTACTCAGAGTAACCTCATCCAGCCTGGGTTAGACCAAAAATAGTCAGTTATGCAAGGGTCATCACCTACCAAGTCCTAACCTTGTAGGACATTGCTTAACTTCAGTAATAGAATAAAAACTGGTGAATTCAACATGCCATCAATTAGGTAGGAAACCATGTTTCATACCTCATTGATCCATCAAACCATTTGAATCAACAGAAGGTTTTGTTTCAATGTTCAATTATTAAATTTTTAACCAAAAATATTTTTTAATTTCATTTACAGGATGCCTTCATGAAAATAGCACAGCGAGAAGGAATCACATCACTATGGAGTGGTCTTGCCCCAACACTTCTCCTGGCATTACCTGCTACCATTGCTTACTTTGTTACTTATGAACAGCTGAGAGTGAAACTCAAAGACCTGTTTAGTCCCAGTCTCCATGAGCAACCAATTTGGATTCCACTCATATCGGGTAGTGTAGCCCGGATAGGGGCAGTGACTCTAGTGAGCCCTCTAGAGCTGATTCGCACAAAGATGCAGTCTGAGAAGATGTCATACTTTGGTAAGTTGAAGTTTTGAATTGAAATGATATTTCTTTTCTTTTTCATTGTATTTTGGTCTTCTTATGTACAACCTATTCTGTTGATGTTGGTTTCTAGTCAGTTTTGTCAGCCAGCCAGACGACCAGCCGACAAAAGTTTAACTGAAGAACACATCAAGTTATACCTTGTTTGAAAGCTCTCGATAAAAGGAGTTAACAACAAAAACAATTAGAACTTAAGAAGTAATATCACTTGAACATTAGCTATCTTGTGATTTACACAAATATGATAACCTTGAATATCTGTGTTTCAGAAATGAACCAAGCTCTAAAGAGCCTAGTGCAGTACCATGGAGTGTCAGGACTGTGGAAGGGCCTAATGCCCACACTCCTAAGAGATGTGCCTTTCTCAGGTAAGTAACCATTCTCTTGCTATTATCTGAAATACCTATAATTTATACTTAACTATTTTCTATTTCATAAATAAAATCTGTATGCTAGAAATTCGAAAACAAAAAATATGCGAGGAAAACAAACTGATGTATACCTACTTGCTAACAACATTATTGTAAAATACCACTTCACATTATACATTATACACAGAAATTTTTATATGTACCCTCAGATATCACTTGTTGAACAGATCGGCTAAGGGGATCGAACTCGAGACCTTCCGCATGGCAAGCGAGTGCCTTACCACAGAGCTGATCGTTCGCTTAACCCGGGATCAGTACGGTTCGGTTTTGTAACGTATCCAGTACATGGTAACGTATACGGTTGTGAGAGAAATCCGTACTGATTGCGGGTTAAATATGTATACTCTGCATCTATGTATGTCTTTTATTATTTATGCTTATGAAATGTCTTTAATATGTACATGTATTTGTCAGTTATACCTTAATATTTTGTGATTCTAATGTAGTTAATTATAAGCCAACCTTTGTAACATTTTTCTATAAAATAAATACAACTATATATACCTACCTACTCTGCATCCACCCCCAGGCATCTACTGGGTGAGCTACGAGCAACTGAAGGCCTCCTACATCCGCCGCCACCACTACACGCGGCAGCCCTCTCTCCTCCACAACTTCCTCTTCGGTTCCCTGGCGGGCGGACTGGCGGCTCTGGTCACCACGCCCTTCGACATCGTGAAGACCTTGCGGCAGATCAACGTGGCGGAGACGGAGATACTGAAGAGTCCGCCGGGACAGGCCCGGAGCACGCGGGCTGTACTGCGGGATCTGCTGTCCACCCGCGGCTACAAGGCTCTGTTCACAGGTCAGTGTGAAAGTCTAGTGCGGCTTGTTATCCCGAAGGGTTGGGTGGAACAGATTGTCCGGGGTTAAGTGGCAGCGACGGGGTTAAGTGGCAGAGAATGCCTAAGGCATTAACTTCGCCCCGGATTAATAATAATAATGCTTTTTCTTTGTGTTATTATGTCACAATTTTAGTGGGTAGCGCAGAATCATAGGACTTTACCACTTTAATTTACAATATCTTGTATTATTTATTTGCCTATGATTCTGCCACTGGTCGCTGCTTCACATCAAAGCAGCTACTCATTTTTCCTCACGAGGTATGAGTGGACCCCAAACACTGAAGTACAGAGCAGAAAAAATCCTGCCCCGCCGGGGATCGAACCCAGGTCACCGTGCGTGCAATGCCTAACTCACTCTGCCAAGGTGACTACCTTTTCACAGTTAAGTGTGAAAGTCTAATTCGGCTTGTTATCCGGAAGGGTTGGGTGGAACAGATTGTCGAAGGCAATAACACCGCCCTTTAGTTAGGCATCCGAATATATTTTATTTTATCCTTTTATTTTCTGTTTTTCTTTTATATTGTTTCAAATATTGTATATTAATTTGTAATTTTATTATCTGTTTGTATAATAATATGTATATGTCTTTATTTAAAAGAAAAAAAAAATAATAAATCATTGTGTCAATTAGGTGCGACCGATTCGAAAAAATTGGTGGTACAATTGAACCTGAATGTAAGATTTTTTTATCTTCAATCATCTTTTTTTTAGTACCTATACTATTACTAGCTACCAAATATTTTTCTATCATCTAACTCGGCCATGCCTCGGTGAACGCACCTACCTCGCCGAAGCCCTAACCGTAACGTGGCTAGTAAATATCTATAACTAATGCGCCCACATTCCCCCTCAGGTCTGGCGCCCCGACTTATCAAGGTGGCGCCCTCCTGTGCCATCATGATCACCTCCTTCGAGCTGGGCAAACAATACTTTGTGAGCAAGAACGCACAGAAACGGGACATGAGACTTGAAGAGGCCATTTTACTGAACCAGAGGAGTGAAGGGCGTGAGGTAATAGAGAGGGACGCGAGGAGTGGAATGCCACAAAGTCATGAACAGGTTGATCCGTTGTAAAAAAAGGTGTGAAGAGAGAAAGAGGATTCTATGAGTGAATTGAACTAGAACAACAGATCGATAGGAGATAGAGAGAAAATGATATAAAGGATAATATATAAAAAAGAGAATAAGTCAATAAAAAAGGAAGATAAATAGTAGAAGATCGATAAGTAATACAAAGAAAATTATAAGTAATTCTTTTTACTCTTAAATCGTGCATCAATAGATTTTTTTTACTAAAAGTTTTACTTTTCTTTTAAAATAATTAGGTATTACTGTAATTTGTATGCCTTTTTATTACTATAATTTTAATTACGTAGTCACTGTGGCAGAGCGAGTTAGCGCGCTAGGCATTGCACACATGGTGACCTGGGTTCGATTCCCAGCGGGGGAGGATTTTTTCTGCTCTGTACTTGGATGTTCGGGGTCCACTCATACCTCGTGAGGAAAAAATGAGTAGCTGCTTTGATGTGAAGCAGCGACCAGTGGTAGAATCTTAGGCAAAAAAAATAATACAAGATATTGTAAATTAAAGTGGTAAAGTCCTATGATTCTACGCTACCCACTAAATTTGTGACATAATAACACAAAGAAAAAACATTATTATTATTATTATATTAATTCGTCTCGCTGGGGGACGTTAAACAGATTAAGAGCCATATCAGGCAAAATACATGAACACAGTTCATTGATGCCCTTAATAGGGTGAGCTTTTGGAAGGGCATCCAGCTGTAAAATGTGGAAGTAGGAGTGCCAGAACCTGACCTCAAACATGAGGAAGAGTTTGACCAATGACTACTCCAAGTAGGTTTGACAAAAAAACAAAGTGAAAGAATAAGAAAACTAGAATTTTTATGCCTCGAATCATTAATATTTTAGTAATTATTCTGCTTTTAGGTCTGAGTTTTACCACAAGATTGTGAAAACAATCTTGTGGTAAAATTAAAGTGGAAATAAGTTGGAAATTCCGAAGAACCGAGCCGAAAAAATCTGATTGCTGTGATTCGAACTCGACCTGAGTTGCACACAAGGTGACCTACCTTGTGTGCAAGTCTAGCGCGCTCTGCCATAGTGACTACCCGATCTTTATTAATTGAAATTTGAGTAACTACGTCCTAATCAAAAATGTGCCACAACCAACCAACCTCAACCATAAGGTTGAACAATGCCGACCTCAAGTAAGATTGGGAAAAGGCAAAGTGAAAGAAGAAGAAGATAGATAATAGTTTACTCAGCTCAGGGCATCTGTAAGTTGATCGATAAGGCAGCAGACTTGTAACCTGGAGGTCGGTGGTTCAAGTCCCATTTTCAGCAAAAAAATTATAAACCTAGTTTGAGTAGTTGTGACAACGCGAAGTGTTCCCAAAATAATTAAATTCACGCCCAAATTAATAATCGGATTCACAAGTTTGAGTTACCTACTTACATAGGTATATGAATTTAAAACATTACGTAGAACTAGGGCTACAGGCAGAATGTATCGACAAATCTCTGTCAACTTAATTCTAGATCATGTGTTTTATCTTTTGTTTAAATAAATTGTTTCTTGTCGTTATTCTATTCTGTTTGTAAATATAATATTAATTCCTGTTAAGTCTTGGGATTTTTCGAGTGGTGATAGCCCATTTGTTACTTTTTCTCTTTATGTTTTGATGAGTTTTATATAATAGAGATATTTGTACGGACATAGCTTACGAGTTGAATAAATAAAAACGCACTTTTAAGTTATGTAGACATTGTTGAGTGTTCTTTTTTTTTCGGATTTAGGTTTTTTTTTATGACATTCTTAAAAAATACAAAATTGATGCAAAAATGTCCGAACCAGGAAAACTGATTTATTATTATCAACAATGTCATTTCATTTTTAATCGTAATATTTAATGAGTCAATAAACTATAAGACGACAGTTTGTAATTATAAAAAAAAAAAAACATATCATTGTGTCAGCATGAAAAAATATCCTGAATGAATAAGTCATGTACTAATCCCTTTCAAAAACCTTCATTAGTTTGTGACAAAGAGTCTTGAAAGTTTGGCCGCGATGGTATAAATCTTTGAAAGATAGATAGTTTATGATTATGGAACCAATGTACTAATATCATTTATTTGAAAAGGTAGGAATAGAACTGATGCTTGTTCTGAAGTTTGACAGCGTACTTCTGATATTTGTTGTAGATGGAATTCAAAACAAATATGGAATCACTGCTTGACTTCTCCTTGAAGAATTCACTCACGTAGGGAAACACCTAAAACAAAACACCAGATAATTATGACATCG